>JAZKJV010000581.1:0-447712 GCA_037367405.1 Ottelia alismoides
TACAAGATAATATTTTTAAATTGTTTTTATATTTTTATATACATTTTTAGAAATAATTAGGAAAAGAGTTTGGTGAAAAATATGCAAATACGAATTAATTAAAAATCAATGAAGATTTGATATTGATTTGATAAATAATGAAGAATGCGTGGAGTGTATCTTTAATTATTTTTATGATTTTCTTTCCTTATCTCCTCCTACTTGTTTATTTGTCGACCAATCCATGGTGACTTGGTCTCGAAGATTAGGTTGTATAAATATATCTCACAGCTATATTTATATTTTCTAAGTCATATTGTACATATATACATATCTACAATCTGTCTTCTTTTCTTTTCTTTATTTTTTTATTCTTTTATTTATTTACATGTTTTTAATGGATAAAAGTGCATTCTTATTCATGAATGGGGTTTTGATAAAAGATGGAAATTAATGGATATTTACATGTATTTGTTAAGGGTTTAAAGACAAAATACGATAGAAATGGTAATGAATCATGGATTCATCAACCCCCATTATTTAAACTTTGCTAGTCCCTTAGCAAACACTTATTTGAAAAATAAGGGAAGAATAAAGAAAGATAGAATGAATTTGTTTTCCTAAACCAATTCATGAGAACAAACAAAGGACAGAGCTTGGTCGGGCCTAAAACAAGCATTTTGTCGGAGCCTTAACTAAGATTAGGATTTTAATCTCAATAGTCCTTTTCCACAAATCCTTATTTAGTTTCTCCTCAACTGCCAGCTCAGATCCACTTATCCATATTGCTAACTCTATCAGCCTTGAATTCAATTTATACTGTGTGTAAATTGTTTTAGCTCTTCCTGCTTAAAAAGCGAAGAAACTGCCCATCCTAGCTATACACTTCCATTGATTCCTCATCCAGCTACTCTTCCTCGGGGAGGGAGGTATTCCCTCCTGAGGTCAGTTCGTGCTATGTCCACAATCGAATATAGAGAGAAAGTAGAAGAATGAGAAAGGAACTGGAGTGCAACCAGTGTAGACACATCTCCCTGTGAAGCCCAGCCAGTGTAGCTAGGTCTCCACTAAGATGTGCAGGCATTTTTGGTAGAAGCTTGGACCATTATGGTCGTATTTGTATTTGGTGGCTTCTTCTTTGATTTGGCTTTGTAATTTGCTTGCACTTCATTCATCTTTTTGTGCCTCGACGGATATAACATCTTTTGTTCCATCCCTTTTTTGAGATCTTAGAAAAATTGTGTTAGAAGATCCTTCCCTCATCCAAAGCGACTATCACAACCCCAATCTCTCCCGCCTTTACATGTCAATGCTGCAAAGACAAGTATAGAAACATACTACCAAGATAGCTTGCCCTTCGCAACCCCATGCAAGTCGAGCTAAGTGCAAAGTGCATTAGTCCAAATTTGGTTCATAGGTGAAGAGTTATACGGATGACACCAAGTGTTCTACTTAGGCAAATATGAGTTGATTTCCCAAATATGGTCTTATGGAACCCAAAGATTTAAGTCAAAGGCTTGAAGAGTCTAAATTCCAGTTCCTAACTAGGCTCCTTACAATGAAAGTTAAAGACCATAATCAAGCTCCATCCTTTAGACTATTCCCAATCTTTAGTTCTAGAAATCAAACTTATTCTGAAAAATGTGAATGCAAATGCAACAATATTTTTGTGAAGTACATTTTCTGAATTTTACTTATTTTTATGGATTTTAAAATTTTGGTAATTTTTATGAATTTTAGGACTTTGTATTTTTTATGGATATTCTGATTTTTATAATCAAGTATATGTACAAGAATTTTACAAAATAAATTACCCATAATTTATTTAGATTAACTAACTAATGTATTTTACAAATTTTATATACAAAGAATATTACAAGGATTAAATGATTTTTATATATATTTTATTAGATAGGGTTTTAAATAAGGATTATACATATTAAATACATATTTTAAATATAAATTTTTAAATTAATAATTTTACATAAAGATTTTAGACATTTTTTACTTATTTACAAGAATTTATAAATAAATACATAAATAGATAGATTTTAAATTAACCTTCACCCACTTTTTATCAATTTTATAGATATAGAAAATACATAAAAGTACGAGTTATGGACAAAAGCATATATACAATATATACACACCCCCTTATACTTAGCCTGTGCTATGTCCTCATAGCGTCAAAAGAGAAAAAGGAGGACATAACTCATGCTATGTAATAGTGGGTGAAGAAGAATAAATAATGTGAAGTAAATCACCCCCCCATACTTACGATCTGGTAATCGTAAGTATAATGGAAGAGAAAAAATGAGGTGACTGAGGGAAAAAATATACAACAAGGGAACAAGATAAATAGAGAAGATGAGATCAACGAAATCACTCGGTCCCACCTATACTTAGGATAAGGTATCCTAAGTATAGAAAAGAAATGTGGCCAAAAATTGGGTATCAGTGATTCATGGAAAGGAAAGGATATACAAGAGAAAAATAAAAAGATCAAAATCGAAAATGCTAATCAACAATCGGTCTCCCCTATACTTAGGATCTGGTATCCTAAGCATAAAAGACGAGCAAAAAAATGAGGACAATTGTGGTCTACGAAGAATGTACATGTGTAGTGTACTCCAAAAATAGAATGGCTCAAAATTCTCTGCACAGGACAAAATGAAGTGCAAGAGTAATCATGAGTCCTGTACAAAGTAGATCACCTCAACACGGGCCAAATGATCAGTAGTCTTCATGAAGTGCTTCAGCATCTGCCCATTCACCACGAATGGCTCTGCACCAGATGACACATCTGATATAGCTATACTTCCATTGTCATGCACCATTCTGACTATGTAAGGTCCTTCCCACTTGATCTTCAATTTACCAGGAAAAATTCTCAATCGTGCATTGAACAACCATACTTTCAGCTCAGGAACAATGATCTTGTGTCGAATATATCTATCATGCCATCTCTTCACTTATCCTTATAAATGAGGGTGTTCTCATATGCCTGATTTCGAATCTCTACTAGCTCATTCAGATCCATCTTCCTCTTGGCTCCTGCTTTCTGCATATCTAGTGAAATCTCTCTAATAGCCCATTTAGATTTGTGCATGATCTCTACGGGCAAATGGCATGGCTTCCCATAAATCAGGATGAAGGGTGAAGTACCTAAGGGAGTCTTATATGCAGTACGATATGCCAAAGAACATGGTCTAGAAGCTGTGACCAGTTCTTCCTATCCGGTCATACTAATATCTAAAGAATGGATTTTGGCTCCCTATTTGAAGCTTCAACCGTGCCGTTCGTCTGTGGGTGGTAAGGAGAAGCTACTCTATGATCAATGCCATAGTTCTTCACTAGCTTTTTTATGTCCTTATTAATGAAATGGCTACCCCATCTGAAATAAGAATACGTGGAATACCGAACTGTGAATTAATATTTTCCCTCAGGAACCTGCACACTGTCCTACTGTCAGCGGCTCGTGCGGGTATAGCCTCAACCCATCTACTAACATAATCCATAGTGAGAAGAATGTACTCAAAGCCACTGCTGGAAGGGAACGGTCCAATAAAATCTATGCCCCATGTGTCAAAGATATCGTAAATAATAACATGTCGCATATGCATCGCATCTCTAGGACTGACTGTCCCTACTGATCTTTGACAATCCAGGCAACTCTTCACGAATGTACAAGCATCTCTAGTAAGAGTCGGCCACCAAAATCCACTCTGAACTACCTTCTGCATTGTCCTCTTCCCTGAATGATGTCCCCCTGCCTCTAAGGAATGGCATAGAGTGAGGACACTATTGTATTCCTCCTGAGGAATACATCGCCTGTAAACACAATCCGGTCCCTCACGAAAAAGAATCGGATCCTCCCAATGGTAGTATCATGCCTCGGAAACTAGTCTGTCGACTCGGTCCTTCAGCCAACCCTGTGGACTTTTCTGTGTAACCAGAAAGTTCACTATATCTGCATACCATGGAAGCTCGGTAACTGCAAAGATACTCTCGTCTGAAAATCTCTCTGCAACCCCTGGCATGTACTAATATGAAGGCTGCTTTATCTGTAATCGGGAGAGGTGATCAGCTACCACATTCTTTACCCCAAGTTTGTCTCTAATATCTAAATCAAACTCCTGAAGTAAGAGAATCTATCTAAGAAGGCGTGCCTTAGCATACTTCTTCTCCATCAAAAATCCGATAGCTGAATGATCTGTGTAAACTGTAATCTTGGAACCAATAAGATAAGATCCAAATTTGTCCAATGCAAATACCACTTCCAACATCTCTTTTTGTCACTGTGTAATTGCGTTGAGCATCATCTAAAGTCTGGCTGGCATAGTGGATAGCAACAGAAAGTCCATTCCTCCTCTGTCCTAATACAGTCCTAACCGCAAAATCTGAAGCATCCGTCATGATCTCAAAGGGAAGAGACCAATCAGGTGGTTGTAGGACAGAAGCACTGATAATCATCTCTTTCAATGTGAGGAAGGCATGAAGACATTTGTCATCTAACAGAAACGCGATGTCTTTGCCTAATAATTCAGTTAATGGTTGGGCAATCTTGGAAAAATCCTGAATGAATCATTTGTAAAAGCCAACATGCTCCAGAAAAGATCGTAACTGCTTGATGTTGGATGGTAGCTAGAGACGCTTGATGACATCCACCTTGGCAGGGTCAACCTCCATGCCTCGCTTGGATATGACATGCCCCAACACAATCCCGTGTGTAACCATAAAATGCTCTTTTCCCATGACAAAACGAGATCTACCTCATAACATTTCTGAAGAACCTAGTCTAGGTATGCTAAACAATTATCAAAGGACTCTCCATAGACCGAAAAATCATCCATAAAGACCTCTAGAAAATCACCAACCATATCTGCAAAAATAGCAAGCATACACCTTTGGAAAGTAGCAGGGACATTGCACAATCCAAAGGGCATCCGTCTAAAAGCATACATGCCAAAAGGACATGTGAAGGTGGTCTTCTCCTGGTCTTCAGGAGCAATAGTGACCTAGTTGTATACGGAGTAACCGTCAAGGAAACAGAAGTACTCCTTCTCTGCCAACCTCTTTATGATATGGTCTATAAAAGGCAAAGGGAAGTGATCCTTCTTCGTCGCGACGTTCAACTTCCTATAATCAATGCACACACATCACGATGTTGTTACTCTCTTTGGAATCTCCTCTCCACTCTCATTCATAACCATATGAATTCCCGACTTCTTTGAGACAACATGTAATGGGCTAATCCATTGAGAGTTGGAGATGGAATAAATAAACCCTGCGCCGCACCATTTTGTTATCTCTTTCTTGACAACATCCCGTAAAACTGGATTCATCCTGCATTGAAACTCTCTAGAAGGTCTGTTGTCATGATCGAGATAGATATGATTAGAACATAAAGCAAACCATTTTGATAACGCGGATCTGCCTGTGGTTAAGAAAGGTGTCGGTGTAGAAAACCGCAAAGAAAGATCCGTGTGTATCAAACAAAGAAGTCGATAAAATAGGAGAGAGAAAAAGTGAATTGAATAAAGCAGCTTCTCTCCTATTTTACCTTGCACTATTTATTTTACCAGATAAGTGTGCCTGGGTCAAACTTAAGGAGGCGGAATAGAAATATTTCAATTTTTGAGGGGAAGGGAATTTTTGTGATTTTTTACTTCTTCTCGAAGGAAATGAGAAAGCGAGAAATCTTTTTTTATCAGTTTTTGATTTTGAAATTTTTATTTGATTTTATATTCTTTAATTTTTATTTATTTTTCAAACGATTTACCTACAATATAGTATGTAAAAAATATGTAGAATATAAGTGATACTATAGAATAAATAGGTCGCTCGAGCAACGGGCTCGAAAAGCACTCGAAACACACTCGAGACAGAGTTGAATTATGAAGAATAAAACCTTGATGAAATCACGATAAAATTCTTCGAAAATTGACTCGAAACGAATCTAGGGTAGTTAGATAGCTACCCTAAGAAAATCATCTCGAAATAGTGTCAAAAACATGTCTAAAACTACCCTATAGTCCATGGGTATAAAAGCAAGAAAAATATAGAGTTCTGCAGTTCAGTCCTTTGTTAGGGACCAAAATGTAAAGAAAATAAAAGTTATCACATTTAGGTCCATGTCTAGGGACCTAAATGTAATATCAGGAAACTTCTGGAGCGTTTCTGTAAATATGGAAGTAGGCATGACCGACCTCAGCTTGGGGTCCGACGAGACCATCCTGGATTCCGTTGGTCGACCGAAGGTACCAGTTCCCAGCAGCAGCCTCCAGTTCAGGGTGGCCAGTACAGCCAGCAGCGAGAGTAGCACCAACAGCCCCAGTTCCCACACCAGCAGCAACCACATCCATAGCAGTCTTACCAGCATCATGATCCTCGTCCCTATCAGCAGGGACAGTCTTGGAGGCAGCAGCAGTAGCCTCAGCAGTATCACTCTCAGCCCCAATATCCCTCTCACTCCCAGTAGCAACCGCTTCACTTCCAGAGAGGCCACCCGTCAGGTTCTCATGGGCCCGCCTATGAGAACCTCGCCTTAGAGGATCTAGCCTGCCTCGTCTCTAAGCAGCAGGCTACCTTCAGACACGAGATGGATGAGTTTCGACAGAAGATGAGAGAGATCATCAAAGGAAAGGCTGCCATCCCTGCCCAGATCGAGCCAAATCCGAACAACCTCAAGAGGAAGTCTAAGCAGGTAGAGTTCACAGAGGTTACCACTCCTACTGATTCACTTGGTGATATTACTACATGCACTTTTGATGCTGACTTTGTTACACTTAGGAGCGGTAGGATGCCAGCTGGCAGTGCCTCGTCTGAGCGACGACTCCATGCAGCTTCAGGATGCTAGACGAGGAGGAGAGTGGTGTTGATGCCGCTCGTGATGATGGTGATGACGGTGGTGCTGACGCCACCAAGGTCGTTGATCCAGCTGATGGTAGTGAGGCCGTTATTTCACCGGACGCAAGAGGTGGTGCTGATGCCACCAGATATGCTGAGCCAGAGCGTGGTGCTGATGTCGTGATTCCAGATGCCGAGGGTGGTACTGATGCCACCATTTCCATTCCCGTTGCATTTCCTTCAGTTCATGTATCTCAGGACTATTCTATTAATAAAGGAAAGAGTTCTTCATTTACGAGTCCATCTATGATTATTGGAGATGTTTGTATGGATCCTTCTTTGCCACAGCAACAGGGACCCAATCCTAGCCTTTCATCTGAGAAAGGCCCAGTCGTTCCCTTTCCCCAAGCCCTCTACTTGGCTAAGGGGACTAAAAAAGAAAATCCAAAAAAATCACACCAACTAGAGTTCAGCCAGCAGATGATGGACATATTTCACTTACAACTGACTCTACAGGAGGCCTTGGAGCACGTCTCCCTCTTCCAGAGGAACCTCATAGACAGGACTACTATTCGCAGGAAGAGGAGGAACCACTAGTCTGAGATCCATGTGCTCACTCGTGCCACTTGCTTCGCCATCCAGAACCATCTGCCAGCCAAGAGGCCAGATGCAGGAGCGCCTTATGTCAGATACCATATTCATGAACAGTGGTTTGATCGGACTCTATTAGACAGTGGTTCTTCCATCAACCTACTTCCGGCAGCCTTACTCGACAAATTCGAGTTTGGCCCTCTCCGACAAAGCAGGACGGTCCTTCAGTTTACCGATCGATCTGTCAAGAGGCCGAAGGGGTTGCTGAAGGACGTGGCCATCACAATGCAGGGCCTGAAATTCCCTGTAGACTTCGTTGTGTTGGACATGGAGATCCCTGAGTATGTGACCGATACCCCCATCATTTTAGGATGCCCGTTCTTGGCCACAACCAATTCAGTGTCCGACCATGATAGTGGGAAGGTATACTTTCGCGTCGAGGGCGAGAGTATATAAATAGAGACGATCGGTGAGACTAGAGCGCGAAATTCAGCTTGCTCAGAGCCGCCCACTGATTCAGAGCAGATGACAGAGACAGAGCGAGACATCCACCAAGACTGTGATTTTGTGATTACAGATGATGAGGCAGTTTGGTCCGACCCAATTTCACGAGCCATCCTCTCACCTTCAGAGCCCGCTGATGCACAGATGCCAGCAGAGGAGAGCTTGGAGAGCGCATTCCTGGTACAGGATATAGTTCAGGCATCAGATCGCGTTCCGGATAGCGAGGTAGTTGATTTTTCTCTTGAGACAGATTCAGATCCCTCGGAGTCAGATATTGATTGGGCTGAGTTCGATGATACGATTTCAGATCTGACTTCCACCGAGCCAGCAGCTAGGGTGGAGACTGATCCCATTCAGAGCACAGACATACTAGCGGAGCAGTCTTCACCAGATTCTTGGATTCAGCGAGAGTTCTCCCCTGCAGATTTAGTCACCTTCACTTAGACATTTCAGAGGCCATATCTGCCTGCACCCAGTTGTGCAGAGCTAAAGCCCTCGCCGTCATCGTTGAAGTATAGGTTCCTTGCGGGTGAGCATGAGATGCACCCAGTCATTATCTCAGCAGATTTGACTGGAGAACAAGAATCTCATTTGAAGGAGGTTCTTGAAAAGAACCGCAAGGCGATAGGATGGAGCGTAGCCGATCTCCAGGGGATAAGTCCAGCCCTGTGCTCCCATCATATCTATCTCAAGAAGGACGCCAAGCCGTCACGTGATTTCCAGCAGCGGTTGAACCCGAATCTTCGAGAGGTTGTTATGAAGGAGATTTTGAAATGGTGGAGCGCCGATTTTATCTACCCCATCTCCGAGTCCAAGTGGGTTAGTCCATTACATGTGGTGCCCAAGAAGACGAGCATCACTATAGTTGTTAGTGAGTCTGGAGAGGAGATCGCTACCCGGGTACCCACTTCTTGGAGGGTCTGTGTGGACTACAAACGATTGAACCAGGATACCAAGAATGATCATTTCCCACTGCCTTTTATTGATCAGATTATAGAGAGGCTAGCTGTGAAGAGTCATTAGTGCTTTTTGGGCGGGTACTCCGGATACAATCAGGTGGCCATTGCGCCCGAAGACCAGGACAAGACCAAATTCACATGTCCTTTTGGGACATATGCTTTCAGACGAATGCCCTTTGGTCTATGTAACACCCTGGTGACATTCCAAAGGTGCATGTTGTCCATCTTTTCGGACATGGTGGGTGAGTGCTTGGAGGTCTTCATGGATGACTTTTCGGTCTATGACGATGGGTTTGATTCTTGTCTTGACTGCCTAGATCGTGACCTTCAGCGATGCATTGAGGTCCATCTTGTGCTTTCTTGGGAGAAGAGTCACATCATAGTGACTCAAGGGATGGTGCTTAGCCATATCATCTCCAACAGAGGCATGGATGTTGATCCGGCCAAGATGGATATCATCAAGAAACTCAGTCCACCGTCTAACTTGCGACAGTTATGGTCTTTTCTGGGGCACATCGGGTTTCTACCGACGATTCATTCATGATTTCAACAGGATTGCCCGACAGTTGACTGATTTGCTGATGAAAGATACCGAGTTCATTGTGGATGATAAGTGTCTAGCATCATTTGAGACTCTTAAGAGTCTAGTTTTGAGGCTCCTGTCCTGCAACTGCCTGATTGGTCTCTCCCATTCGAGAGCATGACGGATGCCTCCGATTTAGCAGTAGGGCCCATGCTGGGACAGAGGAGGGATGGATCACCATTTGCCATTCACTACGCTAGCCGTATTTTGGATGTCGCTCAGCGGAACTACACCGTCACTGAGAAGGAGATGCTAGCCGTAGTCTTTGCCCTAGATAAGTTCATATAGTACATCATTGGATCTTAGGTGACCATATTTACATATCACACCGCCATCAGGTATCTCATGGCAAAGAAGGATGCCAAAGCGAGATTAACTAGATGGATCCTTCTACTCCAGGAGTTTGATATAGAGATTAAGGATAAGCCTGGAGACAAGAATGTGGTGGCGGATCATCTCTCTCGATTAGAGCATCTTGAGGATTCTGAGCAGATTGACCCTATGTCTGAGACCTTCCCAGATGAGGTGATCCTTGCTATCGCCTCTCTCCAGTGGTTCGCCGACATTGTGAACTATCTTGTTGCCAAGAAAGTTCCACAAGGTTGGCCCAAGCAGCGACTTGAGACCTTCCTCGCGAAGGCCAAGTTCTACCACTGGGAGGATCCTATCCTTTATCATGAAGGAGGGGATAGCGTCTGGCGTAGGTGCATTCCTCAGAAGGAGCACCATAGCGTCCTCACTTACTACCACAAAGCTTGAGGCAGGAGGACATCACTCTGGGAGGAGAACGGCACAGAAAATGCTCCAATCCGGCCTATGGTGGCCTACCCTATTCAAGGATTCTGATGAGTTCGTGAAGTGGTGTACTGACTATCAGAGGATGGGAACTTATGGACAGCGTGTTATGATGCCAATGCAGCCCATTCATTTCTGTGAGGTTTTTGATGCATGTGGCATCGATTTCATGGGGCCATTCCCTAAGAGTCACAGATTCAAGTACATTCTATTAGCTGTTGATTATGTGAGTCGTTGGGTTGAGAACATCCCTGCCCGAACCGCAGATGCTAGGACTGTATGCAGATTTTTGAGGAAAAATATCATTTCATGGTTAGGGGTGCCTAGAGTTTTGATATCTGACGGGGGGTCTCATTTCGTCAATGACAAGGTAAAGACCCTTGCTAGCGAGTTCATCATTAACTATCGAGTAGCCACACCATATCATCTTCAGACCAATGGTCTTGCTGAAGTGTCGAACAGGGAGATCAAGACTATTTTACAGAAGGTCGTCTGCCCTGACCGAAAGGATTGGTCATAACTTTTGGACTCGATCTTGTGGGCATATCGGACGTCCTTCAAGACTCCTTTGGGTACATCTCCCTTTCGCCTCGTTTATGGCAAGCCCTACCATTTACCTGTTGAGATGTGACATAGGTCACTTTGGGCAGTCACAGATATACTTTTGGATCCAGTGAGTGTAGGAGACCAGAGGAGGGCAGAGTTGGCAGCTCTGGAGTAGCTTAGAGATGCAGCCTTTTCAAGCAGCCTACAATATAAGGAGAGAGTGAAGGAGTGGTATGATTCTCATATCAGCCACAAGCAGTTTAAGACATGACAGAGAATATGGTTGCTCGATGCCAGGCTTAGATTATTTTCAGGGAAGTTGTAGAGAAAATGGAAGGGACCATACCTGATCCGAAAGGTACATGACAATGGAAGCATTGACATATCTGAGATATCATCTGAGTCTACCTTTCGTGTTAACGGGAAGCGGCTCAAACCATATCTAGATCATGAGCCACTGGTCGTTGACGTCACCCCTATTATCTTTGCGTGAGATGTGGTCTCTTGACTCACATCTATTGCATCTCACGCCTGATTATCACTGTCTTCCGACTTGTATAGATCCAGATGTCCATATCACACCATTCTTCAGTCCAACACCCCATGTGCATCCTTGATTATGCTATACTTAGGGTGTACCTAACCCTAAGTATAGGGGGTGTGGGACTTTTGATTTTCTTTTGATTCTTTTCTATCTCTGTTTTGTTGCCTATACTTAGGGATATTTTACCCTAAGTATAGGGGAGGTAGACCATGTACATTCATCACTCGGATTTCCCTTTGTGTACAACCTACTATACATAGGATTACTTGATCCTAAGTATAGGGGGAAACCTCGAGATTCTTTTCCCATTCTATTCTTTCATTCATCTTAGTAGTATAGTTTCTCCTTTTCACTTCCCTATACTAAGCACGAGTTATGTCTTCTTCATCGCTCTTGATTCACTCTGAGGACATCGTTCGAGCTAAGTATAGGGGGTGTCGTATATATTTCATATATACTTTAGCCATAACTCATACTTTGTATGAGTGTGTTACTAAATAAAATGGCTAAAATCCTTAAAACCTATAAAAAAAATTTTAAAATTTTTTCTTGTACATAAAATTCTTTATTGCACATACATAGCTACTTACAAAATTATTTTTTTAAAAATATCTGTAAAAATATTTTGTGTAAATATTTTGATATCAAAATTATGTATATAGTACAAAATTTTTGTAAAATTTTTGAAAAACAAAAAGTTTGCAAAAACCCTTTTGTAAATGTGTGTAAATATTTCGCAAAACTTCTGCATTCATGCATACATCCATGTCTTCAAACATTTTCAAAAGTTTTGCATATTTTCATAAATTTTGCAAAAAAATTGTATTTTTGTAAATATATGTATAGTTTTTCTGAATCATAGTTGACATTTAAACTAGATTGAAATTAATTGAAAAATGGAGCTTGGTTAAGATCTTAATCCAACTAATTCTAAGAGGAACCTTATAGGGCTTAGGGTTGAGACTTTTCATGTCCATGGTGACTTAATTCTTTGAGTCCACTAGGCTATGTAGAACACTTAACAACACACACATGACTCCCACAGACAATGACTTCTCTTGCACCAGCACTTTACACCTAGCTCTCTGCGGATGAGGTGGTGAGGAGGCAGTCTTCTTTGACTTGGGGTAGCATATGAGGGTAGTACTTCTAGGCGGAACCTCTCTTCTTCTTTTAGTGAAGGAAGTACGTCTCAACTTGGTCTGGTAGCAGTGAGGTCTAAAGATAGGAGTTGTGGGTTGCAATAAAGCTTCAAAAGAGGGATAGTCTACTGGCTCAAGAGGAAAACTCCTTATGTATATATGTTGCATCATGTAGATATATTGTATATATGCACATCAAAAAAAGTGCTGAAAGAAAAACTCTAAAAAATGGTGGGTCTGATAGAAAATGAAATACCCACCGGAGTGTACATAGTCAAATAAAGCAAAGCTTATGTTACCCATGCCCATCTCATGAAGCTTGCAATAGGGAGACTTAGCTACACTGGTTAAGCTCCCTAGGATACATGGCTACACTGGCCATGGTCCATTCTCTTCTTCCTCCTCTTCTTAAGCCAGTTGAACTTGAACTTAGAAGGGAATACCCCGTTCCTCGAGGAAAGAGTTGCCAGACTAGGGTATTAGAGTTACCTTGTTGAGGGGGGTTGTCACCTTGCCATTTCTGAGGTGGGGAGCTACATATCATTTACACCGTACAAGAAAAGATTCATTGTCATCAGAGTGTGTGTATGTAGACTTGTTCTGATCTAGATTGTTGAGGAGTATTGACTATAGATTAGTGGAACTTAGAGGTTGTTGAGTTCTAAACCTAAGTTCAAATAAGGTTCCGACAAATTAATAATCCAAAGATCTGACTGAGCTCCATACTTCAATTTAATGAAGACAAGTTTAATAATCAACCTTGATTCATCTTCATCTTCTTTTTCTTTTCCTTTCTCTTTTTCACTTCTTTTTCAAATAAGTGTTTGCTAAGGGACTAGCAAAAGTAAAGTATAGGGGGATGATGAATACTCATTCATCACTCTTTATTCTTTTATTTTAGCTAATTATCTTGGCAAAATACCATATAGATAGCTGTAAATAAAATAAGTTACCAATAAGCATGCTTTTGTTGAATATTAATAATTAGCATGTATTTGCCCAAAAATAAAAGAAAAAAGAATAAAAGAAAAAGAAGGAAATATTTAGAATAAATATTGGGTGACCTAAACCCGAGAGAGGGCCAAGCATTGGCCTGAGCACCAAATAAAATAAGTAGAGAGAGATAGAGCCATTCAACCTAGTGTGTTTTTTCCTTCTTATATGAATATATTTTATTTTCATGAAAAATAAAATATAAATGCATGTATAATCCCTTTTATATGTTTTTAAAAATAAAACAAAAATTAGAAAAATAAAATTAAAATAAAAGCAAAATAATTTCTCTCTCTCTCACCTTGTATATATCACATGTATACATGTATCATCACATATTTATTTAACACTTGTAAATAACCAATAAAAAATAAAAATTACTTCATACTCCAAATAATATGTTGTAAATAAATAAAATATAAAATTAGGGTATTTCTACAAAAATAAGAAAATAAAAATAATTGTATAAAATACATAGGTATATTATACCTGTATATAATATAGTATATAGTATATATCATAATTTATTTTTCATAAAAATAAATAAAAATCAGTAAAAAATAGTTTGAAAAATAATAAACATTTTTCATTTTGAACATATTTTAAATAAAATAATCTTCTATTTTTAATTTATTTTCCAAATTTTTTTGACCATGGAATTTTCTGATTGGTCTAGGAGGGATGCTGACCCCGGTCAACTCCCCCTCCCGGACCAGTCCTCGCCCGGATCCGGTTTTCGGCCCATTTTCTCCCATTTCTTTCGTCTGGATCTGACTGTCTCCTGCCCCGATTCCACCGCCCGCTCCTTCCCCTTGGATCTCCGACCCTCGCAGATCCCTAGGGAAGGATAGATCTTCCTCGGTTCATGCGCTCCACCCTATTCCTTCCAGCCACCTGGGACTGCATATAAATTCTTCCTTCCTTTCCCCAGACCCTCAGCTCGCGCCGCACACTCTCGTTCTACCCTAGACTTCTTCCCCTTGGTGACAGCTTTCGGCCGGAGCCTTTGGTGGTCGGAGAAGGTCGCTGCAGCCGACGCTCAAGCTACGTGGCCGGACCTCCACCGTGTTGAGTCTCCCCCACCTTCCGCAGTGTGGTCGAGGTGAAGACCCAATCGACTTCACCCCCTGGAGCTAAGGATTCAACTCGGACCTTCAGGTAACCTTCATTTCGATCCTAGTTCCATCTATTTTGATTCTTCCATTCGCCGCTCCGCCAGCTCTGACCCGATGGTCGGAGCTTCATCGACCACCTTCACCCGCTTAGATCGACTACCCTGTTCACCATCACCCTTCCCCCGCATCCTGATCATCCAAATCTTGGCTATCCAAGCCAAGATTAGGCTCAAGTTCCCTCTGCCGCTTCGCTGGAACCCTCCATCTCCATTCGTCACCACCTTCTTTTAATTTAGGTCAAATAACCTTGGTTGGAGCACTCCTTCGAGCGAGAGCTTTACCCCGCAGGTCGTCGCGCGCGTGGATACACCCCAAATCACCTTAGTCCAGCTTCGTCGGAGCTATCCCAGGTTACGCCCACCTTCCAGGAGATCCGACCAGTGGCTAGCCCATCTGACCCCCTCACCCGACGCGGAGGAGCCACACGATCCTTCTACCGCTGTCCGATCTTTCACCGGAGCCGCCGATCTTCCTCGATGCTCCGGTAAAATTCGCCCGTGCGGAGTTCTTCCAGTACCCTCCTCAGACGTTGGATCTCGCCTCTCCGCCAGTTCATATCCGAGCTGTCTATCGCCTGCGCCTATCAGGCAGTTAGATCTGACATCTAACGGCCCCTGTACGCCCCACGTTCGCTTCTTCGTCAGGCCGTTGGATTCTCCAACTGTCAGTGCCAGAGCAACACATCGCCAGCCAATCAGAGCGTGCCACCTCTCACCCCATGTGACTCGCACGAGCTGCCTGGGTAATTTTCTCCCTTACCCTTGCATTTATTTCTTTTTAGAATTTAATCTGTAGAATAAGAGTTATACTGTAGACTATTTGCATCTGTTCCCCTGTAGTTTTTCATATTTACAATTCAGTCCTTCTAGTATGGTTGCACGTGCATCGTCACGTGTATAGATGGGATATTTCAATGTACTGCCCTAGACTTAATTGATGTTATGTTTTGATGTTTTAGTTTTAGTATTTGCACTTATACCCAAGTGCGTGCTGCTATTGGACATGTGTGAAAATTTGAGGAAACATTGCAGAAAAGACCCCGTGCTTTCTATGCGTGTTATTCTTTAGTCCCTGGAACATATTTTCATTGCATCTAGGTCCATGTGTGTTGTGCTTCTTTGATTAGTTTTAATAAATAGAAATTTTAATTCAAAATTCGTGAAATTTTGACACATGGCCCTTGCCATGGTATAGAAATTTCCCTGAATTTTTGGGTTCGTTTTGTTTCAATTTGCTATTTTTAATAATTCAAAAACCCTAAAAAATGGTACTATCTAGTTTTAAAAATCAACTAAAATATTAAAAATACTCTAAAAAATCCAAAAAAATTACTGAATGTTTTGTTGTGTTTTCACTTCTGTCCAATTTTCATTGCATTTGCCTTTACAAAAACCCTAAAAATTGAAAAACATTTAAAAACTAAGAAAAATCATTAAAAGTTCTTAATAATTAAATGTATTTTCAGTTTCTGTAGTTAGATTTTCATTTTTAGTTTCTCATAAAATTATTGCTCGAATTTTATAGGCATTTTAAGTATTTTTAAAATGCCTTTAGATTCTGGCTGCACACTACCTTTTATTTTTGACCTTGTTTCATTTTTATAAAATTAACTAAAAATCAGAAAAAAAAACAAGAAAAATACCAAAAATACTTGAATATTTATAAAAACTAAAAATATTTTTATTTTAATTTTCTGATCATTTTTGGTGTGTTAAGTAATTGCTTTATTATGACTTTTTGATTGCTTTTACGTCCTTTTCTTAATTTAAAAATTACAAAAAACCAAAAATCCACCTTTTTATTTTATTTCTTTATTTTATTTAGATTTTCAACTACTTCGTAGCCTAGGCATGTCGTGCTCCTTGTATTCGACCCTGGTAACTGTACCAGGTAAAATAAAATAGCAAGACCGCTATTTGTATGGTTGGGTGGAGAAGTATGTGCATGGGTCAAGGTGTGTAAGTGATGGGTACATATGGGTGGATGTCTATGCAAGTATGTGTATGAATCTGGGTATGTAAGTGTGGATGTGTACTTATGTGCTTAATGTAAGTGGGTGGCTATGTGAGAGATGATTGTAGGTTTGTATGTATGTGGGCATGCAGGGTGTTGAATGTAAGAATGTAAGAAGTTTTATGGGTGGATGGCTATGCAAAAGGTGAATGAGCATACATATAAGTATATGGGTTTGTATTTGGGTATGTGTGGGAAGGTAGCTATCTAAGTATGTGTACGGGCCAAGGCGTGTAAGAAAGTGTGGGTATGTATAGGTCTAATATATGTGGATAGCTATATTAGAGGTGTATAGTTTAGCATTCTCAAAATGAATGGATGTATGTGGATGCTTACCTGAATACATGTCTTGTGCAATGTATATATGTGAATCGTGTGTTGAAGGGCAAAAGGCAACATGTGATCTGCTCATTTCTTCTCATTTTTTTGTTCTGGAAGCAGGTATTTCGACTACTAGTAATCTTAATTATGCTCGCAATTGATCGTTTTTTTAATAAAAATGATGGCTCCTGTATATGAGCACTTGGGACTACTGTGGTCATAAGCTACTAGCACATTGTGAGCATGATGTGGTCATAATGATGATTGCAGCCCCTAACATGCGAGCACTCACTTTACGATTACATGTGGCCACAAATGATTTTTTTGATCACATTACATCTACAATACACACACATTGGGCTAATAAGTAGAGGGAAATAATGAGCAATAGAGAAAATCGTTAAAAGAACTAATTATGTAAAAATAGATCTTCACTATTTACACATTGCAAAAACTTCATCTAATTATTTAGAACATCTACGTAAATAATTTCCCAAAGTTTCTCCACATTTTTTAGATAATAATAATTATCAAATATATTCAGATGAAAAACATGAAAAAAAGCCCGCACTCAAATTCCTAAAATTGGCCAATTCCATTGTTCATATTTATTTACAAAAAACTCTGAGTCAACCAAACTTACATTTGAACTTCAAGTTGTGATTAATTTTATTTACTAAAAATGTCATAAAATTTCTGACATTAAAGGTGTGAGTTTCAGTTTTGAGCTCAGATGACAATGCAAACAAAGTATATAAAATTTCTAAGTTCTCTCTAAAATAACCATTAATTCGGATTCAATTAATTCTTTTCTTATATTATTTATAAAATTTATAAGAAAAAATATAAAACTATGTCCTAATAATCATTGTCCACAAATGCATATAACTCTGAAAACTAAAAAATAGGAAAATTTAACTTCCAATCCTCATATATCATTAATATCAACTTCAAATTAAGCAAACTCATCTTTAAAGTTCAAGTCATAAATTTCTTATCAAATGAAGGTGATGTCACCAAAGATAGAGTTAATATACACGTAGTTGATTTCAAAACTCTATTACTATATACGCGGAATTGATTTTAGGTTATTTATTATTATTTCATTAAAATCCTTTTTGTATTTCATATTTATTTAATTGTTATGATTATGATTATATTATACATGGTAAAAGAATCAAAATCAAAATTAAATCAATTAAAAATAATTTAAAATAAATAAAAACATATATTTAAGGAAAATAATTATATTTTCTACCTTCTATTTATTTTACTAAATTAAATCTTAAAAATATAATAAACATATACTTACTATTTTTAAATATGTTTTAAATTAATACAATATTATTTTTATAACTTATTTATGAAAAAGTTGTATGGTGAATATCATAATATATCATCATCGTGTCATTCAAATTTCAACTTATTTTGAGACTTTCTTATTTATCAAGACAGTCAAATTTTAACGGTCTCAGATTTGTTGAAATCGACCACTTCCAATGGACATGTTAGGAATGTCTGTTTTACACGAAATTTGAAACACATATTCTACTTAATATTTTAAGTAAATCATCTAAGGATCTATTTCAGAAAAAAATAAAAAAAATGAAAGAAAAAAGGTAGGTGTAGGAAATTACTTACACATGGGTGTAGGCTCCCAATCCCTTTGTATAATAGGTATGAAATATTTATCGTCTTTTTCACCTGAATTCGTATTATTTATTCTTATTGACATTAATATTATATATATATATCAAAATAGAGATAATTTATTATTTATAAACTGATCAATATGTATTTATATTTTGGTTTCCTTCTTTAGTGGTCTTTTGACTGTTTGAGACTGCCATATGGCACATACTTGTTGGAGAGATCAGAAGCCCCTTGTTCTCTTCCTCCTCTCTTTTTCTTCTTGTCATGTTCACAACTCCAACCTCCGTGGCTGTCCACCGAGCTTTCCCCGTCAGCCCAATGGCTTATCCGTTATACAGTTAGCCTCCAACAACCCGAAGCCACGTCATCTACCGTTCATCGTCTCTCCTTCCATCTATAAATATGAATCTTGTGGGTTTACTTCATTTGATCCACCGTCATCCAGAGAGAGAGAGAGAGAGCTAAAGTTTCTGGCACCACTTTACCGTTGAAGAGAAGAAAGAGGCGTGATCCCCATAGAAAATGCTTGATGAGAAGAAAGGAGGCGACATCGCTACCAGACATTGTCGCCGAGCTCAAGTTTCTGGCACCACGGTCCCGTTGAGGCGAAAACACCAAATCGTGGTCATCTGACCTCGAATTTCTAGCTTATTCAGCTCTCAGATTATAGGATTTATAATTCCAATTTTTTTAAAATTTTGTTTTTGTTAAAGATAGTTCAAAAAATGATGCATGTGCAAAATCAGACTTTGGAAGGTGTCTGTGTAATATCCACCCAAAGCTCCTGTGAATGTCAGCAGCTCTGTTAGCATCAACGGCCTGATGACCGGCTTTGACCACAGATCTGCATTCTGATTGGTCGAGTTAAACAGCTGGCTCGTCTGACCAAACTCGAGTACCACGTGCACGTGTATCTGAACACTGTATCTCTTATGGTGCGTTTGGTTGGCGTGTTAAGCCGGGTTAAACTGGTAAAGAGTAACCCGTTTTTGGATTTTGGTGTTTTGATAGAGAGTTACACTGGGGGTGGGTTAGAAGTGGGTTTGAAGTGATATGATTGTATTGAAGTTTGAAAAAGTGAGTAGTTATTGTGATGTGATTGTATTGAAGTTTGGAAAAGTGAGTAAAGTGGAGTAGTTTATAATTTTTATATGATATGATCGTATAATATATTATTTTTTGATAGGATTGATGATGTAAATTTGATTTATTTAATTTTTTTAAAAAAAGAATAAAGTGGGATCTACGAGGAGAGAGGGAGATCTGGGTTAGGCGGAGTAAACTCCCCTAACCCGCATGTAACCCGTCATCCAAACGGTACCTTAGAACGAAGTGCAATGCAAGCTTTTGATATAAACCTCATCTCCTGATGAATCGGAACTATGTTTCAAACGATTACACTTCAAGGTCGTTGCAAATCAAGGCACAACTTGTCAATCGATGTTGAGGCCATGCGTTAAATCATCGATCACCGATCAAGTAACGAACATCCATAGCAGTTTTATTTGTTCATGTGATATATGCCTGAGTTGAATACGTCCTGCCACTACAATTCAAAGAGGATTCTCCTACAGCTCATACAGAGACAATGCAATTAGATTTCTGATGAGATTAAAATGATGAGAAAATAGAAGTAACCTCAAGAAACATCTCAAAGCTCCGATCGGCAATCAATCGGAGATGGAGAAGTAAGTAGTGACAAGGGAAATGGATTTGGATCAAATCCGGGGATGAAATCGGAATGGTATGTATGGGATACAGCAGCTGCTGTGGCGGATTATTCCTCAATCGCGAGAGATTGGTTGGGAAATCAGTGAGGGATGAATTGTGAACAAAAAATGGAGTGATCAGTGCCGGATTTGGCAAAAAAATGAAAGGGGTTTGATCCCAGCGACGGCGGAAGTAAGGAAAAACAGGGGAGAATAAAGACAAAACAGAGGCATCGAGGTACTAGTTCTCGGACCAAAAATTGAAAAATCGATTTTAAAAAAACTTTAAGGGTGCGTTTGGTTGGCGGGTTAAGGCGGGTTAAACTGGTAGAGGGTAACCTGTTTTTGTGTTTTGGTGTTTGGATAGAGGGTTAAACTGGGGGTGTGTTAGAAGTGAGTTTGAGGTGATATGATTGTATTGGAGTTTGAAAAAGTGAGTAGTTATTGTGATGTGATTGTATTGAAGTTTGGAAAATGGAGTAGAAGTGGAGTAGTTTATAATTTTTATATGATATGATGGTATAATATATTAATTTTTGATAGGTTTGATGATTGATTGATTTATTTAATTTTTTAAAAAAAGAATAAAGTGGAGCCCACGGGAAGAGAGGGGGATGTGGGTTAAGGAGGGTAAACTCCCCTGACCCGCGGGTAACCCGCGAACCAAACGCTACCTAAGGACGCGTTCGGCTATGGGTTACCTGCGATGTGTGATGGTAACCCATCAAAAACCCCCGATTTGGGTGCGGGTTTTCACCCAAAACCCGTGCTACATGCGGTGTCGTGTAGTGGTTTGTCCTGAAACCCAAGGCGGTCTTGTCGTGCACGTCACTGAGCACGAGAATCGATTCATGTCTCTCCCTTCTCCCATCCTCCCCTACGATGGTTTCCTCCTCCGTGTCTCGTGCTCCCGTGTTGAGAAGGGAGAGACGACGACTAGAGATCGACATGAGATACAAGTGGTTCGTTATAAAATCAACATGCGGAAGCGAATATCAGAGAAAAGATGGAACATGAATAAACATTGAGATTTTACGTGGAATCCTACTCAGTGAGGAGCGGGATGAAACCAAGGGAGAAGCCCTCAAAGGGACGAATATTCTATTGAATTTTCTCATCTGTTACAGTAGGCCTGGGGCTCCTTATATAGCCTCCACAGGGCCTCCAAGTCCCACCACTAGACGATGTGGGACAAACCTGTTGGGATCTTGGAGGGATCCATTTACCCATCTCCCTCACATATGATGCATACATCAAATACTCCAGCACTCCCCTTCAAGCTGGAGCATGCAATGCTCAGCTTGGACAAATAGAATGAAACTCAACTCAACGCTATAGGATACTACGGACAATATCAACCCAACGCGCACAACTACTACTATTGAGGACATTGCTTCTCATATCGTGCAGATGAGGAGGACAAACGGGCTGGAGTGTGAGTCTGCTGAATCTCCTTGTCGGAGAGTATGTGCTCTGAACTGCGTCTGTCAGAGTCACTGCAACTGAAATAAGTCTCCTCGTTGGAGTACTCTGGCCCGCCTCAATAATGTGGACAACTGTTCCATCTCTGAAACATGACCGAACTGAAAAAGGGTCGTGGTTGTGCAATCTTCGTCAGAGTCCACGATCGCTGGAGAATGGAGTCTGAAAGAAGTCTCCTCGTCGGATAACTGGGTCTCTCCCATCTGGCACAGAGAATGGTATACTGCTCTGGAGTACATATGATACCACATGAAAACCCTTGCCAACATGGCATAGGGAATGGTCCTCTACTCTGGAGTCCCTATGGCTCACATGAAAACTCTAACCGAAAACAAGAAAAGATGGGGACCATAACAAAAGGTAGCAAACATGTGCTCATCTGAAAATGACTGCATCCATGTGCGTGTCTGAAACTGAGTCTCACTTTGGAGATCTCGAAAAATGGGCCTCAACATGGAGTGCCTCGAACTTGGACTCTGATCAATTTGAATGTCGAGTCTGAACAATTGTGCATGGAGAATCTTCATCTGAAAACTGTAGAGTCTGAACAACTAGCTGGTCTGGAGACTGACATCTGAATCTGGAATTTGGATCAAGACCTGTGACTCTACATAATACTCCCCCTTTCTTCCATACTTGTCGGAAAACATGGGCGTCGACCAAGTTGGGAGAAAACAACAATATAGAGAGAAAACAAGTGCATTCTCAAAAAAATTTCACAGCTTTTCATTTTTTTAATACGTCGTAATTTTTTTAAGTCGTTTCAACCATTTTTTTCGGCTTTTACATCCTTTTTTGTGATTTGCGTACGGCTTTTCTTCTTGTACGTGCCTTTTTTCCTTTCAATTTTTTTTACATTTGCGTACAATTTTTTTTTGCATGTATGCACCTTTTACAAAAAAAAATATCTTTTTTTAATGAACTGCCTCCCTTTTTTTTCTTTCGCCTGCCCTCATCATTTTTTTGATATTTTTCTAATAAGGCACGGCTGGACCCATTTGGCCCCCCATTTTTTCCCTTTTTAATAATTTTGAACAAGTGAGGGCTCTTGGGAAATAAAATAAACCCTAGGGTTCCCCCCATATTGGAAACCCCGACCCCAGCGGGGTTACTCGGCGATGCCACCTTGGAGATTACGCAGCATCGGCACACGTGTAGAGCCTCGAGCCCGGTCTGGTGCTCGCCTGTGCGCAGGAGAGAATGCTGCCTTGGCATGGCGACTGGAAGGGAGGAGCTCTCGCGGGTCTGGAGAGTTTTGCACGAGATGGGGCTCGCCGTATGAGATCGGTGACACCTTGCTGCGCCTGGAGAACAGAGACGTGAACCCTGCTGCCTGGAGCGAGGTCTGAAAGGGAGATGGGTCTCGAGCGGGTGCCGCCGCGGAACCTGAAGCTCTGAAAGGAGGTGTGCGGCCCATGCGCGCGCTGAGGAGATCTGGAGGGAGTCGCGCAAGGTTGCGCCTCGTATGGGGTTCAACCACTATCGCGCATGTTCTGGAGGGTTGGCATCGCGTATGGAGAGGGTTGGCACGTGAGATCTGATGCGACATGGAAGAGGATGGCTAGGGCCATCGTCGGCGCTGGAGTTTGAGGGGCAGCCTCCTTGCGCCTCGACTGTCGTCTCTTGTAAATTTTTTTGGAACACAGGATCTGATCTGGATATGGAGTCACATGGGCTGTGATGGCGCGCGATGCTCGTGGCTGTCTGAGGTCGCCTGCTGGAGTGCTTCGAGATGCTACCGTCAGGGGCTTGCGGCTGGCAAACATGACGACCCTTGTGTTCGAGATTGTAGATCTAGGGTTTCCGATAATCCTAGATGCCCTGTAACTTGATCTAGACAATCACGATCATGAACGAGCAATAACAGGTCTGCATTGATTTTTCTAGAAATCTATCTCGATAGAAATTTAGGGTCTCACGAAACCCCACGAACTCAACCGATCTCGAAAAGAACCTTCAAAAATGAATCTTCAAAATCCAATCTTAAAATCAACCAAGAAAGTCCCGCTCTGATACCATGTTATAAAATCAACATGCGGAAGCGAATATCAGAGAAAAGATAAAACATGAATAAACATCGGGATTTTACGTGGAACCCTACTCCGTGAGGAGCGGGATGAAACCACGGGAGAAGCCCTCAAAGGGGCGGATATTCTATTGAATTTTCTCATATGTTACAGGAGGCATGGGGCTCCTTATATAGCCTTTACAGGGCCTCCAAGTCCCACCACTGGACGATGTGGGACAAACCTGTTGGATGGGGGTACCCATTTCCCTCACATATGACGCATACATCAAATACTCCAACAATTCTTGAGCTCCATATTCTCTTGCATGATCTCTCTGATCAGCCTTGGGAGCGGAGAATCGACGACCATCTTTTTCATTCTTCGTTTGGAATGGAAATAAGTAGTTGATTGCCATGTGCTTGGTATGTTCTTGGCCATGAAGACAAAAGGGGTACTTGCTTTTGGGCATTAAGATTGATCCATGTTTCCCAGTAGACTGTGATCATGCTCCCCCATATTCGCTGCCTCTTTTCTTGTGTGATTTGTTGCGGGATGTAGTCGGTGTCGTTCTTTGCCATTGGATTTTGAGTTGGGTTTTATGAAGGGGCTTGTATATAAATAGACCCAAAGTCTCATTTTATTTTTATTGCATTTTTTTCTTTTTTTCTTCTTATTTTTTTTATTTTGTTCTCCTACAATTACATGAATATGATCCTTAAATAGTAGAAATTAGATCTTTTACCTAAAAATGTAACCAAAATTCCAGTAATTTTCCTACTCTAGTAGAAACTAACAAAAACTTTCTGTAAGCCATCTATTAAACGTAATACCTTTTATTAAATAAACATTAAAAACTCCAAAATACAAAATAATAACAAATAGTTTGAACTTCTGAAAATTAAAATACCACAGTAACCTTACTACTATTTAGTATACCACATAATTTTACTTTTATAAAAAATCATCATCTATTATTTTTGATAAATCAAAAATCGTAAAAGTACCTTTTCACCATAAAAATCATTAAAATAAAAAGATTAAAAAATTCTAGAAAAATCATAGTATATAGAAATTAGTATTATTACAACGTATCCAAAAATCACTAGAAAATTCGTAATATATATCAGACTTTAAAAATCATTTAAAACTTAATAAATTCGATCGTAAATTAGCAAAAGAAGTAAATTAAGCTAAAAAATGAGTCTCCTGAGCTTGTAGGTCAAGTCTATCATCAGACTCGAAATAGATGAAGAGAAGTGAATAAATGAGATCCTTGATCGAAAGGGAAATATAAAGGAACGTAAAATGAATTGATCTCAAAGAAGAATTAATTCAAAACCCTAAATGGGTGTGTGTGAAGTGGCTCGATATGACTTGAGTTTGTTGAACGCGACCAATGTGGCTAACTCTTTCAAATGTTCAAGATGACTTTATATTTGTTATATATTCTCAAGTAACTTTATTAAACTTATAGAATAGTGCCACAATGTGATATATTGGAAAAGTTATGCTTTACCATATGTCGACTATAGGCTGATATCTGATCAAATACATGACTTTCATATGGAATTTCATGATTACTGACTTTTATCTAACCTTGGTGCCACAGATCTTTGCTTTATTAATATATTAATGCTAACAATAAGAATAATAATGCAGAAATGTTTCTATAAAAAGTGTTCTCAACTAGGAAAACTATCCGTAACTGATGGGGTTCAAGAACGTATACATAGAAAATACATGTATAGATTCTTGAGATATTTACACTCATAACCCTCAATAGTTTCGTAATTACCCAGGAACCCTCGATAATCACGAATTATGCTCAGGATACCGAATAAGTGCGTCGTTTTGCACCTATAATCCTCCGTTAGTTTAGTTCGTTAAATCAACTAGAGGATTTAGTTAATCTAACCAATCCAAAATCTAACAGCTGAAGTTAACCCAAAGTAAAAATAAAAAAAGAAAACCCCTACTCCTTCTTCTCCCTGCAGCTGACCACCTCTCCTTCCTCCTCCCTCCCCTTCCTCCTCCAGCCCACCCTGCCACTGACCACCTCCCCTTCCTCCTCCCTCCCCTTCCTCCTCCAACCCACCTTGTCGATGACCACCTCCCCTTCCTCCTCCAGACCACCCTGCAATCGACCGCCTCCCCTTCCTCCTCCAGCCACCCGTCGTCTACCACCTCCCATTCCTCCTCCAGTCCACCCCGCCATCAACCACCTCCCCTTCCTCCTCCTCCACCTTGCCCTCCCCTCGTGCGAGTAGCAGCACCAACACCCCTTTCCCTCCCCTCGCACGAGCTACTCCCCTTCCCTTTCCTCTGTCTTTCGCTCCCCTCGCGCGAGCAGCAGCAGCTACTGCTCTTTTCCCTCCCTCCGCCTTCCCCTCCACTCATGCGAGAAGCAGCATCAACACCCCTTCCCCTCCCCTCGCACGAGCTACTCCCCTTCCCTTTCCTCCGTCTTTCACTCCCCTCGCGCGAGCAGCAGCAGCTGCTGCTCTTTTCCCTCCCTCCGCCTTCTCCTCCCCTCATGCGAGAAGCAGCATCAACACCCCTTCCCCTCTCGTCGCACGAATAGCAGCAACAATTCCTCGTCTCCTTCCCCTCCCTTTACTGTACCTCCCCTTGAGTGATCAACAACAATAATGACACATCGTTGAGATGGAGGAAGATGATGTGGGAGGTGATGGAGGTCAAAGAAAGAGGGAAGGAAAGAAGGAGTGGTATCGCTTGTAAGGTGAACTCAAATGTGTATTATATAACGGATTCCGTCATAATTAATGGAGAAATGGATGCAAGGTACTCCTTAGGGTTATATATGTAATTAAGAAACTTTTTAGGGTTATGATATGTAAGAGTTAAGGACGACTCAGGATCATGGGTATAATTCGTGATTATCGAGGGTTCCTGAGATAATGATGAGACTACTCAGGATTATGGGAGTAAATATCCCTAGATTCATATGTCCCTCCTTTGGACGGGTCTCCAAAGGATGTCAAAATAGGGAAAAATAAAAACATAAAATTTATTCATATTATTATTTAAAACATGTTTGTTTATTTGACTATTTTTGTGTTTATGCTTCTACAATGAGTTATATATTAATTAAAGTTTTAATTATGTATTTATAGTTATATTTTACATATATATTTGATTTTATTTTATTATTATATATTTATGCATTTTTATGTTTTTCAATATATATTAAGGTTACATATATAACATAATATCAGAAAAAAAGTATAAATAAAGTAGAGTAAATTACACAAAAGTCTTGAACTATACAGCCAATTTCAACTTGGTCCCTCAAGTTTTAAAAGTAACAAAGTGGTACCTAAAGTATTGTTCTGGTCACAACGTAGTCTTTTCCTTACAAAACAGGGAGACGGGCATTTAGTCATTTGATTTTTTGGACAAAATTGCCCCAAACTTTTGTGCCTTAAAATCCCCCAGCTCTATTTCTTTCCCATATAAGTGCATAGTCCACCCCACCTTCACCACCTCTAGATTGCGCAGGATCGACAAGTGCGACAAGGGGAGCGCCGATGATGGACTCTATCTTGTGCACGTCCACCACCTTCTTGAAGTACTCAAAAGTGGCATCGCCTTCTACCATGTGGGGGAAGGCCTTCACGGATGTGTGGCGGAACCACGACACTACGGTAACGAACACGATGCTGTAAATCATAGCCCCTTTCACGTTTTTCAACAAGCAGTAAGTGATGGTAACGAACCCTACCACCGTAAGTCGTAAGGAGCACGACACTATCATGTCGTTGACGCACATGATGACACCGGGAAGGAGCGACGGGGTGTTGTTAGCATTGGTGATGACGAGGGCGAGGGAGACCTTGGTGTTGCACGAGTACACGCTGAGCATCACGAGTGTCAACGGGTTGAAACCAATCAGTCCACCCCCTAGTTGTTCTGCATATTTATGAAGGCGAGGAAAAAGTCGATCTCGACGGAAGAGGAGACCCGCATTGGTTTGGGGACCATCTTGGCGAGCTTGGCATGGAAGTCAACGTCAACAATGAAAAGGAAGAGGATGACCTTGACGAAGACGAACGTGAGGGCCATCTTGTAAGAGAGGTTACCGGAGTCTTGGAAGCCGATGATAGTGTAGGCTATGTAGGCATCGGTGCCCATGCTGGGTATGAGGGCGATGGGGAGGTTGGAGAAGAGGCCCAAGATGGCAGAACCGACTATGGAGGAGGCGACGATGAGGTCGTGGCGGGTGCGGGCAAGGCAGGCGGAGTAGCCAGGGTCGACGATGGGGGTAATTTTGTTCAAACATAAACACCCTTCATGCTCGTCTCCTTGTCCCTTTAGGAAAAGACCGCATTGTGACTGGAACAATACTTCAGGTACCACTTTGTTACTTTTGAAAGTTCAGGGACCAAGTTGAATTTGGGTGTATAGTTGAGGGACTTTTGTGTGATTTACTCAATAAAGTAATAATAAATGGATATAAATAGGGGGAGTTAAGTTAAAAGTATAAATTCACATATAAAGTAATAAGCCATTTTTGTATTGATTGATTTTGTGATTATCATTATATTTTTCATTAAACATTCATTATGGGTTAAAATTTAAAGATTAAAATTAATGAAAATGGTTTGTATAAAAACTCTAATAATTGTTTGAAGTATGTATAATATACTATATACATACATAAACTACATTTTCACTTTCATTTAATTCAACTATTATGTTATTATATTCTTGAAATTTTTACATTGTGAACTTTGGAAACTTTGTCAATTACCTTGTCAACCCTACAAACATCGTAATCATCACTTGAACCCTACAAACTTGCTCCGTTTAATACCGTAAACCCTGTCATGAATTTGGCTCTTCTTAAGTCAACTTGACTTAAGCATTGATGAGTTAATTTAACTAGAAATACACCAAAAATACAATCCAATTGTTAAAGTTTGATTTTTATATTAAGAGGTTGCGTTGGAGTAAGAAATGAAGTGGAGAAAGATAACCGGAACCCCAGTCATTCTACTGCTCAAATAATTCACCTACCCCCTTTCTTTCTTCCCATTCTATTTCTCCTTTCTTCTCTTAAGACCGGAACCCCACCTATTCCACCGATCTGCTATTAGACCCCTCGTCTAACTCCACCTTTTAGCTCAATAAAGCTCGAGAGTCGTCCATCTTCTCTCACAATTCATCGTTAAAAGAACAGCTCCGCTGCAGTGGGAACCTCTTTACCTTCATCAGCTGCTTCCTTGATGAACAGCTTCAGCAGAACCCAACCTAATGCTTCGTGTTGTCGACTTTACCCTGAGGTGCTGCTCGATCATGTGTTGACCGAGCAGAGCACCAGAGCTCCTTCGCAGTTAATCGGAGCTAAACCCAAATAATAAGAACGGGGAAGTCTAAGAGCTACAAACACCATCCTATGAGAAGCCTCCTTTGAGCAGCAACTCTGTCACATTCCAATCTTTGAGTAGCATCTCACTAACTCATCAACCATTCATCGGAGCTACTCCAGAGCTCGACCAAGCGGAGATCTGCAAGATGACAATGAGCAACGAAGTGTGGGGCGGTTACAGTTTGTAAATCTTTTTTTTTCGATAAACGATTCATAGTCATTCATCATAAAGCGACGGTAAAAGTTAGAGTTTAGTACATGCCCAAACATCAAAAGGGGATTACACAATGTCCCCATTCGCAACAAATTACAACCAGGAGTTAATGTTCGAGGATTCAAAAAATTAGACAAAAAGAGCAACGTTAAGTATACTAAAACCAGCAAAAAGAAAAACCAATCCTAGGCCGTCGTCCTTAACAGCGCGCATCCTTCATGTCATTTGGCCTCATGTCGTTTAATTTTGAGACATCCGCTAGGTACGCTTGGAGGATCGGGTTCCTGGTGTCATTGCTGAGCTATCCTTAGCTGGACGATAACAAAGTTATCAAAAGGTTATACAGTGTTAGTTAATAATACTAGCAGGAGATGGTAGAAGCATCTAGTAGTAGTTCTAGAGTAAAGTTAATTGTTGTTCTTGTCTAGACATTGTTTGCCTGGACCATAGATCCCCTTCTTGCGTACCCATCCTTGTCTCGCAAATGATGAATGCTTCCAAGAGTAATTTATGTTTGTCTATAGGTATTTCTTCAAAGATGAGTCTGCATCGACTCTTCCAAAGTTGCCACCGAACCGTAATTTTAAAACATAGGATTCTACCCTTTTATTCGTGAAGTCTAAGGTCTGGTTCATAAACAACATGTTTAGTAATTCCATGAAGTTTGGTTCCAGATCACATAATAGAAATATACCTCTAATTGTCTGACATTCATCGAAAAGGTGTGTATAGTTTTCAAGCCCATTATTGCATAGATATCATCTGTTTACCCACTGTATTTTCCACTTTTCGAAACAGTCTTGTGTTGTAATCTTATTGTGCGTCAACATCCATATAAAATAGTAGGCTCTTGGTTCTAGAGGCCATTTACTAAATAATGAATAAACTAAGGATCTGCTACCCCCGTCTGTAAGGAGGTAATATAATTGTTTTGTTGTTGAATTTCTTTTGTTAGAAGAAATGGTGGGAAATATTGTTGTGTCTGTCTCAACCCTGTGCAGATGGTGAAATATATTGGTCAATGCTTTTTTCAATAACTCCCTCATTTGAGAGTGCTGATGGTAATTTATTTTGTAAAGCTTTAAACCAGTTGAATCTTGCTAGCCATGACTTCAGTCCTTTGTTTATTGACATGAAGCGATTTTTAATGTATGGCATGAGGAGTGGGTAAGCTTGTTCTAGTGTAGGGGAGCCTCCTAGTCTGTCTTTCCACAGTGAGGAATGAGTACCATCTCCCAGTTTTTTACAGAGCACAGGTAGAAGCTGTTTGAAGCCCTTAATATGGGATTTTAAAACTAATGAGTGCGAACGCTTAGTGGTAGAAGAGAGTGTTATGTGACCACCTCTGAAGTGGGACGAGCTAATAGCCGATGATACCCATGGTCTCACAAAATCTGTAATGCGAATTGCTGATTTTGTTAATAGGGCATTATTGAAAGATCGAAGGTTAATAATTCTCCAACCATCATTTAGCTTAGGCCTAGTAACTTTTGACCACGCCACTTTAGCCTTTGTTTTGAGACCTTCAGCGGACCACCATAGAAAGTTTCGTCCAAGTCTGTCAATTTTTTTAACTATACCATCCGGCATCTTCAGACATGACATTTCATGTATGATGGTCGGTGTTAAGGCTGAGTTTAGTAAATTGATTCTAGCCGATAGTGGTAGTATCTTGGATTTCCACCCCTGAAGTTTTGCCGCAAATTTATCAATGGTGGATGACCATTCTCTCATGAGCCTCCTATGTTTCGATATGGTGAAACCTAGATACTCCATAGGGAAAGATCCTTCAGACCAATTTAGTAAATCATTTACCTTAGCATTTTCTTCTCCCGACAAGTTTAGCGAATAGAACGAACTTTTGTTTTCGCTAATGCGTAGGCCCGACATTTTGCCAAAGATTTTTAGCGTGGTGATGACGTTTTTGAGGCTCTCTTCTTGGTATTCCAGGAAGATGAGTAGATCATCCGTAAACTGGATATTTGTAATCTGTGTTTGCATTCCGTCTCTCATGAATCCCTTGAATTTCTCTTCCTTTGCTAATTTGAGAAGCATCGTGATGAATACTCATTCAACACTCTTTATTCTTATATTTTAGCTACAAAAACCTTTGCAAATGCATGTAGATATGTGTAAATAGAAATAATTACCAAAAGCATGCATTGTGTAAAAACCTATAATTAGCATGTTTTTGTGCAAAAATAAAAGAATAAAGATTAAAAAGAAAAAAGAGGGAAATATTTAGAATAAATATTGAGCAACCTAACCCAAGGGAGGGCTCAGCATGGGCCTGACCGCATAAAAGCCAAAGTAGAGGGAGATAGGGGCTCATGTGTGTAAATATTTATGTAAATAAAATAAAAATATTTTCCTCACAAAAATAGGCTTGTTAATATTTGTACATATTTATAAATATAAAATCAAAATAAAAATTTAAAAATTAAAAAGAAAACAAAAACACCTCTTATACATGATCACATAGAACCACCTTTATATTTATTTAGCCTTATAAATAAATAAGATTAATTTCTAAAATTCTTGTAAATATCCTATATTATATAGTGTAAATAAATAAAACAAAAACAAAATAAAAATAACAAAATTAAAAACACAAAAATATATTGTAAATATACCATGTATATGAATGTATATATTTATTTATTTCACCTATGTATATAAATAATTAAAATAAAATAAAAATCTCTTTTTATTCCTTATTTTATAATGAAAATAAATAAAATATAAAATAGGAATAAAATTGCATAAAAATAATAATTAAAAAAATCAAAAATTAAAAACCCTATATAGTGTACATATACCTATATATAACATATTATGTATATACCTTATTTTTATTTCGAAAAAATTATTAAAAATCACTAAAAATAGAAAAAAATAAGATAAAAATATTTCATGTTTTAGCTTTTTGCAAATTCGGCCATTTGCTACCTTAATTTTCACCTTCAAAATCCAGCCACGTGGCCTTTTCTCATTGGTCCTGGGGATTGTTGACCGCCCGGTCAACTACCCCCCCCCCCCCAGGACCACTTCACACGGGTCCTTAGCGGGTACCCATCTTCTCGGATTTTTCCCCGCTAAACCCGATCGCCTACCACCTAAACCCCAGGCCCGACTCCTTAATGATGCATCCGAGACCCTCGCCGGAGCCTCCCCCTCGGGATCCGCGCGCTTCCACGCCCTACCCGACCTCTTCTAATCGGACCCGCATCCATATTTAATTCGAGCTCCGCCACCTCAAATCGCATCTTTGGCCATTCGATTCCACCTCCCGTGAGCTCCATTGCGTAGGCGAGAGTGACAGCTTGTCCCCCGTGGTGTTGAAGCGAGGAGAGGGAGAGAGACCACTGATCTGGCGAAGCCTCGCCGCCTTGCTCCGCCACCTGCAGGAGCATCGAGCCTCGGAGGGAGACGCTCCTCGAGGCGATGACCCAGAGCTGCACAAGCTCATCCCCAGTCTCCTCGTCCACCCAGGTAGCTCCGTTAGCCTTTCTTTTTCAGTAATTTCTAGTTACCCCCAAATCGCTCCGCCGCCGTCCATCGTCGATTCCTATCGATTCCGACCACCATTCGATCATCGGGCATCGCCATAGCCTTCGCCATCTTCCCACGCACCTTCCCCACATCCCCATCCAACCCAGCTCGCACAGGAGCTAGGATTCGAGCTCCACCGTCCTCCCTTCGCCGGAGCTCGCCCACATCGCCTCATCGTTCACCGTCACCCCGCCTAACCGGGTCGAGGCAGTTTGCCCTCGACCCGCAAGCCTTCTGGATGGTTTTGCAGGTTGAATGAAGGCCATCTGAGGTCCTTCGACTTCAAGCCAGGAGGCGCAGCTCCGCTGACCTCGTCAGAGCTCCTCCGAGCTCGACTGGGTCATCGGAGACCCCCATCCGACGCGGAGGCCCACGCCAGACCTTTTCCGATCACCAGCGCCCCGCGAGGAGGTCGGGAGCGCACGCACTGGGCCGGCGAAGTTCGCCGGCCACCTGTTCTTCCTCGAACTTCAGACGCCGTCCGATCATCCCTCTCGCTCCAGGTTCATCTGGACCGTCTGTGCTGGAGCAGCAGTCGCCGTTCGATCTGGAGAAGGAGAGATCTGGACCATCCGATGCTCGAGGGTTAGCCACCTGCGCCAGACACCGTCTGATGCACCACGTGGACTAGCCCCCGCCGTTGGATCCCCTCGAGGAGCGCAACTGTGGAGCCCCAGTCGTTTGCCACCGTTAGATGCTACACGTGGCATCCATCCAGTCGCTCCATTAATAAAGGGTAAACTACCCTTAGGCCCTTCTGTTTATTTTATTTCGCGTTTAGTCCTGTAATTAGTTAGTATAGTTGTTTAGTTTCTGGGTTATTTGCGTAGAGGACCTCGTACTATATTTACTTTGCATGTATGCCCCTGTTTATGGTCTGACACGTGCATCGACACGTGAGTTTTTTGCGTATTTGCATAACATGCCCCTGTAGTTCTGACTGTTAATGGATGAATGAAAGTTTTTGTTTATTTGCAATTATACCCCTATGCGTAGTTTAATTGAACATGTGCGATTATTTTTGGGTTATTTGCAGATAAGCCCCTGGGCTTTTGGTACCTGTTACCAAAAGGCCCTCGGAACTTATTTTCTTCACATTTAGGTCCTTGAGTGCCTCAGGCACGCGCGACGCGCGTGACTTCCTGGGTTAATTGCACCAGACCCCCCAGACTCTTGGGTATTTGCACTTTGGTCCCTGTGCACTATGCCCCCTCTTTATTTTTGAATAAAATAGCAAATTACCTCCAAATCCAACGAAAATTGGACACATGGCTCCTGCCAAGGTGTTTCGAGGATTTTTTAGGACAATTTTGTTTTCATTTGATATTTTTAGAAAATCAAAAACATCTATTTTCTTCACTTTCTAACTTTAAAAATCACAAAAAATATTAAATAGTGTCTAAAAATTACAAAAAATACTCTACTATCTATTTTGTTATGTTTGATTTTCTAGCCAAGTTTGGCTATTTTTCATTACTGAAAACCATTAAAAATTGAAAAACACTAAAAAACTTATAAAAATTCTAGTAAATAAATTAAAAACCCAAAAATAATAAATTTGGTGCCTAAATTTTCCTTGTTTTATTCTCTTTACAGGAAAATTACCTCCCAGCTAATTTGGGGCTTTTAGATATTTTATCTAGGCCCTTTTAGCTCGGCTGGACAGTACCTACTGTTTTAGTCACTTTTTGATTTTTAGAAAATTAAATAAACATCAGAAAATTCTCAAAAATTCTCCAAAAACACTAAAAATTATAAAACACATAAAAATATTTTTGTTTGAATTTTTGGTTTATTTTTAATGCTTTTAATAAATTGTTGAAGTGTGTGTTTATTTACTTTTCTAATTTCCTTAATACATTAAAAATCCAAAAATATTATTAAATAATTAAAAACCACCAAAAACATTTGCTTCTTTTATTTTATTTCTCTTTTTGACTACTTCGTAGGCCGAGAGGCCAACCCGTGCTCCTTGTGTTCGACCCTGGTCGCTATACCAGGTTAATATAATAGCAAGACCGCTATCGCATTGTTGATTGATTTTATCTCTCTTGGTGGTCTAATTTTCTTGATTGAGCCGAGTCTGAGTGATCGAGGTCGCAACGACCGATTAACTCCTTTACCTTAGTCGCTCAGAGCCCTCATCAGAATGGCGCCGTTACCGGGGGAGCACGGCTTAGTAGTTTTTATTTTATTTTCGTTTTTTTTGTTTTCGCGGCTTTTCGTGGCTCTTTCAGAGCTCGCGGCTTTCTCGCGGCTTTTGTTTATATTTTATTTTTGTTTTATTTTGTTTATTTTCTTTTCTTTTATTTTTGTTTTGTTTGATTTTTGTTTGTTTATTTTATTTTGCATTTTTGCATATATACCCTCATTTTCCTTTCATTTATTTTTCATTTATTGTTTGATTATTTTTATTTGGTCTGGCCACTTGTCTTCTTTCTTGCGAGGGCCCGAGGACCGCGGAGGTGACTTTCGAGGAGCCGACGCAACCGCAGGACTTGGAGGCGGCTCCTTTCTTTACGGAGCCGCAGGAGAGAGCGAGAGAGAGCTGAGTGGGAGAGGAGTAGATTAGGTTTTATTTTTCTTTTTATTTGATTATTATTGTAATAATACAGGTACTCAGAGACTGGACTTGTGGACTTGGTTGACTTAGCGGGTCTGTTTCGCCGAGCACCGGTGTGCTCGGGGGACCCTTAGGAGTTTTTCGTGGCTTTTCTCGCGGTTTTGTTTTCTTTTCTTTTTAGCTACCTTTTCCGGTGTTTACGCGGTTTTTGATCGAGCCCTTAGATTTAGGATTTTATACTTGCTTGTGTCGTAATTAGTAGGGTCCCCACACTTAATTATCTGCCTGCTCCTATAGTACGCTTAATTGGACCTACTAATAATCAATTAATAAAAATAACTGACTCATTTTCCTTCGTGGCTTACGAGCCGTAGTCTACCCCACAAAGCGCTTTCTCCTACCCCCGATTTGTCGGGTAGAGGAGGGGTAGACCAAGACCGGACCTTTGGCCTGTAGGACGGTGACCAGTTAGACGGTTCTGCGAGTAGAACGTGCTCATCTAGGACTCGGTTTTCATCGCTGCATCATTTAGGTAGTTTAATTTCTGTCTTTACATTTATGCGCGGATCATATTGCACGTAGAGTGCTGGAGACAGGTACACCTTTCTGACTTTGCATGCATCATTGATTTATCGTGCATCGGTTTTTTCGTCTTCTCCCCCCTATTTTGGACTAAATAACCAGGAGAACCGAAAAATTCGTTAGGCGTTTGTTTTTATTTGAAAAATACTAAAAAGAAAAAAACCACAAAATTGGGACTGGCTAAAACTATTGACCCTAAAAGACGCTCACCTTAAAAATTTGTCTTGGGGTGAGCAACCCCCTCATTGTTTGGTTTGATTGCGCGAGAGAGTGACCCGCACCCTAGGTAGAGCCCTCCGGTGCTATTTCCAGCTGACTACCGACTCTTCCGTGCGGTCCAGTCGGTTGAAATAGTATCGAGTATCCTAACAGGTCACTTAAGCGCTCTGATATCTTGTGTGTTCACCTAATAAAAATTGACAAGATAATTTGACCGAGCTTTTACGGTCTTCAGCTCGCGTTGCGTTGGTGAACCGGGGGTTTGCATTCTGATCATAGTTTCTCCAGATCCCATCCGCACTGCTCGATCAGATCACGATGATGGGTAGACGCTCTCTTAGGCAGCCTCTGGCTGCACCGCTTTCGGGCACGTCTACCCAATCATCTAGGTTGGCCCGCGAGAGCCTAGACCAGTTCTCCGAGCCCGAGTACGATTCCGCCCTGTTCCCCCTCGACCCCCTTTCTTTCGGTTCTGAGAGATATAAGCCAGAGGAGAGAATAGCAGATTTGACAGCACCTGAGTATGTCTCATTTGATTTTGCAGACGTCATGGCCGGTAGTTCAGAGGACCGCTCCAGGACCGAGCACATTGTGATGGACCAGGGAGCGATCAACTCCACCCTGATCGCCTCGTTAGAGATAGTGCAACAGCAGCTGAGGGATCAGGGAGCTTTCATGATTGAGATGAGGAGAGAGTTGGAGCGACTCAGAGCAGAGAGAGATCAGAGCGAGCCTGAGGATGGAGCAGATGCAGAGGCACGAGCCGCAGCAGCCGCTGCCGCCGCCGCGGCAGCCGCCGCGGCAGGAGGATTACCGAGACCGATGCGTGAGTTGCACAACCCCGGATCTACACTGATGCATCATTGGGTGGTGGTGCCTGCTATCGTGGGGGACTTCAAGTTCCCCCCGAACACCCTGCAGATGCTTCCCCGTTTTCACGGACTTGCCACCGAGGAGCCCCATCTCCACCTCCAGGAGTTCTTGATGATCTGCAGTACTGTCCACGACCGCCATGTGGACCAGGATACGATTCGGATGATCGCCTTCCCCTTCTCACTAGCAGACAGAGCAGCCACCTGGATGAAGCATTTGGGGAAGTTTGTTTACACCTGGGAGCAGCTCCGCACCGAGTACTTGAACAAGTACTATCCACTCGGGCGGACCAATGCAGCGAGGGCCCTGATCAGCAACTTCTCCATACTCCCCAACGAGCAATTCCATGAGGCATGGGAGAGGTTCCGTGAGCTCACAGACCGATGCACGCACCATGATATCTCGAAGCCGAACCTTGTGCAGAGCTTCTTCAGCAGGCTGACACCAGAGCTCCAGGGCTTGGTGAACGCTTCTTGTGGCGGGTCCTATTTCGCCAAGGATCACGACCAGGTCTGGGCCATCTTCGAGGAGATGGCCGAGAACTATATGGTGATGTCCCAAACCCGGTTGTACACTCAGGGGAGACCCCAGCAGCAGCCAGGACCCGTGCAGTACCAGAGGATAGCACGGGTCGATGCCGGTCCATCCAGTTCATCCGCAGTTGCAGCAGCACAGGCAGAGTCGTCCGCTGCGGATATGGGTATCATCAGCGAGAAGTTGGACCGCATGGAGCTGATCGAGAAGAAGCAGTGCCAGGGCATCACTCAGATGGAGCAGATGGCACAGACTCTGAGCGACATGAAGACCCAGCTCATGTGTCTCCAGAAGGCACAGACGGCTTCCCAGCCCCGTCTTCAGTCGCGAGGCGATACCGGCGGCAGCAGCAGCTCGTCCCAGTGCTCCAGCTCCTTTCAGCAGCCTAGAAAGGTTCACCTTGTACAGGCGGAGCCGTACCAGCAGCAGCAGTCCTCTTACCAGTCACCACCATCTCCAGACTTGCAGATGGTGGTATACCAGCCGGATCAGTCTTTGGCAGTACTCCCGCCAGCCTAGTTCGATGCAGAGCCATTGATGGATGTCAACAGGATTTGGTATGACCGCCCTCAGCCTGGGATCCGACGAGACCATCCCGGATTCAGGTGGGGGAGTGGAGGTACCCAGCCCCAGCAGCATTCATCCGGTTAGGGAGGGCAGTATAGCCAGCAGAGGGATCACCAGCAGCAGCAGCCCCCAGCCCACCAGCCATACCAGCAGTCGTCCTTCGTTCCTCGTCCCTATGAGCAGCAGAGACAGTCTTGGAGACGTGAGCAGCAGGCTCACCAGTCACAGCAGCAGCATCCTTCCTCCTACCCCTCTCAGCACCAGCAGCACCAGCTCCATCAGCCTCAGCACCAGAGAGGCTACCCGTCGGGCTCCCATGAGAGCCCTGCCTTGGATGACATAGCCCGCATCCTCACAGATCAGCAGGCTACTTTCAGACGGGAGATGGACGAGTTCCGCCAGGAGATGCGGGACCTGATGAGAGGGAAGGCCGCCATCCCTGCATAGATAGAGCCGAATCCGAACAGCCTGAAGAGGAAATCTGAGCAGGTAGTTTCCACTGAGCATACCACTCCTAGTGATCCATTTGATGATATGTCTTCGGATCTATTTGATGCTGATTTTGTTACACTTAGGAGCGGTAGAGCACCAGCAGGCGGCGCCTCATCTGAGCGACGACTCGAGGATCCACCCAGGGCGCCAGATGAGGAGGAGGAGAGCGGTACTGATGCCGCACGCGATGATAATGGTGGTACTGATGCCACCAAGGATGATGATTCCACCGGCGGTACTGAGGCCGCCGCTTCACCAGTTCGAGGAGGTGGTGCTGATGCCACCAGAGTAGCCGAGCCAGCCCGCGGTGGTACTGAGGACGCGAGACGTCCAGTAGCAGAGCCAGCCCGAGGTGGTACTGAGGCCACCGGTGTTCGTTTTGATAGAGATGTTGTTTTTCCTTCTGTTGATGTACCTCAGAACACTGTTGTGAATAAAGGAAAAGGTTTAGTTTCTTCTGGTCCCACTGTGGTGATTGATGTATGTGCGGATCCGGCCGTCAAGCCGTCTAGGCCTTTTCCTAGTCCTTCATCTGAGAAGGACCCTGTGGTCCCCTTCCCTAGAGCCCTTCAGATGGGGAAGGGGAAGAAAAGAGAAAAAGACCCAAAAAAGAGAGAGCAGGAGGAGTTCAGCCAGAGCATGATCGACAGATTTCACATACAGCTGACCCTTCAGGAGGCTTCGCAGCACATCCCCCTTCTTCAGCGACCTTTGAGAGATAGGACCACAGTCAGGAGGAGGAGGAGGAATCATCATTCAGAGATACATGTGCTGATGAAAGCCACGTGCTTCGCGATCCAGAACCGTCTGCCAGCCAAGAGGCCAGATTCAGGAGCCCCGTATGTGAGATGTCAGATTAGTGAGCAGAGGTTCGACCGTACTCTATTAGATAGCGGATCGTCTATCAACCTCCTTCCGGCAGCCCTTCTCGACCGCTTCGAGTTGGGCACTCTTTGACATAGCAGGACAGTCCTTCAGTTTGCTGATCGATCTGTCAAGAGGCCGAAGGGGTTTTTGCGAGACGTTATCGTCACTATTCAGGGCATGCAATTCCCCGTGGACTTCGTAGTGTTGGACATGGAGATCCCTGATTCAGTGGCCGATACCCCCATCATCCTCGATCGTCCGTTCTTGGCCACAACCAAGGCGGTGACTGATCATGATAGCGGGAAGGTATACTTTCACGTCGAGGGCGAAAGTGTACAAATAGAGACGGTCGAGGACTACAGAGCCAGAGAGAGAGCATGCTCCAAGACCAGCACAGATACAGAGCAGCTGACAGAGGTCGGGTTAGACATCCACCAGGACTGTGATTTTGTGATCACAGATGATGAGGCAGCATGGGCAGACCCTTCAGCACATGCCATCCTCTCATTTCCAGATACCACTGATGCGGAGATGACAGCAGATGAGAGCTTGGAGAGCACAGCCCTGGCCCAGGATAATACAGAGGCAGCAGAGCCGATTCTCGACCGCGACACGGTTTCTAGTGATGGTGGTGCTGAGGCCACCTTGTGTGATGGTGGTACTGATGCCACCTTGTTTGATGCAGATCCCTCGGATTCAGAGTCTGATTGGGCAGATTGTGATGACCAGATGCCAGACATGAGTCCACCTGAGCCTATAGATGAGGAGGAGGTAGAGGCAGAGCAGATCAGAGACAGTACAGTTGAGCAGCCTCCTCCAGATCCAGTTTGCGAGAGTTCGTATTCTTTCTCACAGGCAGATTTGGCAGATTTAGCAGCATTCACACATCTTCTTCCGAAGCCAGATTTGCCAGCACCCAGCTGTCCAGAGCTGAAGCCGCTCCCTACTTCGCTGAAGTATCGGTTCCTTGCGGGCGAACCTGAGATGCACCCAGTCATCATCTCCGCCGATCTGACTGGAGAGTAAGAATCCCGTTTGATGGGGGTTCTTGAAAAGAACCGCAAGGCAATCGGATGGAGCGTAGCAGATCTCCATGGGATTAGTCCATTAGTGTGCTCCCACCATATTTATCTCGAGGAGGGGGCGAAGCCGTCGCGTGAGTTCCAGCGGCGACTGAACCCCAACCTGAGAGAGGTCGTGATGAAGGAAATATCAAAATGGTGGAGTGCAGATTTCATTTATCCCATTTCCGACTCCAAGTGGGTCAGCCCCTTGCATGTGGTGCCCAAGAAGACGGGCATCACGACTGTGATCAGTGAGTCGGGAGAGGAGATTGCTACACGAGTACCTACCTCTTGGAGGGTCTGTGTTGACTACAGGAGACTCAACCAGGCCACCAAGAAGGACCATTTCCCCCTGCCTTTTATTGACCAGATCATTGAGAGACTGGTAGGGAAGAGCCATTATTGCTTCCTGGATGGGTACTCGGGCTACAACCAGGTGGCCATCGCTCCTGAGGATCAGGAGAAGACCACCTTTACATGTCCCTTTGGTACATATGCCTTTCGACGCATGCCATTTGGGCTATGCAATGCCCCTGCGACTTTTCAGAGGTGCATGCTGTCGATCTTTTCGGACATGGTAGGGGAGTGTTTGGAGGTCTTCATGGACGATTTCTCGGTCTACGGCGACGGATTCGACTCCTGTCTTGACTGCCTAGATCGAGTACTCCAGCGATGTATTGAGTTCCATTTGGTTCTATCTTGGGAGAAGAGTCACTTCATGGTGACTCAAGGGACGGTGCTTGGCCACATCATCTCCAACAGGGGCATGGAGGTTGATCCGGCCAAGGTTGATGTCATTAGAAAACTCGCACCGCCGTCCAATTTGAGGCAGCTACGGTCATTCCTGGGGCACGTTGGATTTTATAGGAGATTTATTCAGGATTTCAGCAGGATTGCCCGGCCGTTGACTGACCTCTTGACGAAAGACACCGAGTTCCTTGTCGATGACAAGTGTATTTCTTCCTTTACGACTCTCCAGCAGTGTGTTATTGAGGCTCCTGTCCTCCAGCCGCCTGATTGGTCTCTCCCGTTCGAGATCATGACGGGTGCCCCGATTTTGCCGTAGGGGCAGTGCTGGGACAGAGGAGGGACGGAGTTCCATTTGCTATCCACTACGCTAGCCGCACATTGGATTCCGCCCAGCGGAATTACACAGTCACAGAGAAGGAGATGCTAGCCGTAGTGTTCGCTCTAGATAAGTTTCGATCTTATATCATTGGATCTAGAGTGACTTTGTACACATATCACACCGCCATCAGGTATCTCATGGCAAAGAAGGATGCCAAGTCCAGACTTACTAGATGGATCCTTCTACTCCAGGAGTTCGACATTGAGATCAAGGATAAGCCTGGAGTCAAGAATGTGGTGGCGGATCATCTCTCCCGTTTAGAGCAGCCTGAGGAGTCTGAGCAGATTGATCCCATTCGAGATACCTTCCCAGATGAGGCGATCCTTGCTATCGCCTCACTCCCGTGGTATGCCGATATTGTGAACTTTCTCGTTGCTGGGAAGGTCCCACAAGATTGGCCCAGGCAGAGGCTTGAGACCTTCCTTGCGAAGGCCAAGTCCTACCACTGGGAGGATCCCATCCTTTACCACGAAGGAGGGGATAGCGTCTGGCGTCGGTGTATACCTCAGGAGGAACACCATAGCGTCCTCACTTACTGCCACAAGCTTGAGGCAGGAGGACATCATTCTGGGAGGAGAACGGCACAGAAAGTGCTCCAATCCGGCTTATGGTGGCCTACCCTCTTCAAGGACTCTGATGAGTTCGTGAAGAGGTGTACTGACTGTCAGAGGATGGGCACTTGTGGACAACGTGATATGATGCCGATGCAGCCCATTCACTTCTGTGAAGTTTTTGACGCATGGGGCATCGATTTCATGGGTCCATTCCCTAAGAGTCAGGGATTTGGGTACATTCTGTTGGCCGTGGATTATGTTAGTCGTTGGGTTGAGGCTATCATCGCCCGAGCCGCTGATGCGAGGACAGTTTGCATATTTTTGAGGAAGCACATCATCACGCAGTTCGGGGTTCTACGAGTTCTGATTTCTGATGGGGGTCTCATTTCATCAACGACCAGGTGAAGGCCCTTGCTAGCGAGTTCGGTATAGACCATCGTGTTGCTACACCTTACCATCCACAGACGAATGGTCTAGCCGAGGTGTCGAATAGGGAGATCAAGACTATACTGCAAAAAGTCGTCCGCCCTGACCGAAAGGATTGGTCACAGCTTTTGGACTCGGTCTTATGGGCATATAGGACGTCTTTCAAGACTCCATTGGGCACATCTCCCTTTCGCCTCTTATATGGCAAGCCGTGCCATTTACCTGTTGAGCTGAGGCACAAGTCACTTTGGGCAGTTACAGATATTCTTATGGATCCAGATGGTATGGGAGACCAGAGGAGGGCAGAGTTATCCGCCCTGGAGGAGCTTAGAGATACAGCTTTCTCAAACAGCCTACAGTACAAGGAGAGAGTGAAGGAGTGGCATGATTCTCATATCAGCCACAAGCATTTTGAGATTGGACAGAGAGTATGGCTGTTTGATGCGAGGCTTCGTTTGTTTCCAGGGAAGCTACAGAGCAAATGGAAGGGACCCTACTTGGTCAGAAAGGTACACGACAACGGTAGCATTGATATATCCGAGTTGTCTTCTGAGAGTACCTTTCGAGTGAACGGCCAGCGACTCAAGCCATTTCTAGATCATGAGCCGCGGGTCGTTGATCTTGCCCCGATTCATTTTGTGTGAGATGTGGTCTTTCGACTCACATCTAAGGCATCTCACACCTGAGTTTCACTGTTCTTCCGCCTTGTATAGATCCAGATGTCTATATCACTACATTCTTTAGTCTCACATCCCTTTCTTCATCTTGTGATTATGCTATACTTAGGGTGCACTTTACCCTAAGTATAGGGGGGATGTGAGACCTTTGGGTATTTCTTTTGTTCCTGTCTACCCCTGTTTTTACTGCCTATACTTAGGGATATTTCACCCTAAGTATAGGGGGGGTAAACCCTGTACATTCTCCACTCGGTTTTTCCCTTAGTATACAGCCTGCTATACTTAGGATTACTTGATCCTAAGTATAGGGGGAAAACCCGAGACCTTTTTGACTTTTCTATTTCATTTATTCGTCTTTGTATATAGCCTTTCTTTTTACTTCCCTATACCTAGCACGAGTTATGTCTTCTTCATCGCTCTTGACTCTGAGGACATCGTTCGAGCTAAGTATGGGGGGTGTGTATATATTTCATATATACTTTAGCCATAACTCGTACTTTGTGTGAGTGTGTTAATAAAGAAAATGGCTAAAAATCACAAAAATTAAAAAAATTTCATGTACATAAACTTCTTTTATTTGCACATAAATAGCTAGTGTACAAATTATTTCTGTAAAAATGATTTCAAAAATCTTTTGTGTAAAGTTTGTGTAAATATTTTCTTATCAAAATTATGTATATAGTACAAAATTTTCCCAAAATGTTTTGAAAATCAAAAGTTTGCAAAAATCTTGTGTAAATTTGTGTAAATATCTTTTTGCAAAACTTGCACTTCATGCATCATCCATTCATGATTTCAAAACATTTTTCAAAAATTTTGCATGCTTGTAAAATTTGTGTAAATAAGCATCTTTGTACATATGTATATAGTTTTTCTGGATGATAGTTGACTTTTAAACTAGCCTGGAATCAAATTGAGGAATGGAGCTTGATTAAGATCTTAATCCTTCTAATTTCTAAGAGGAACCTTATAGGGCTTAGGTTTAAGGCTTTTCAGGTCCATGGTGACTTAATTCTTTGAGTCCACTAGGCTATGATCACATGTCATCTCAATGAGCCTAAGTAGAGAACTTAACAACAACACATGACTCATATAGATTATGGCTTTACTTGGACACCAGCACTATGCACCAAGCTCTCTACGGATGAGGTGGTGAGGAGGCAGTCTTCCTTGACTTGGGGTAGCATATGAGGGTAGTACTTCTAGGCGGAACCTCTCTTCTTCTTTTAGTGAAGGAAGTGCGTCTCAACTTGGTCTGGTTGCCATGAGGTCTAACGACGGGAGTTGTGGGTTGCGATAAAGCTTCAAAAAAGGGATAGTCTACTGGCTCAAGAGGAAAAACTCCTTGTATATATGCTGCATATGTATATGTTGTATAGATGCACTCGAAAAAAAATGTGCAAAAAGAAAATAACTCCAAAAAAGTGGTGGGTCTGAGAGAAAATGATAATCCCACCGGAGTATGTTTATAGAGTGCAATAAGCAAAGCTTGGTTTCATGATCCACCTGATGTAGCTTGCAGCAGGGAGACTTGGCTACACTGGTCAAGCTCCCAAGGGTACTTGGCTACACTGGCCTTGACCCATTCTCTTCTTCCTCCTCTTCTTGAGCCGGTTGAACTTGAACTTAGAAGGGAATACCCCGCTCCTCGAGGAAAGAGTGGCCAGATTGAGGTCATAGAGTTACCTTGTTGGGGAGGGTTGTCAAGTTGCCATTTCTGAGGTGGAGAGCTTAGACCTCACATTCACAGGACAAGAAAAGATTCATGGTCTTCAGGGTTTGTGATTGATGACTTGTTCTGATCTGGAACATTGAGGAGTCTTGGTTATAGAATAGTGGAACTTAGAGGTTGTTGAGTTTTTAGACTTAAGTCCAAACAAGGTTCCGACACATTAATAATCCAAAGATCTGATCGAGCTCCATACCTTAAATTAATGAAGGCAAGTTTAATAATCAGCCTTGATCCATGTACATTCTCTTTTTCTTTTTCTTTATTTCGTTTCTTTCTTTTTCACTTCTTTTTCAAATAAGTGTTTGCTAAGGGACTAGCAAAGTTAAGTATAGGGGGGTGATGAATACTCATTCATCACTCTTTATTCTTATATTTTAGCTACAAAAACCTTTGCAAATGCATGTAGATATGTGTAAATAGAAATAATTACCAAAAGCATGCATTGTGTAAAAACCTATAATTAGCATGTTTTTGTGCAAAAATAAAAGAATAAAGATTAAAAAGAAAAAAGAGGGAAATATTTAGAATAAATATTGAGCAACCTAACCCAAGGGAGGGCTCAGCATGGGCCTGACCGCATAAAAGCCAAAGTAGAGGGAGATAGGGGCTCATGTGTGTAAATATTTAGGTAAATAAAATAAAAGTATTTTCCTCACAAAAATAGGCTTGTAAATATTTGTACATATTTATAAATATAAAATCAAAATAAAAATTTAAAAATTAAAAAGAAAACAAAAACACCTCTTATACATGATCACATAGAACCACCTTTATATTTATTTAGCCTTATAAATAAATAAGATTAATTTCTAAAATTCTTGTAAATATCCTATATTATATAGTGTAAATAAATAAAACAAAACAAAATAAAAATAACAAAATTAAAAACACAAAAATATATTGTAAATATACCATGTATATGAATGTATATATTTATTTATTTCACCTATGTATATAAATAATTAAAATAAATTAAAAATCTCTTTTTATTCCTTATTTTATAATGAAAATAAATAAAATATAAAATAGGAATAAAATTGCATAAAAATAATAATTAAAAAAATAAAAAATTAAAAACCCTATATAGTGTACATATACCTATATATAACATATTATGTATATACCTTATTTTTATTTCGAAAAAATTATTAAAAATCACTAAAAAATAGAAAAAAATAAGATAAAAATATTTCATGTTTTAACTTTTTGCAAATTCGGCCATTTGCTACCTTAATTTTCACCTTCAAAATCCAGCCACGTGGCCTTTTCTCATTGGTCTTGGGGATTGTTGACCGCCCGGTCAACTACCCCCCCAGGACCACTTCACACGGGTCCTTAGCGGGTACCCATCTTCTCAGATTTTTCCCCGCTAAAACCGATCGCCTACCACCTAAACCCTGGGTCCGACTCCTTAATGATGCATCCGAGACCCTCGCCGGAGCCTCCCCCTCGGGATCCGCGCGCTTCCACGCCCTACCCGACCTCTTCTAGCCGGACCCGCACCCATCTGGATGGTTTTGCAGGTTGAATGAAGGCCATCTGAGGTCCTTTGACTTCAAGCCAGGAGGCGCAGCTCCGCCGACCTCGTCAGAGCTCCTCCGAGCTCGACTGGGTCATCGGAGACCCCCATCCGACGCGGAGGCCCACGCCAGACCTTTTCCGATCACCAGCGCCCCGCGACGAGGTCGGGAGCGCACGCACTGGGCCGACGAAGTTCGCCGGCCACCTGTTCTTCCTCGACCTTCAGACGCTGTCCGATCGTCCCTCTCGCTCCAGGTTCATCTGGACCGTCCGTGCTGGAGCAGCAGTCACCGTTCGATCTGGAGAAGGAGAGATCTGGACCATCCGATGCTCGAGGGTTAGCCACCTGCGCCAGACACCGTCTGATGCACCACGTGGACTAGCCCCCGCCGTTGGATCCCCTCGAGGAGCGCAGCTGTGGAGCCCCAGTCGTTTGCCACCGTTAGATGCTACACGTGGCATTCATCCAGCCGCTCCATTAATAAAGGGTAAACTACCCTTAGGCCCTTCTGTTTATTTTATTTTGCGTTTAGTCCTGTAATTAGTTAGTATAGTTGTTTAGTTTCTGGGTTATTTGCGTAGAGGACCTCGTACTATATTTAGTTTGCATGTATGCACCTGTTTATGGTCTGACATGTGCATCGACACGTGAGTTTTTGGCGTATTTGCATAACATGCCCCTGTAGTTCTGACTGTTAATGGATGAATGAAAGTTTTTGTTTATTTGCAATTATACCCCTATGCGTAGTTTAATTGAACATGTGCGATTATTTTTGGGTTATTTGCAGATAAGCCCCTGGGCTTTTGGTACCTGTTACCAAAAGGCCCTCGGAACTTATTTTCTTCACATTTAGGTCCTTGAGTGCCTCAGGCACGCGCGACGCGCGTGACTTCCTGGGTTAATTGCACCAGACCCCCCAGACTCTTGGGTATTTGCACTTTGGTCCCTATGCACTGTGCCCCTTCTTTATTTTTGAATAAAATAGCAAATTACCTCCAAATCCAACGAAAATTGGGTACATGGCTCCTGCCATGGTGTAAAATTTTCGAGGATTTTTGAGGACATTTTTGTTTTCATTTGATATTTTTAGAAAATCAAAAACATCTATTTTCTTCACTGTCTAACTTTAAAAATCACAAAAAATATTAAATAGTGTCTAAAAATTACAAAAAAATAGTCTACTGTGTATTTTGTTGTGTTTGATTTTCTAGCTAAGTTTGGCTATTTTTCATTACTGAAAACCAATAAAAATTGAAAAACACTAAAAAACTTATAAAAATTCTAGTAAATAAATTAAAAGCCCAAAAATAATAAATTTGATGCCTAAATTTTCCTTGTTTTATTCTCTTTACAGGGAAATTACCTCCCATCTAATTTGGGGCTTTTAGATATTTTATCTAGGCCCTTTTAGCTCGGCTGGACAGTACCTACTGTATTAGTCACTTTTTGATTTTTAGAAAATTAAATAAACATCAGAAAATTCTCAAAAATTCTCCAAAAACACTAAAAATTATAAAACACATAAAAATATTTTTGTTTGAATTTTTGGTTGATTTTTAATGCTTTTAATAAATTATTGAAGTGTGTGTTTATTTACTTTTCTTATTTCCTTAATACATTAAAAATCCAAAAAAAATTATTAAATAATTAAAAACCACCAAAAACATTTGCTTCTTTTATTTTATTTCTTTTTTTGACTACTTCGTAGGCCGAGAGGGCAACCCGTGCTCCTTGTGTTCGACCCTGGTCGCTATACCAGGTTAATATAATAGCAAGACCGCTATCGCATTGTTGATTGATTTTATCTCTCTTGGTGGTCTAATTTTCTTGATTGAGCCGAGTCTGAGTGATCGAGGTCGCAACGACCGATTAGCTCCTTTACCGTAGTCGCTCAGAGCTCTCATCACATCGCATCAAGGATTGACATAGAATGTATGAAAAGAAGAGGTGAGAGTGGGTCTCCTTGTCTCATTCCTCGCTTCGGATGAATGAATCCCGAGGAAGTTCCATTGATTTTAAAGGAGACACCAGTGGTTTTTAGAAGTGCATTAATCCAATTAATGAAAATTGAAGGATAATCTGCCACCCGCAAAGCTTCTAGGATGAAGGACCATTTTAAGGTATCAAATGCTTTTCTGAAGTCTATTTTCAATACTAGGGCCTTAGTTTTCCGTCTATTCCAGTCATGGACAATCGAGGATGTAACAAGAAAGGCATCCGCAGCGGATCTGTTCTTCAAGAAGGCACATTGAGATGGTGGAATATTGTTCGCAAGAAATGGTGCCCATCTATTAGCTATTACTTTGGATATTATGCGTATCGGTAAATTGATCAAGCTAATTGGTCTATAGTTTTCTATGTTTTCCACTCCACCTTTCTTATAGATTAAAGAGACAAGGGTGTTGTTTAAATGTCTGAAGTCCGAGGTCTTGAATCATTCACTTTGTAGATTTGATATCATGTCCATGAAATCATGTTTCAGCAAATGCCAACATTTCTTTACAAACTCAATTGTGAGTCCATCAGGTCCCGGTGCTTTGTTGTTTCTGAATGTTCTAATAGTGTCTTGTATTTCCGTTAGAGATATTAGGGCTGTAAAAATTGATGGGTCCTCTAATTTGATTACTAGATCCAATGGTATTTCCATCACGGGGCCTTTAGTCCTCCCATCTTCTTCATCTTGAAATAACTTTGTATAAAAATCCACCACGACCCTTGTGATCTCTTCCCTTCCATGTACCATGTCCCCCTTTTCATTTTTCAACACCGTGAATAAATTTCTGGCTGATTTCTTGGATGCCATAATTTTCATGAACTTAATATTTTCATTACCTTTTTGTATGTAATTCATCTTTGCTCTTTGCTCCCAAATCATTCTCTCATCATTTCTTAGAGACTCCAACTTATTGTACAAGTCTTTTAGATATTCAGATGATTCCTTGTCATCCGACTTTATTACATTTTCCACCATCCTTATTTCGTCCTCAATTCTTGCTATTTCTTTATTTATATCAGGGATTTGTTGCTTGCTCCAGTCCTTCATGTATGTATGCAATATTTTCACCTTAACTACCCATCTGTGGAAAGGGTTGTCGGAGATAACCTCAGTTGACCAAGAATCGTTGACCATGGTCACAAAAGATTCCTTTTGTAACCAGAAGTTTTCAATCCTAAAGATGCGATTGGTATATCTAAATGATCCTCCTCGTAGTAACAAGGGATTGTGATCAGAAAATGTTTTTGGTAATCTTCTTGACTGAGCGCAAGGGAATGCTGTCTGGAAGGTTAGGTCCACCAGGATACGATCAAGAATGGCCCACGATTCGCAATCAGAAGAGACATACCAAGTGAATGTTGTTCCTCTTTCTTTTTGCTCAATAAAGTTTGAGCGGTTTATCCACATATCAAATCTTTTGTCAAACTTTTTTAGTGGTTTGTTCGATATGCGGTCTGTCCTATTTCTAATCAGATTGAAGTCACCCACCAAAATCGATGGAAAACCCACTAATGTTAATGAGTCAAGGGAGTCTAAAAAGTCATTCTTTCTGTCATCTCTCGGCGGCCCATAAACATTTATGAGTCGACAAATCAAGTTATTTTGTAGCAATCTGAATTCAAACAAACTAAAGTAAGGATAGTCTATTTGGTTTATCAAAGAGATCTTGTCGCAATCCCAACCAGTCATAATTCCGCAGGTCTGCCCAAGTGTGTTTGCATGCCACTGAAATCTTTCCATGGGTGAATTGATTGGAACTCTTGGTGTGGAAGTTGTTTTCGTCTCTTGCAAGCAAATGACCTGAATGTTGTGTTTAGCCACCAGATTTTGTAGCCTACCACATTTCCTCGGACCCTCCAATCCCCTTATATTCCAACTTAACACTGTGAAATCCATTCTTCGTGTACAGTAATTCAAGGCGTCTAACTCGATTAGATGTTTAGAGATGGATCACTAATACTCCCAGTTAACTAATAATAATTATTCGTTGCATAGTTCCGTAATAAATATATTTTTTCCCTCTTGTTTTGAAACTCTAAATGGAAAAGGTCTAAGAGGTTTCTAATTCTACCTGCCTCCCTAGGTGAATTTAGAAAAATGTTTCGAAACTTTCTTTGATGCTAAAAAAGAATCTTCCATACCTTTGCCTTTCGCAGCCATTTTCTCCGGTGTTGTCAATGGAATATCTTTTTGTCTGGGGGTCTGATCCACTACCAGGTTTAGCGCACTCTGCATGTGCGTCTCCATTGTAAGGTTGCCCGAATCCTGGACCTCCGAGGTTGGCAAATTTTTGATGTGCTCCCACATCAATGTATTTATTGGTTGACCCTTGCTCACCAGCCAATTTAGTGCACGTTCAAGATGCACTCTTGTGGGCTCCTCCACATAATTTGCATGCTTTTCAGTAGATGGTCCCCTGTGTGTTGGGAAAGGGACGACATTTAAATTTATTCTCTCCCAATCATTCCAAGGGCAGAGATTGAACTTTTCATCCATAAGTTCAATAATTGGGCCTGTTTGCAAATTTCTTCTTGTCATTTATTTGACTTTCTCTGCAGATCTTCCTCCAGATTGAATGCTCCCGGACCATTCTTGAACAAAAAGGGTAGTATAGACATCATTTAAATGAAATCTGTTTCAATTTGACGGTGTGAGTTAACAACGGGTATGTGGTGTAAATGTTTGCAAGTTTGTCGGGTTTAGATGATAACTACTATGTTTATAGAGTCAAGTAGGTAATTAATAAAGTTTCTAAGGTTCATGCTATAAAAATCTCTATATTGTTTTGTATATTATTTAGTGTATATGAAAGAATATAAATGTATTTATTTTAGCTTGAAGTATTAATAAGTTTCCGAGCAAAAACTTAGTATTCTTAGTTCAATTGAACTTTATCCTTAGATTTTTTTTCATAACTAGTCAGCTTTATTTGATAATAAAGATGAGACACACATTTGGCAAGTTGCTCGTTTGCCTATATAATTGTATATTGGAATGCAGGTTAATCATGTTATACAAACAGATTTTACTCAAAGATTTGTGCTCAAATGTTTCTTTCTCTCTTATTGTATCAAAGTTAAATTATTTCATGTAAACCTTGTTGTACTTTTGTATTGTAAAATTGAGTACTAAGTTGAGAGCTTTCCAAATCAATGTATGTTCGTAGAACAGGTTTGATTGACCAACCTTTGCAACCTGGTCAACCAACCCTTGATAGTTTGATCAATCAACCTTGACAATCAGATCGACCAACATAGATGACATTTTATGATTGATCGACTTTGAATTAAAAGAACTCAACAACTACTTAACAGCTATTTCAATAATTTATTCTGATCGATCAATTGAAGATACCAGATCGATCAACTGAGCTAAACTGACCAGTCAATTGAATGAAATCTTATTGATTTTATATCAAATTTGTTTCCAATGACTATTCTATTGGCCCCCTATACATGGACTACATACCCAACGTTGGAAGACAAACCAACTCTCATCTTTTCTTTATAGCAAAGAAGAAATCATCAAAGAAGCTTTTACAACCTTTCTCTACTAGTATTTGAGTTCTAAGATGTTTTGAGAGAAAAATTCTATTGATAACTTTGTTCTAAAAAGCTATTAGAGATCAACAACCGATAGTACAATCATGAATCATCAACTAGCTTCGTTCTCAACCTAGCATAAGAAGCATCGCGACGCTCGATATAATCCAAAGAATTAAAATGATAAGTACAAGTTAATAAATTAAGAAAAGAGTACAGATGAAAATTGGGTTTCCTACAACCTCCTCTACCTTGGCCTCATCAACAAGTCACATTATCACGAGTGTAGAGATTTGGGGTTATTTATATTTTAAGCATAGAATATTAATAATCAGCTTACCATCACCCTTTGATGACCTTACTTGTATACCGAGCTTGTCTTCACTAACCTCCCATCTTTTAGTATTAGTGGAAGGGTGTGGAACAATAGCTCGAAGACTACTATCCACTTTACTTATGTGCTCTAGTTCTTTTGATGTGGAGTCAGAACTCTTTTTGTAGACGATAACATTCGTTGACATTATTTTTGTGGTATATTATTTAAAGCACATGTTCTTATTATGTGAGATATTTTTTATTGTGCTTATATTCTAATATATACTCTACAAATATCTTTGTTACTTCATTGTTAGAAGATTTTACTACTATGCTATTTTGCATATAACAATCTCTGCATGAATTTTTGATGTTAGATATGAAAGTTTACAGGTTGATCTTGGATCTTTTGAGTTCGTCTAGTTCAAGTAAGTTAGAGGAAATTGGGAGTTCATGTAGCCTCTATTTTGCATCAGTGTTTGATTTGTGATGGTGACTTTGGTGTTTGATCTAGAGGTTGTAAAGTAAGTAGCTATGTAAATGGTTGAAATGCTAATGTAAATATTTTAGACTTAGTGAAGCAACTAGCTGGCTCGACTAACCAAAAAAATCCCAAGTCGAGTGGACTTGGGATGTGTCTTTTCACATATTTGGGTTTCCACGTAAACATCATGTGCAATGTGATTGCTTGTCTGGTTGGTTCGTACTCTGTTAAATTTCATGTATTGTTTTAATCTATCATCAATACTACTATTCACCCTTCTAGTGATACTTTCATCCTTAGGAACTCGCATGAAGCATGAATGCATGTTTTAACACTTATCTAACACTTTTTATATTTTTATATTATTATATATTCCCTTTAATTTAATGGTGATGTTGGCATGGTTAAGCATAGGGTGAATATACTTATCATGACACATCTCAATGCATCTTCGTCGATGTTTGGCATTTCATGGATGATATAATACAATCATAATTTCATAGTAACTCCTAGCACTGTCTCTATCATATGCCAAGTTCATCCTGATGAGACATATACTTTAAGCTCTTGTGATTCCTGAAAAACTAAAAAGTATCGGCATAGATTTATGGTTGTCATGTTTTCACGGTGAACACTATTATTTCCAGCTCTAAGACATGGATCGGGTAGTTTATCTGATGATGCTTGACAGGGGAGGACAATTAAGTATAGTTGTGGCCCTTATGTATTAAGACAAATCCTAAGCCTAGATGTGATGCATAAATGTACACTATAAATAAGCGATTTCCTCTCAAAGGAAGTGCAAGTATATGGGTGGTGGTTAGAATCCCCTTCAAAGTCTAGATTGTACATTACCATGGTTTCCATAAACATTTGCAAATGTACCTCATGATTATAGTGGCCCTTTAATATATTATGAGGATGGGGAGCTTGCACCAAGGTGCATGTAACTGTGCTAAAAATACCTATTAAATATTATTTTTTAAAAATAAAATCTTGGAGGATTTACTTAGTATTATTAGTGGAATATGTATTTCAAATTTGCGTAAAATAGACATTCTTAACATGTTCATCTGGAAAATCGAATTTCAGCAATTCTAAGACCGTTAAAATTTGGCAGTCCTGATGGAGGGGTTAGAAGCCTCGAATTAAGTTGAATTTTTAATGATATCATGGTGATATATGGTGATCTAAATCCCACATGAATTCATTTCAAAAAATAATAATATTTAATGGGTATTTTCAGCACGGTGCATATACAGTTACATGCACCTTAGTGCAAGTTCCCCACCCTCATATATTATTATATCTTCATTAACACCAACCTAAATCAATCCAAAAGGGTTTGAAAACTATGTCATTTATAACCATGATGATAGTTGGTGTGTTTGTGAAACTAAAAAACATCAGCACGAAATCATGATGTCACGAATGAGTTTGGAATGCTCTATTGACTATGTCTTCCTCCTCCTTAATTTCTAACAAATGGTATCTAAATCTTTTTTCAATCTTAAAAAAAAAACTACTGATCTTTGAATTTCTCTTGAGGGCATAATCTTTTACCGAGCTCATGGATTCAAAATGGGAATGTGATTATGTGAAATAACACCTTCCTTTTGAAATACTCGATATAAGTACTATATTGGGATAACCACTCCATCTTGTGTATTGCATCAGAATCTCGCATCAGATGACGATAAAATAGATTAATAGATGGTATTCATCATTGCTCAATAACTGCACACCCTTGGTGTACATCGAAAGACAAGAACACAGGTTAGCATACCCTTAACATCCTAAATGGACTCTCGAGTCAGGTATAATGAGATCAAAAAACTCTTGAGATATGAAGTATGATGTACTTGGCATAATAAGTTCATCATCGGATAAGATTCTTGATGAAAAGATTCTTCATGATTTAAAATGTTGACTTTATCAAGTCAATGTTCTTTCGTAATAAATCGAAATCAAACAAATAGAATTATAATTAAAAACCTTAATGATAAGGGATATATAATGGACAAGTAAAGGTTCGATTCAGAGAGACTTTGCAAGCCCTCACAGTTTTTGTAGTAATTTTCCGGTTTAATGCCTTTAAGTGAGACGAAACATATGGTATAGTGTTTAAACACTTTCTAGCACTTTTAGAAGCTTTTTAATATTTTGTTTGTTTGTTTTTGTTAATTTTAAAGCTCAAAACAAAATTAAAGAGGTATTTTTGGAATTTAGAGAGAATTTGGAGGCTGGATTTTAGATAAAAATATTTAAACTAAACATTTTTAAGGAATTCTATGTCTTATTGATCATGGAATATTGAGTAGATGGAATATTTTGTATAGACCACTCGCAATAAATGGAGTTACATCGACATATTTTTGTAAGGTTGTGAGCTTGCTTAACCCTATCTCTATTTACATGCATGATCTTTATCAACAGGGACAATCATAGCTCTGACAAGATGCTTTGAAAGAGCCTTTCATTCCCCATGGAGAGTTTGCGGACCAGTCACTATCTCTACTACATTCTCGTTGTCCGAGCAAATGATCGATGAGTGCTTCATGAATGGGGCGACACCTTGAATTCCCAAGTTTAAGGTCCGGGCCTCTGCCTCGAAGGACCGAAGTAGCCTTTGATGCAACACATTTCATGAGGATAAGCTCTTTTTTAGTTGTAACAGACTGTTGCAGTTGATGCTAGGACATTCTTGAAGGAAGCATCCACCAAGACTGTGTGTTCCACATTGTATTCATGTGCATTCATCCTAGAAGAGCTTTGGCCTTTGGGGGCTAATGTTATGCTCGTTAGCATTGGTTAGAGAAGCACACATCTTGTTGATCGATGTGATGAGATTTGGCCTTAATTGTGTATGCTTCGAGATGCAACACTCCAATTAAATCTAATGTAGAATTGTGTATGACATAACAAATTTTCCAGATTTCTCAGGAAAATAAGTTTGGAAGTTGAAGGAAGTGGTCACCATGTTTCCAAAGTCCTAACTTTGTAAGAAAATGAAATCATATAACTCATGCATAGGGGCATGCGCCAAATAGATGTGTCTCATATTCCACAGTGGCTGAGCATAGTACATACATATCTTCTGTATATTGAATTTGCTCCTTCAACCGACTGTCTATAGCAAGGCATTTTGACAGCAACTTCTATATAAAAAGTTTTATATGAGGGAGGAGTTCCTTGTGAATCTATATCTTTTTAATGTACCGCATATTATCCGTGATTGTGTCTCCTTTGTCCCTGATTAATTACCAGTACATTGACTTCGCAGAGAATTGTCCTGAAGGATGGGACTTTCATATCAAGGTGTCATTCTCCATGTAGTTAGAAATACACCTAATGACATGGAGAATGCTTGTACTAGGAAGCCATTGCCGAATTATATGTAGGTTCCAAAGTCCATTATGATACAGAAGGTCGCAAACCATGTTAGGAGTCGAGCATGTAATGCGGTTGGGATGCAAGCGATTCGGGTAATCATGCAGTTATTGGTCCCTCCATATATTGATTGTTTTTCCATTGTCAAATGATCATTACCATGTTTCCAAATAGAAATTTCCTGGAATCGATAATAACTTTCCATAAGGGGAAGAAGACATCAATGTGGAAACATCCCAAAAATCTGTTGACTTGAAGTATTTTTCTTTGAGGAAGGCCTTCCAAAGGGTCAGTTAGGGCTCCATAATCCGCCAGTAGAGTTTGAGAATTAACGACTTGTTCATCAACTAGGCTTGTCTCATTCTTATTCCACCCAAGTACTTTGGCAAGGAAATAGCATTCCAAGCTTTGATATAGCAATACCTTTTATCTTCCAGGAAACCCATCAAAAATCCCTAGGTAACATGTCTATTTACGTCCATGAATATGTAGTAAGAAAGTTCGTATTGATGAGATATACGAGCACTGCTGAAAGTGTCGCTTGAATAAGCACTACTTCCTGCCTGTGAGAGGGCATTGCTTTTCTAGCCGACAGCTTACTTTTTTTTTGAAAATATAATAATGCAATTCTTTGGATAGATGCTTTCCTGGCATTAGGTAGCCTAGATACATTCCTTTTTCAAAAGAAAGACTAATATTGAGCTCCTCCTTTATAACTCTTTGTTGGTGGATGTTAGTATTTTTGCTGAATGTGATTCTAGACTTTGCATAATTCACTATCTGCCCAGGGAACTTCCCATAGTTATACACAAAAGGCATGAGATACTCTTAGCTTCGAAGATAGTTGCTTCCCTGAAAATGATAGTGCCGTCCATGTACATAAGATGTATAATAGACAACATTGACCTGTGAATTTTGTAGCCTTTGATGGCGTTGGAATGTGATGTGGAATAAAATAGCCTTTAAAGGAATTCAGCACCAAGTATGAATAAGAAGGGTGATAGAGGGCAACATTGTCTAATACCCCTCGAAGGGATGATAGTTCCAGTTAGGGTTCCATTAATCAGTAGGGAAAAGTAAAAGTAGAGATGCAGGAATGGACTAGATCAACAAATCGAGCTGGAAACTGCAACCGGTGTAACAGATTTGTTGTTTATCTCCACTCCATATGGTCGAATGCTTTTTCCCCATCTAACTTAATCGCCATATGATTCTCTTTGCTTTGTCGCATTAGCATGTTATAAAGAATTTCAGACGCAACAACGACGTTGTCTGAAATTTGCTTCCCGGGAGGAAATTGCTTTGATTCGACGAGATAATTCGGAGGACGATGGGCTTTAGTCTATTAACAATTAGCTTAACAATCATCTTGTAAATGGTGTTAGTAAGACTGATAATGCGATAGTCCTTAGGACCCTATGAAGAGTCCGATTTTGGAATCGAGAATACAAAATTCTTATTAATGTTTTTGTCAAATGCCCATTTTTAAGGTAGTTTATTATTTGTTGTGTAACTTCATCGCCTATAAGATGCCAATTTATTTGGTAGAAGGCTAGTTGAAATCCATGGCTTTTGTTAAGAGTCAAAGCAGAAATGATCTTATACACCTCTGCCTTATCCAGAATTGAACTAATTGTCACTTTTTTCTTTCTCTGACAGCTTGCCATGTTTCATGAATGCAATAGGGCTATCGTTAACGTGAATAGAGTTACAGAACTTATTAGTAAAGTGACTCATGGAACAGTTTATAATTAACTCCCTATCACCGCTATAGGAGCCATTCTTTAGTTTAATCCAATTGATATCATTTCTCCTGGCTTGAGCAAGTGCATAGATATGATAAAAATGTGTGTTATGATCTCCCATTTGTATTCATCGATGTCTAGATCATTAGTAACAATAGATCTCCTCAATTATCTCAGCATAACAGAGGAGGTGGTCTGGGGCTGCAATTCGATGCTTTGTATAGTGTCTTAAATTTGGGCCTTCCTTCTTTTCCAGTTTCGGACCCCCATTGCAACCCACCTATTAACCCCTTTGCAATTAGACGAAGCTTGTTTTGGAGACTATGTTAATGCTCATGTTGTCACCATAAATTAGTGAGCTTTTATAGAAAGTCCTCCTCCATCCACCATAACTCAAACCTCAAGGTCTAGGTCTCATTTTACTCCTTTCTAATTTGAGTTGAATCGGAGAGTGGTCATTATGTATGGCGGGAAGGTGGAGAACACCAGCATTGGGAAATGTAGCTTCCTATTCTCCTATAGCAAAAACACGATAAAGCCACTAGATGATATTCCGATGATAACATTGCATGTTAGTCCAAGTAAAAGCAGGCCCCGTGCAAATTTTAGGTCAAGTAGACCATCTTGATACAGAAGTCTTGAAGATAAGAAAAGTCCTCTATGACACATGCTCGTCCGCCTTGTTTTTCATTAGCATCAAATATCTGTCGAAGTCTCCAATCACAACTAGATTCTTGTGAAGCTGGGTCGCAATGTCATCCATGTGCTTCCAAAATTCCTTTTTCCTTATATTTATAGGTGTTCCAAATATACACATTAGATTCCATTGACTGCAATCGAAATTACAGATATTGACTGTTATATAATTAACGTCCATCTGTACAGGTAGAAGGTTGATTTGTTCATTATAAAGCATAGCAAAGCCACCCGCACGACCATGCGAATCAACTGTGATATACCTATAGCCTTTTATTTTATCCATGATCTTGCCCATCTGAATGTTGCTGCAATGGGTTTCTAAAAGGGTTAAATGGGGCTGCTCCCTGGGAGAGTTAACTTGGCTCCTCCTGTCCCATTTCATCCGTTTTTTTATTCTTTTTTGAAAATTTCTTTCGTAGAATTTCATCACTATATTCCTATATTATGTCATTAAAATTTCGTGCAAAACAGAGACTCCTACTGCCTCCATCTAGACAGTCATTTTTTACGGTAACAGAATTGCTAAAAACAACCCCGTCTGTATGGAGGCCATAGGAGTCTCTGTTTCGCACGAAATTTTAATGACATAATAAACTGATATATTGATGAAAATCCACGGAAGAAATTTTCAAAAAAAAAGTAAAAAAACGGACGAAATGGGGCGGGGGAGCCAAGTTTGCTCCCCGCAAGGGGGAAGCCCCATTTTACCCTTTCTAAAATAAAGCAGCAAGAGGGAGTTGCAGCTTGGAGAAGATTCTTAAGGTGTCGAACTGTAGGAGAACTTCTTAAACCCATGCTACTCCATGCCAAGAAACTCACTGGGGTCATGCAACTGTTAGGGATTAGCTACGAACATGGAAGGAAATATCGCGATATATCGACAATATATCGCCGATATATCGATATCGACATGGGATCGATATGGACACTGATATGGTGATATATCCCGATTTTCACGCATTTTCTTCACAAAGACTCGTCGATATGGACGATATTTCGATAATATTGGAACGATATCGACATCGATACGGCCTTCCATGGCTATGAAAGCCCCATGATCCATTTTTATAGCATTACCATATTCTTCCAGCCATAACTCTTACTTTCAACCATGATATTTTGTTCACTAGCCTCTTCAATGATAATGTTTTTGTCACGTTAGTACTGCATTTGTCAAGGATCAAGTTCCTTGTAAGCTCTTTTTGTTGAACTTCCACATAAAAATATATATTATTATTATCATTATCACTATTATTGTTATATTATTATTATTAAAGGGTGGCTCATGATGTGAAAGGATACATCCCATTAAAGGGTTGCCTTTGATATGGTGGTTACTTTAATGGAGAGGCAACCATTTATATGTATAAATACATGACAAGGGGTCCCTTCTCCCTCAACCAAGTGTGTGTGAGGATCCATTACTCAAGCATCTTAAGAAAGGTTGAGAAGGAGAAGGAAACCCTATTTGCCCCGCTTCTGTTTCGCTTCGAGCTTCATCTGACAGCGATGCCTTTCAGTTAGTAATTCAATTATTTAGTATAGATCTATATCTATGGTTAGTTTTATGGATCTATCACTTTTATTCTCCTCGATCCTTTCTGGGTTGGAGAACGGTATTGGGAGGGTAAGAAGATGTACCAATTATAGAGGAGAACTTGACTGTGGTCCGCCTGTCAACCGCCACTTCCTTTTACATATCTAACTCGGTGGGGTTCTTAGAGGAGGAAGAGGCAATCTCCATATTGGAGGGGGTCGTGAAGGGGATGCATCAGAGATTCGACTCTCCTTCTCTCCACATCAATCTGGGAGTGCCCGTCCATGGGGCGAGTGATGCTTCAATTATCCTTTTGTTGTTATAGATGCTACTTGGTCTAATTGCACCCTTTTCCATATAAGGATCCGAAGTAGATCCTGAAGATCATTCTGTTATTAATAGGATCAACCACACATATATTAAACAGTAATCATACGGATCCAAATGGATTGATAGAACAACATTACAGATTATCAAAATTAATATCATGCAATTCCGATCCATTATCTGATTACAGGATGCAACAGGAACCGATTAAACAAACAGAAACATAAAATCGGGCGAGATCCAGAAAAGGTTAAGCAATAAACAAATTACGGCAGACAAAATAAGAGAGAGATTGGATAAGAAATCACCGAAGCATCCATGAAATGGACTGTCCTTAGAGAGGATATCGCCCCCACAATACTGATGCGTAGGGTACTGGTGATCCGCTCCCAGGATACGACGGCACACGATCTTCGTCCGCGCACACCAACGAGATCATCCTCGAATGTACCTCAAAGAACTGCTGCCGAGAGAGAGAGAGAGAGGTTCGTCCGTAAGAGGAAGAACAGAACATAGTCAAGATGGCGTGAGAGTTTTTCTGCGAGTGTATAAAACATGATGTGGGGGAAGGGATATATATAGATGGTCGCGTGCCCTACCGCAGAGCCTTTCGATTTCCGAAAACGCTCCTCAACGGGTGCGCCATTTCAGATCCCGAAATCGCGGCCATAAACACGTCCATAACGGCGAGATGAATTTCCATTTTAGTCGACTTACCAAATGAAACCTGCAGCAAAAGTATCGAGATCCGAGATCTGAATTAACTCTCCCGAGCCCGAGCCCGAACGGAGCGCGCACGTACGCGTGTGGTCCTCCATTCCTCATTTCTACTATTGCTACAAGATCTTGGGGTGTGAACTCATATACAAACCCATCAAAAGTTTAGATCTCCAAGGTATGGTACTAAACTTCCACCCAAACTTTTCCATGTTTCAAATTCGGGAATTCCCAACTTTCCCTCCAAGCCATTTGGTTTCCCAATTGAAATCAAATTAACTTCAATTGTAATTACATAGATTTTCTAATTAAAATCTAATTGCAATTCTTAATACAACAACCCCATGAATTCACCAATTTGAAAAAGAGATTCAAAGAGAGTCAAACACAACTTTCGGCTGCCACACTTTGCTTTCAGTAAAGGTACCTTCCGATTTGAACCTCTACATGAGTTTACTACTTTCACTTTAACAGGAACGAAGTGAACTACGTCTTGAACTTCAGACCTTGACGTTAAAGTATACATTAGAAACAACAAAGTGTTGTTCTTGGTACAATCTTCAGGGTTGGTGCTCTTAAAGGTCATGCACCCTTATCTTGTTTCATGAGTGTATTCAGGAAAGACCCTCTTCCTTTAACTGCGGCCCACAGTAACACTCACATAGGTGGCGTTCTCTAAGGATGCACTGCTAACATCCTGCCCAAAGGTTTGAACCAATTCAGAGCCTACGCTCTTCCTAAACTTGCAGCTTAAGTGGCACTCAGGCTTCCAGGGATAAGACACTCATGCATATGCATTAAGATTAGAGTGCCAACCAGTTCTCCAAATAGATTGCTATTACCACATTGAACCTCCTTTGTGGGATCTCCACTCAGGTAGGTTAGGTTGCTACTATAGAGGACGTTCCAATGGGTCTCAGTCCCATCCCAAGCCTAGAATTTAGGACTAAAGATCTATCAAGGCTCTTAGTCAACGGATCTGCCGTGTTGTCTTTGGATCCAACAAAATCCACAGCCAACACCCCTCAAGACACCATATCCCTTAACGTCTTAAGTCTGATTTGTATGTGTCTCCTTATTTTCTGATTGAACTTTGAACTCTTGATCTTGGTAATTGTGGTCATATTATCACAATGTATCGAGATCGCAGGAACTGGCTGACCTACCATGGGAATTTAAGACAGAAGTTCCCTTAGCCATTCCGCCTCAATTCCAGTGGTGTCCAAAGCACACAGCTCGGCCTCAAAGGTGGATCGAGCTAGAATGGTCTGCTTCACAGACCTCCAGAAGACTGCACCGCTGTTGAAAGCAAAAAATCGAGAGGTCGTGTCGATTCGCAAGGCGAATCAACAGTCGCTGATTTGACCTCTAGCGAAATCCGCAATTCAAACAACAATTAACCCACAACAATCAAATAAGACAATCAAAGTGAATGTGTGCAGTTAAAATTTATTATAACTCTACAACAAAGGTGTATAGATGCAAGTATGTGTAGAGGTCGAACACAGGGAGCAGACAGGTAGCACGGGGCAAAATTGCTCAAAATGTGAATGTGATCAATGCCTATCTATGCTATTTTTTGTGGGTTTTTAATTTTTTATTTGATTTTTTAATAATAAAAATTTTATATTTTGATTTTAATTTTCTGATTTTATATTTTCTGTTTATATTATATATATATTATTTTCTTTTTCTTTAAATAGGATATATTCACAATATAAGAAAAGAGAGGATAAGGTATTTATAAAAATAGGTAAAAATAAGGAAAATCAGGAAATAATATGTTTTAGGTTTTTTTATAATTTTATAATGTTTTTATGATTTTTTTGGATTTTTCTCAATTTTTTTGGTATTTTTAAAGTCAAAAATACTAGGAAACAGTGAACTAGGTTGCTGACCGAAATTAGAATGAGGATGAATAATATCAAACAATATCCAAAATTCCTCAAATTAATTTTAAATCAAAGATAATAAAATAGAAAAAAATCAGAGATAAAAATAATATTTTTAGGATTTTTGTAGAATTTTTAAGATTTTTATAAAGGTTTTTGGTGTTTTGTAATTTTTAGGAGTTTTCTTTTATAATTTTTTATGATTTTTGTCTGGAGTTAAAACACACTAAAAGATGCAAAATATATTTTTTTAGGATTTTTCTGATGTGTTTTTATAATTTTTTATCAATTTTATAATGCAAACAGTGATGAAAATGGTTGTTTTTTTATTTTTTATAAATATTAAAATGCAAGAAATATGCAAAATAAAAATATGGTCAACATGAACTTAAGATAATGTTTTTGGAAATTTTTGGGGTTTTAGAAATGCGTGCAATAAATAGAGATAACAACAAGAAAATACACACACGTAGAGCATTAATGTAATTATCAGAAAGGTCAGGGGCCAGCATGCAAATTGTTCGCAAAATATATACTGCAATTAACAATTTTAGGACTAAAACTAAATACAAAAAGAACCTGGGGTCCCTCTGCAAAATGCCCAAACGCATGTGACGAGCACATGCGCCAGGCGAGGACCAAAATATGAAACTACAAACACCAGGGGGCTATATGTAAATTCCACCAACCTTTAACAGCTGCAGATGAAATATTTAAAATTAAATAATAAATACAAAAGTTCGTTGGGTCTAGTAGGCAAAATACCCAGCATGGTCGAATCAGACGGCGGAGCACCTCCCACTTACGCCACGCGTCAATCTCAGGGCGCGTGATACCCCTTCGGATGCACGGCCCAGATTAGATGCTCATCGTGGATCGGACGACGGGAACATGCAAGGATCAAACGGTGGTTGGAATGCTGGAAGATTAGGGGACGATTGGACGGTCTTGGAGCAGGGAGGAAGAACGCGCGAAGAACAGGCCTTCGGCGACTTTGATCTTGCAAAATATCGCTACCCAGAGATGCTTGTTCCCTTCTGACGGCTCCACAAGATTCCTAGAAGCCTCCTCGAGTAGACGGCGGCCTCAAAATGGCCCAGGAGCGGTCGGGGCGCCGCCGCGTCGTCAGTGAAGGAGGGTAGCTCCAGGTTGCTTGAATATCAGCAAAAACGACCCTCCCAAGAGGGTCCTTGGCACATGGGACCTGCAAGAAAAATGCAAGAGCAAAAGTAGATGGTCCAGGGCTTGATTGGTGTGTGAAGGGTGACGATTTTGGCGAAAATGGGTTGGTCATCGGAGCTGCGCTCCGTCGTGGCGACTAGGATGGAATCGGTGCCCAAAACTTTGATCAAACACGCAAGTAAAGTGACAGATCTAAAGCCTGATCCTACAGCTAACTAAAGAGCGAAGAAAATGATTAAAAACAACCTTGATCGGCCGGTAAATCAGGAGATGAATACCTCACGACCAAAGGCCGGAGATGGGTGGTTGGAGCGCCTCCACGGCGCTCAACCTCCCTCAAGTGGCTGGAGGACCTCCTGTCACGAGGTCCCGCCCGGAGCACACCAACTAGAGAGGAAGAATGGTCAACGAAGGGTTCAAAGAAGAAAGGGGGGTTTGGGGCGGTTTTTGAAATGGTCGAGTGGGCTCCTAGAACGAGGCGCACGAGGCGGATCGATGGTCCAAAGCCCCAGATATCATCTGGGCGTGTATCCTTGATAGGTGGGCATGAAATGTCATGAAGGGTCGATCATGAGATGGTGAAAGGGTGCGCCTCGAAAAAAGGTTGAAAATGGTCAAAAAATCTCTGACACTGCAGACAGAGGAGAGTCAGCCACGTGGACCAACCAGGAAAAACCTCTAAAATAGATATTGTAAATTAGATTAAAATTAGTTAATGAATTTATTATTATTTGATTATAAAATAAAAAAATGTTTATTATTTTGTAAAGTATTTTAGTCTTATTTTTAATTATTTTTTCGAGATTAATTACAAGTTACCAATTATACACTTTATAGGTATATATCTATACAATTTATTATTTTATTTTTTTGTACATTTAATTTATTTATTTTTGTTTATTATTTTATAAATTTATAAAATATTTTTATACACTTAAAAGTATTTTTATTTTATTTTTCTGAAGTGTTTTATACACTTAATAAAATATAAGTATGAATTATATAGGTATATGTATAGGTATTATACCTAGGTATTATATACAAGTATTTTATTTTGGTATTTTATTAGGTTTTTATTCTAATTTTAATATATAAATATATTATAAATAATATTTACAAAATTATAAAAATATAAAATTATAAAAATAAGGAATAATAAATAAATTGAATATTTTAATCTGTACAAGTATACAATAGGGGTCCAAAACTCAACTTTCAAATCGTAGCTCCGCCAAATGCGAAACCATGCCATTAAATAGCTTATTTTAAATTGTATACAATTAAAGGTGAGTTTGATGCATTTGGAGTTTTTATTTGAGAGATACAGGTCTGGAAAGTTGGGATTCTGCAATCTTATTCAGATCATAACTTTTTATCTGTACATTATTTTTGAATGAAATGAATTTTGTATTTTTCTTTATTTAATTATCTACAAAATTCATGGACAAAGTTTATTTATTTGAAGTATAAAAAGTGGAACCAAAAATAGGTCCCAAAATGAATAAAGAATGAATTAAATAACATGTATTTTTATTGTATTTTGGCCCTTATCTCCCCCTACTTTATTCCTTGTTGACCTAGTCATCGAGATGCCTAGGTCTCGGGGTTTCGGGTCATAATATATTTACAATATTTTATTTTTTTCTTTTCTTTTCTTTATTCTATAATTTTGCTTTAAAAACTGCATTTTATACACTATTTACACAATGATGCATGAATGCTAAAATGCCCGAATTAAGCTTATCTACACGCATTTACTAGGGTTTTTAAGAACAAAATGATAGAATAAAGATGATGAAACGTAGATTCATCATCCCCCTATACTTGCCTTTGCTAGTCCCTAGCAAACTCTTATGCAATAAGTGCAGAAAAGAAAAACAAAGAAAAGAAAAAGAAGAAAGACGGATTAAATTTAAATATCAAACTTGTCTTCACAAAATCAAAGTTTGGAGCTTAAGTCAGACCTTTGGAATTTTAGTGCGGGCGGAACCTTAATGAGAACCAGATTTGAAATCCAACAGCTTCTGAGAATCCCAAAACTCTGTTCAAGTCTCCCCAATAGCCAGGTCAGAAATATCTCAATTCATACGCAAACCCTTACGACTATGAATATGACTCGTATAGTGTAAGTGATTGTCGCTCTCCCAAATTAGAATGACAAAGAGACTGACTTATCCATCATGACAACCCAATGATTCCCCAATCCAATAACTCCTTCCTCGAGGAGCGGGGTATTCCCTTCTAAGTTCAAGTGACAACCAGCTCAAGAGGTGGGGGTGAAGAGAAGAATGGACGGTAGCCAGTGTAGCTACCTATCCTAGGATGCAAGACCAGTGTAGTCAAGTCATCCAACTGCAGGCTCACATATTTGACTTTGATGCTCAAGCTTGCTTATTTTCTTTACAACACATGTTCATACTTTGCAGGCACTTATTTTTGTACAGGTATGTCCCTTTTTTTGAAATACTATATACATCAGCATTTACATAGGGAGTTTTTACTCGAGCCAGTAGACTATCCCTCTTTTGAAGCTTTATTGCAACCCACACTCTCTTGTCTTTAGAATTCCTCATCACTGGACGTGTTGGGGTGCACTTCCCTCCCTAGAGGAGGACAAGTGTTTCCACTTGTGTGTGTCTCATACCGGCAAATCCAATCCCCTCACCATTCCAACTGAGTTGAGCCATGTGAAAGGTGCAGGTGTCCAAGTTAGGTTCATGTTATTAGGTAGATTTTAAGGTCCAACCAAGCTCCAATCTTCGGATTTTACTTAGACTCGTTCAACTATCAAATTCAATCCGAAAAATGCTAATGCTATGATGCTATGCAAAAATGCAGAAAATATTTTTGTGATGCAATTTTCAAGATTTTGAACTTTTTATGGATTTTTGAAAATATGATGATGCATATGCATTTGTTTTGTATTTTTCAAAAGATTTATCAAATGTTTTTTTTAATTTTGCAAATGTTTTTGGGATTTTTGAAAACAAAATTTTTGGATAAAAACTAGGGTAAAAATATTTACACGGGCCTGCTTCTTATATTTACAAGAAGTAGATTTTAAGAATTTACAGGGTAAGTGATCAATTTTATAAGTATATATATAATGAATTTTAGGTGTGATGTATCTATTCCTCAAATTTATTTGAAAAGGTTTTTCAAACAATTTTTGAAAACTGTAGTCCAAAATATTTTTTTTAAAACATTTTACAAACATGTACATACATTTGAAAATCATTTTGCAAAGGTTTTCAAACAGTATAAATAGATTTTTCACATATTTTTGCAACCATTTTTAAAACCATTTGCAAATCATTTTTCGAACATTTTATTTCACACAAAGAAAGTAAACTTTACAAACCAAAATGTTTTACAAAGGTTAAAAAATGTAACAAAATGTTTTCCAAATAGTTTTCAAAATATTTTCACAAGGATTTTCAAACTATTTTTCAAACATTTTGCAAAAAACATTTTCACCTAATTTATTAATCAGTACATACAAAAAGAATTCGAGAAATAATAACATCTTTTTATTAAGGGTTTTACTGAATTTTAAAGAATTATTAGCCATATTTATTAGGAAAATACGAAAGTAGGAGTTATGGCTAAAGTATATACGCAGTATATACGACCCCCTATACTTAGCTTGAGCTATGTCCTTGATGAATACCCATTCATCACTCTTTGTTCTTATATTTTAGCTACAAAAAAAACCTTTGCAAATACATGTTGATATCTGTAAATAAAATTAATTACCAAAGTGCACGTATTGTGAAAAATAAATAATTAGCATGTTTTTGTGCAAAAATAAAAGAATAAAGAAATAAAAGAAAAAGAGGGAGATATTTAGAATAAATATTGAGCGACCTAATCCCAAGGGAGGGCTCAGCATGGGTCTGACCGCATAAAAGCCAAAGTAGAGAGAGATAAGGAAGCTCGTATGTGTAATTAGAAAAATAATATTTTCCTCTAAAAATCAAAATAAAATGGGTTTTTATTTATTTATAAATATTTGTAAATACAAAATCAAAATAAAAAGAAGAAAATTAAAAAGAAAATAAAAATACCCTTCCTTGTGTATATCCACCATGTACATAGAACCACTTTCTCTATTTATTTCGCCTTGTAAATAAATAAATCAAAATCCCATAAAACTTGTATATATTCTATATTTCATGTTGTAAATAAATAAAATATAAACCATAAAAACAAAAATTAAAATAAAAAGAACAAAAATAAAAACCAAAAGAAACATTGTATATATATCATGTATATACTTGTATATATCTATTTATTTTACCCTTATAAATAAAGAATAAAAATAAACAAAAACTCCAAAATATTCCAATTTTTATCTTGCAAATAAATAAAATATAAAATTGGAAAAAATACTCAAAAATAATTAATTAAAAATCAAAAATTAAAAATTCAATATTGTATATATACCTATACATAGCACAATATTGTATATACCTTATTTTTATTTCAAAAAAATAATTAAAAATCACAAAAAATAGTTTAAAATAAAATAAACATTTTTCATGTTTTAACTTTTTCTTAATTCGACCATTTACTATTTTTAAATAAATAATCAAATAATTGGTATTTGCGGGCTCTGATTGGTCCACGGGGGATGTTGACCCCCGGTCAACTCCCCCCCAGGACCACCAGAGCCGGGTTTGTTGCGCCTGACCCGTTTTCTCCAAATTTTTCCCGCTCGACCCGATCGCCAAATCACTAAACCTCGAGCTCCGATCATTCCTCCTGCATCCGAGATCCACGCCGTCATATCCGCGTTGGGATCCGCGCTTCGCGGAACCTTGCCCGACCTTCTCTTCTCGGACTTGCACTCGTATAAAGCATTAGCTCTGGTCGCAATTTCAGGCATCTTTGGCTCGTGCATTCTCCACCCTAGGACCTCCATCATCTCCGCCTGAGTGACAGCAGTCTGCCGGTGGTGTCGCAGCGAGGAGAGGGTGACCAGACCATCGATCCGACGACTTAGCACTGCCGTACGCCGCCACTAGCGTGGTGCTCGAGCCTCGGGCATCGACGGCCCTCAAGGCTAGGACCAGGAGCTCCAGCAGCTCAAGCCCAGTCGACCTCATCCATCAGGTACCCTAGTTCTCTCTCTGTTTCGTTAATTTAGAGTTACACCCAAATCGACCCATCGTCGTCGACCTTCGATTCCGGCCACCCTCGTCCACATCTCGACAATCGGATTCGACCAACACCGTCTCCGCACTCCCCCGCACCTTCTTCGCCCATCCATTAACCCCAGTTCACACAGGAACTGGGAACCGAGCTTCATTGTCGTCGCTCCAACGGAGCTCGCCCATCTCGATGCGCCGACCATCCCCATCCCCGCTAACCGGGTCGAGGCACTTCGGCCTCGACCCAGGAGTCTGTTGCGCCACTTTGCAGGTCAAGACAAGCCCATCTGAGGGCTTGAACGTTCAGAAGAAGTAGCTCAGCTCCGCCTTGGTCGCCAGACCATCTCCGACGCCTCCAGCCTCATCGAAGGCCCTCTTCAGGCACGGGAGGCTCAGGCGCTTCTTCTCCGATCACCAACAGCTTCAGAGGAGCTCCCCAGTGCGCACACGAGTCCGGAGAAACTCGCCAGCGACGAGTTCTTGGAGTATCCTCCCCGACCGTCCATCCAGCCCTCCAGCTCCAGATTCACATCGAGCCGTCCATTTGAGGAGCAGCAGCATCCATCTGATCGGCGGAGGGTGGATCAGGACTGTCAGATCATCGAGGGTTAGCCACGTTGCACAGCAGCCATTGATCTTCCACGTGGCTAGCCCTCGACAGTCAGATCCGAGCCACAACCCTTCATTGAGGCACTGTCGTTCTCAGCCGTTCGATCAGCTACGTGGCACCATCTCAGCCCTCGGATTAATAAAAGGGTAAATTACCCTGTAGGCCCTTCTCTTTTTTGCATTTAATATTTAGTGTTGTAAATATTTTTCATAGTTATTTTTATGTTGGTTAATTTGCATCGAGGACCCTACTGTTCTGGACATGTGCATTTTTGTCCATGTTTATAGTGGCCACATGCTTGGCCACGTGTTTTAGTGGGATATTTGCATTTTCTACCCTGCGTTTCTGAAATGTTATTGTTTGCATCTTTTAAAATAGGATTGACATTTTGGTCCTTCCAGGCCTGAGTCACGTGTATCGTGCGTGGGCCTTGGGGACTTTTACATTTTAGGCCCTATACTTTCCAGTTGTGTTAACGGTAGGCCCTTGGAACTTATTTTTCTTTCAGATAGGTCCTTGTGCACTGTGCCTTGTTGTTTGATTTTAATAAAATAGCAAAAATACTCCAAATTTGATGAAAATTTGAAACATGGCTCCTGCCACTGTGTAAAATTTTCTTTAATTTTTGGAGACATTTTTGACTCTTTTTAGTATTTTTAAACACTCATTTTCTTACTGTCTAGATATAAAATTTACAACAAAATATCAAAACACCTTTAAAAATTATAAAAAAATTAGAATATGTTTATTTTGTGATATTTGATTTTCTGACCAAGTTTGGTCATTTTTGGATTTATAAAACTTATAAAAATTGAAAAACCCCTAAAAACCCATAAAAATTCTAGTAATTAACAGAAAAATCAAAAATTAATAAACTCAATCTCTGAATTTTCCTTTTTACTTCTATTTTTCATGAAAATTACCTCCAGGCTTTGAAAGGGCCATTATCTATTTTATTTTGGCCCTCCAAGCCTGACTGGACAACAACATTTGTTTTCAGTCTTGTTTTATTTTTATAAAATTCTATAAAAATCAGAAAAATACCAAAAATTAACCAAAAATAGTAAAAAATATAAAAAACATAAAAATATTTTTGTTTGAATTTTTGGACTAATTTTGAGTAGTTAAATAATTGTTGATAGTTGCTTGTTTCCTTGATTGTTTATTTTCTTTAATATTTTTAAAACCCAAAAAAATATAAAAGTATTAAAAACCCACCAAAAATCCTTTTATTTTATTTACTTTCATTTTTGACTACTTCGTAGGCCGCAAGGCCATCACGTGTTTCTTGAGTTCGACCCTGATCGCTATACCAGGTTAATCTAATAGCGAGACCGCTACCTTGAGTTTTATCGTGTTTTGATTTTTATTTGGTGGTCTGATATTCTTCTTGATTGAGCACTCGAGCGACTGAGGTTGCAACGACCGCTTTTAATTTACCTACCTTGGTTGCTCGGTTTTGTGCCCACATCAGAATGGCGCCGTTGCTGGGGAGCACAGCTTAGTAGTCCATTTATTTTTCGTTTTAATTTGTTTTCTATTTCGCAGCTTTCCGCGGCTCTTTCTGAGTTCGCGGCTTTTCACAGCTTTTTATTTTTTGTTTATTTTTGTTTTATTTTATCTTATTTTATTTTCTTTTCTTTTATTTTTTTTCTTTTGTTTGTCTATTTTATTTCTATTTCTGCACATATACCCTGTTTATTTTCCTGCCTTTAGTTGCTTTATTTTATTTGGTATTTAACACTTTGCTATTGTCTTGCGAGGGCCCGAGGACCGAGGCGGCAACTCTTGAGAAGTCGGCGCAACCGCGGTGATTAGAGGCGGCTCCCTTCTGCACGGAGCCGCAGGAGAGCGCGAGAGAGTAGCTGAGTGGGAGAGGATTAGTTTAGATTACATTAGACTTTATTTATGCTATTTGAATTGTTGTAATAATACAGGGACAACTCAGACTTGGACTTAGACACTCTCGGGTATGTTTCACCGAGCACCGGTGTGCTCGGGGGACCCGTTAGCTAGTTCGGTTTTCTTCGCAGCTTTTTACGCGGCTTTTATTTTTCACTGCCTTTTTCTGGTTTCTCGTGGTTTTCTCGAGCCCCTAGCCTTAGGAATTTCTGTTTGATTGTGATGTAATTAATAGGATCCAAATACCCTAATATACTTGCATGTTCCTATAGTTCGGTAATTGGACCTATAATAAAAGATTAATAAAAATACTTGACTCGCTTCCTTCGAGCCTACGTGCCGCAGCCTGCCCTACCAAGCGCTGCTCCTGAACCCGATTTGTCAGGAGGAGGAGGGGTGGACCGAGATTGGACCCTTTGGATCGAAGGCTGGTGATCAGATAGACTGTTCTTTCGAGTAGAAATTGCTATTTAGGGAATCGGTTTTCCGCTTGCACCATTTAGGTAGTTTATTTTCTGTCTTTCAATTCTTCGCGGATCATCTTGCATGTAGACTGCTGGAGTTTGGTATGCATTTCTTACTCTGCATGCATCATTGATTTCATCGCGCATCGGCTTTTTCGTCTTCTCCCCCTGTTTTGGACTTAATAAACAGGAGAACCGAAAAATTCGTTAGGTGTTTTTGTTTTTATTGAAAAAAATCTAAAAAGAAAAACAATAAAATTTGGGACTGCTAACACTATCGACCCTAAAAGACACCTCACTTAAAAATTTATCTTGGGGAGAGCAACCCCTCATTGTTTGGTTTGCTTGTGCGAGAGAGTGACCCCGAACACTAGGTAGAGCCCTCCGATATTCTTCTCGACTGATTACCGGCTATTTCTGTACGGGACAGTCGGTTGGGAAAATATCGGGTAACCCAACAGGTCACGTAATCGCTCTGATATCCTGACTGATCACCAAAATAAAAACAGACAAGATAAATTGACCAAGCCTTTACGGTCATCAGCTCGCGTTGCGTTGGTCAATTGGAGGTTTGCTTGTGATCGTAGTTATTACCATATCTCATCCGCACTACTTGCCACATCAAGATGATGGGCAGACGATCTCTTAGGCAGCCTTTGGCTGCACTGCTTTCGGGCACGTCTACCCGTTCATCTAGGTTGGTTCGTGAGAGCCAAGACCCGCTCTCCGAACCCGAATACGACTCCACCCTGTTCCCCCTCGATCCCCCTTCTTTTGAGACCGAGATACCAATGCCAGAGGAGAGACAGACATATGATTTATCGGCACTTGAGTTCGGATGTTTTGATTTTGCAAAGACTATGGCCGGTAGTTCTGATGATCACATCAGAGGTCCGCAGCATGAGGATTTCGTTCTGGACCAGGGTGCAATCAACTCCATCCTGATCGCCTCCCTCGAGATAGTTCAGCAGCAGCTGAGGGATCATGGCGCATTCATGTTGGATATGAGGTGCGAGATGGAGCAATTGAGAGCAGACCTAGAGCAGCGTAGAGACAGGCCAAGGATACCCGATGAGGCTACGGCAGCCGCCGCAGCAACCGCAGCAGATCCACTAAGACCGATGCGGGAGTTACACAACCCCGGATCGACACTGATGCATCATTGGGTTGTTCTACCAGCCATCGTGGGGGACTTCAAGTTCCCCCTGAACACTTTGCAGCTCCTCCCCCGTTTCCATGGGCTCGCCACAGAGGAGCCCCATCTCCACCTCCAGGAGTTTCTGATGATCTACAGCACAGTCCACGACCGTCAGGTGGACCAGGATACCATCCGGATGATTGCCTTCCCCTTCTCCTTAGCAGATAGAGCAGCCACCTGGCAGAAGCATCTGAAGAAGTTCGTCTACACCTGGGAGCAGCTCCGCACCGAGTACTTGCATAAGTACTTGATGAATCCACGTTTCATCATCTTTATTCAATCATTTTGGCCTTAAAAACCCTAGTAAATGCGTGTAAATAGCATTAATTCATACATTTTAGCATTCATGCATAGGTGTGTAAATATTGTATAAAATGCGGTTTTTAAAGCCAAAATTATAGAATAAAGAAAAGAAAAGAAAAAGAATAAAATATTGTAAATATTTTATGACCCGAAACCCCGAGACCTAGGCATCTTGATGAATAGGTCGACAAGGAATAAAGTAGGGGGAGATAAGGGCCAAAATACAGTGTAAATACCTATACATTCTATTCATTCTTTATTCATTTTGGGGACCTATTTTTGGTTCCACTTTTTATACATCCAATAAAGAAACTTTGTACATGAAAGTTGTAGATAATTTTATAAAGAAAAATACAAAATTGATTTCACAGAAAAATAATGTACAGATAAAAGGTTATGGTCTGAATAAAAATCCAGAAGCCCAACTTCCCAGACCCGTATATCACAAATAAAAACTCCAAATGCAGCGTACTCACCTTTAATTGTATATAGAAGAAAATAATCTCATTAATGGCGGTGGTTTCGCATTTGGCGGAGCTACGGTTTGAAAGTTGACTTTTGGACCCTCATTGTATACTTGTACATATTAAAATATTCAATTTATGATTTATTTATTATTTTTATAATTTTATATTTTTATAATGTTGTAAATAATACTTATAATAACTATGTGCATTAAAATCAGAATAAAAACATAATTAAAATACAAATAAAAATACTTGTATATATTAAATACATAGGTACATTACCTATATCTATACCTATACAACATATACTTGTATTTTATTAAATATACAAAATATATCAATAAAATAAAATAAAAATATATTTGTGTACATTAAAGTAAGTTATAATTTTAGAAAATAATAAACAAAAATAATAGCATTAAAACACACAAAAGAAAAATAAGTAATAAAGTATATAGGTATTATACCTATAAAGGAGTAAAAAGGTGAACTTGTAAAAATAAGCCTTGTAAAATTAAATAAAATTCATAAAAAAATACTCCATAAATTAATAAACAACTTTTATTTTTTGACCAAACGAAAATTCATCCATTTACTATTTTATCTCGATTTTTTTTACAATTTTGTGAAGGTTTTTCCTGGTTGGTCCACGTGGACCAACCAGGTTGGTCTGACAGTTGACCTAGGTCAACTGTCTGACCTCCCCTTCCAGACTTGTCAGATGAGTTTTTGTCCCATCTTCTCGTCTTTTTCTAGGTCTAACCTTGCACCAAATCGTGTCGACGTCTTCTGCATTTTTGCACCTCGATCTATGGCGAATCACGCCCAAGTGATTCCTTGGGCCGAGGACCATCGATCGAGGCGCTGGACCCTCGTCTTCCACGCCGTGCGTCAACCCTTCAAAAGAGGACCCCCGACTTCGATTTGAATTTTGATCCTTCTTCCGCCAAATCCACTCGAAAACCCCTAGCCCATTGTGCTCTTGGTGACAGCAGGAGTCGATTTGACCTTGGGTTTGCGTCCGTTGGCGTCGAATCGAAGTCGATCCGACCCTCGCCGGAGCTCCGCCGAGCTTCATCGCCCGACGTCTTCGGTGAGTTCCCTCCTCCTTTCTCTTCGTCTTTTTGTAGCCTTAGCATAGACTAGTGCAGACCTATAGAAGTTCTTACTCTCGATCACCCATTCGCCGTGAATCATCGATCAAAGACCACGGCGGAGCTGAGCTCCGCCTCCATTTTCCGACCACTTCTATCATCGACCGCCGCACCGACCACCTCCATCTTCTTCCTCGTCGCTCCGTCACTCTGCGCCACCCTTCATTCCCCCTCGATCTCGCTCAGATCGAGCCGACCGAACTCTTCTCTCCGCCGCTCGCCGGAGTTCTACGCCCGCTCCATATTTCGCCTCATCGGAACCATCGGAGCCCACCAAATCGTTCGCCGGGATTTTGTGCACTTAACCCTGCAGGTCCGAGCCCAAGAGGAGGCTCACTCGACCCTCGACGAACCCAGGACCACCTGCCCAGGTCTCCTCCGCCGTCCGAGCACCTCGAGCCGTCTCCGCCTCGCCTGAGACTACCTGCTGACGCGGAAGAGCCCCGGGATCATTTTGCCCTTGATCTGGGGGCCAGAGCGGCTGTGTGTCGGCCGGAATTGTACCTCGAAGTTCGTCGGGGAGGTGTTCTTCATGAACCCCTCCCTGCCGTTGGATCAACCACCCGCTCCAGACGCATCATCGGCCGTCCGATCACCTGCGCCTCCCAGCCGTCCGATCAAGCCTTGAAGATCTAATCCCAGCCGTCCGTGACGAAGGGGTACGCACCGTTGGATGTGCGCCACGTGGATAAGTGGATCTCCATCAACCGCTGGATCAAGCCCCGTGGGTATTTTGCATTTTTAACCCACGCTTTTTGTATTTACTTTTTAGTCTAGTAACTTTTATTTGTAGTTTAAAAAGTGTTGTAATATTTGCACACAGACCCTCACCTTATCACTATTTGCACTCCAGTCCACGCCACGTCACCTCACGTGACGTTGGCGTGTGACTTTTGGGTATTTTGCGAGATCGACCCAGGACTTTTCTGTATTTGCGTTTTCGTCCCTGTGCGTAGGATATATAATATGTTTTTGGAAAAATTGCATGTATGCCCTGCCGGTTTTCTTTAATTGCATTTATGCCCCTGTGAATGGTGGGTAACGTGAGCTGCGCGTGATTTTTTGGTGAAAATTGCATGAATGCCCCTGGATATTTGATAGATTGCACATATACCCCTGCCAGGCTCATTTTTTTTGGATGCTCGTTGTATTTATTTAATATATCATTCTAAGCCCAAAAATTCCACAAAAATAGACTTAGGGTCCTGGACATGTGCACTTTAACTCCACTATTTTAGTTTTTGATTTTATTTTATTTTTATAATTATTAAAAATCAAAAACAACTATTTTGTGCACTGTCTAGCTTATAAAATACCAAAAAAATATAAAAACACTCCAGAAAAATTCCAAAAAAATATATTTTGTGTCTTTTAGTTTGTTTTAACTCCCAGCCAAAAATCATTAAAAAATATCAAAAGAAAAGCACTAAAAATTTAAAAACACTCAAAAACTTCAAAAAAATATATAAAATAGTAGAAAAATCCAAAAAATATAAACTCAGCTTCTGTTTATCCCTTATTTTGTCCTTTTTATTAGAAAAATAGGGTGAAATATTTTGAGTACTGGTTGCTATTTTTAAATTACATTTTATTCCCAGCCAGCCTTCTTACTACTGTTTTCTCCTATTTCAGTATTTAAAAATACCAAAAACACCTTGAAAAATCCCCAAAAATCACAAAAACAATAAAAAATTATAAAAATACCAAAAACATCTTAGTTCTGAATTTTTGGTTATTTTTGTGCATTTTTATAATTACTTTAGCTTGCCTTCTATTATATTGTCTTAATCCTCCAATATTAAAAAAAGAAATAAAAAAATATAAAATATAAAATATAAAAATCAGAAAATTAAAAACCAAAATACAAAAAATATAAAATTAAAAAAAATTAAATAAAAACAATAAAAATCAAAAACCCACAAAAATTTTAGATTGGCTAAGTAGCTTGTTAGACCTAGGGTTGGATTTTTATCCGTGCTTTACACCTTTGCTTCTTATGTTCGACCCCTACTTGCTTGCCATTGTACATTTTTAGTAGGGTATAATAAATTTTAATCCTTTCTATTCATTCTCCGATTGATTGTGTGGGTTAATTGTTGAAGACCGAGGAAGTTTGAGCAGTCGCACCAGCGACAGTGAGTCTGACTTGTCAGACCGCTATTTAGCGGCTCTCGCTTTCTCGCTTTTCAAATGGCGCCGTTGCCGGGGAGCATCGGCTTGTAGAGTACCTTTGGGTCTTTCTAGTCACTTAGCCATTTTTGCTTACTTGTATTTTGTGTATTATTTATTTTGAACTGTCTGACATCTCTTTTGTTTTCTTGCGAGGGACCGCCGACCGAGGAGGATCGCCTAGGGGATCCTGAGCAGCCTTGGGAGGAGGAGTCGGCTATTCTACCCTAGCCGGCAGGAGAGAGCAGGAGAATTAGAGAGAGAGAGTTGCTTTATTTTTGTGAGAGAGAGTAGTTGATCAATTTGTAATAATACAGGACTCAGAGACTTGAACACTTCGGGCCTAATTTCCGGGTGTTTGTTCACCCGGGGGCTCACCGCGGCTTTTTCGTGTTTTTCTCGACCGTCATTTTCCGGTTTTGTTTTCTTTTCCATTTCTTTTGTGGATTGAGCTCTTAGCATTAGGTCCTGCTTGATTCGAGTAACCTAGGTCCAAACACCTAATCACTCTTGCATGCTCCTATAGATCGTATTTGGACTTAGATTAATTAAGTAGTTAATCATTGGCTCTCGATCCGCGCGCCGCGAGCTCACTCCACACAAGCGCTTTCTCCTAACTCAAATGTGTTGAGCAGAGGAGGAGTGAGCCTAGACCGGACACTAGGATTGGGAGTTAGCGGTTAACTCGTGGTTCTTCACGCTAGCAGCTGCCTGTTCTAGGACGATTTCCGCATTGCATAACCGGCATATAGATTAGGTTTATAAATTTCTGCCTTGCATCCCGCATGGAGAGAGCTGGGATTCACTGTAAGTCTTCTCACTTTGCATTCATCATATAGGCACAAAGGTGAGATTTCCATCTTGGTGCCGACTTGCATTGGCTTTTCCCGACTCTTTTCTCCCTCTGATTTTGGATACCTTAGGATAAAGAAAATACAAAATCGTTAGGCGCTTGTTTGAATCTACTCAAAAGAAGCGATAACACAAAAAATTAAAAAAGGGACTGCTAAGAAAACTTTGACCTAAATTAAAATTGGTAACTGGACTCATTGATTGGGGAGAGTAACACCCTCACTTGTTTTCAGGTTGCATGGGAAGGTCTCCTTCCAAGAGAGGTGAGCGTTCGTAAGGAATAGAGCCCAAAACCCAACTTGTGGCTGCCTTGTGTATCGCCTGGATTTCCGAAGTATTGGCGCTACTATCGTACGTAGTCGAGTAGGGCTTGGTCGCCAGTGGTGACTCACTATTGTGTGAGCACCGACCTTGTCCGAAGTACCGAGCATAGGCCACGCCTTCACGGGGGTGTCTGTCTCACCGGCTGCGTCCGAGTAGGATCTTGCACGCTCACGGGTGATTCCGTTGCGAGCGAGATCCGAAGTATCGGTTTCGCCTATCGGCTTCCTCCCTCTATTTCTTTGGCTGAGTAGGGATCCAGGAAGGGTTACAAGGACCTTAAAAAGCGCAAGTTACAGGTTACACAGGAGGAGGACAAGTACGGGAATACTTTTCCGGCAGTACTCTCGCTCCTATAGGCGTAGCGCTCTAAGGACTCGTTGAAAGATAAATTCCTGAAATCAAGATAAAAATTACAAAGATAACAGCCGAACCTTCACGGCTTCACGCGTTGAGTTGGTGAACTCCCTTGTCTTGTGTTTGATTGCCAATCACATTTAGGTCAAGATCAAAAATATCGCGCCTTTGCGCAATTTTGCTCCCCTTCTATTTGACCCTTGCTCATTGTGAGCCTTCTACTGTTTTGCAATCCTCTTTATTTCTTGTTACCCTCGTGCTCTTCATCCAACATCCATTCCTCTTGATCTTCGCAAGATGTCGCTACACGGATGGTTTAGTCGGGACCTTGCCGACACCCACATCGATTCCGTGCCATCGACGTCTCCAATAAAGAGGGGTGATCTCCGAAGAGTTAATTCGGATCTTGCGGATGTCTCTTTGGACTCCCCTATTCTCGCCTCTTTCAATACTTGCCTTTCTCCAATTAACCCGCTATTCGGGATGGACTCGCAACCCGAACTAGCTCTTCCCCTTTCAATACACCGGGACTACTCTTATCCCCGAAATAACCCCTTGTGGATGGAGGTCGATTTCAGTCAATATCATATGCTCCGTTCACAACATTCTGGGATTGACCTTGGTCCCAGATTCATCTCAACAGTTGGTGCTGAGGAAGATACTGATCAGGGTTTACTCCGTCATGCAGATCTTCAACCCGATCAAGAGTCAGAGATTCAAGTACAGTCTGAGATGGCAGGAGGAAGAGGGAAAGGACCACAGCCCCAGCATGAGCCTGAAGACAATGCAGCAGAAGGACAATATACTACGCAGGGTGAGGTCAACAGTCAATTGCTGGCTTCCATTCAAGCCATTCAGCAGCAGTTGACCAATCAGGCTTTAGCCAAGAATGCCTTTCAGGACATGCTGAATGATCTGAGGAGGAGGGCCGATGCAAGAGACGGCCGACGGGAGGATGATCCCAATTTCGAGGAAGTCAATGATGAGTTCTCAGTGGGACCTGACTTTGAAGCAGCAGAAGAGGATCCACCGCAGCCCAAGCCCACGCTCAAGCAGACATACAACCCAGGAGCAGGGCGCATCACTGAGTGGATTCAGATTCCACATATGCATGCTCACTTCGAGCTGAAGCCACAGGTTCTGTCACTGCTTCCCACTTTTCATGGGAACACCACTGAGGAGCCATATATTTTCCTCAAGAAGTTCAACCGCATCTGCTCCACTGCTCACTACCCCGGAGTTCCCCTGGATGTGATCAAGATGACCGCATTCTCTTTCAGCCTTCAAGACAAGGCCCTTTACTGGGTCGATCATCTCGGGAAGGTCGTCACCACCTGGGAGGAACTGAAATCTGCTTTCCTCCATAAATTTTATCCTCTGGGGAGATTAAACCAGATGCGTGCCCGGATCTCCAGTTTCTGCCAGCAGCCCCACGAGATGATCCATGAAGTGTGGGAGAGATTCAAGGATCTCCAGGAGAAGTGCCCCCACCATGAAATACCCAAGACCAGTCTCGTGCAACAATTCTTTGGGGGGCTATCATTTGAGAGCCAAAAGCTCGTGGATGCAGCTTGCGACGGTTCACATTTTAACAAGGACGAGGATGTCGTATGGAATGTCTTTGAAGAAATGGCTGAGGGAGAAGCAGCCCAATCCTCATCCCGGGTCTACATGAAACCACCAACCGCCATCAGCAAGCCAGTTAACATGGCTTCTCACACTGAGGCAAAGATGAAAGCTCCAACCTGAGTATCATCGGGAGCCACTTGTCCAAAGTGGACATCATTGAGAAGAGGTCGCAGGACCTCGAAAAACTGGCAGTTATAGAGAAGAGGACCCAAGGTCTGGAGAAGCTCGACCAGATTTCCCAGCAGCTGGAGCAGCTCGTCCGAGCACTGAATGCAAACATGTGCAATGTTGTGTCCACCTCTGCCGAGCCGAACGCTGAGAAGAACGAGCCTACAATGCAGCAAAATCCTCAGCCGACTCCATCGCAGCCCCAGCCAGTCCAGCACGTATACTACGTGCAGGTCCCGGAGCAGCAACTGCAGCCTCAGGCACAGATGGTTGTATATCAACCAGAGCACCAGCCCGCGTACTCCGAGCAGTTCTCTCCACCCCCGCCGCTGATCCAGGAGATCAATGGCGTCTGGAACAACGAAGCGCAGCTGACCCGTCCTCAGGGACACTCTCAGGGTCAGAACATGAGCAACAGGCCCTTCCAGCAGCAACACCAGGGTGGAAGACCATTCCAGCAGCCCTACCAGTACCAGCCTCCCTCACATGGAAACACGTGGAGGCAGAATTACCAACATGGGCCTCAGCAGTCCGGGTATCGTGGACAAGGATATCACCAGCAACCGGCTGCACAATACAACCAACACCCGTCACAGTACTCCTCAAACCCCCCTCCTCAACAATTCGCACAAGGATACCAGTCACAATCTCAACCGCCATATCAGCAGTCTAGACCCCAGCAGGGGGAATCTTCTGAGATTGTACCGGTCAATCCGGCCCTGGCCTGTTTGGAACAGTTGATGAAGAACATGGTTGAGATGAACCAGAAGATCGGCGACCTGACGGCAGCCAAAACCGTCATACCAGCCCAGGTCGAAGCTAATCCTAACAATTTCCGACGCAAGGAGCAGGTAGCTGGCAGTGTCCAACCCGAATCAGGTGAATTTAATTGTTTTTTATCTAACGCTGTTACTCTCAGGAGCGGTAGGACACTCCGGCCATCGGCGACGGCGAAAGGAAAGCATATTGCATCTGACGGGGAGTCGTCAGCCCAGCCAACACCAGGGCCAGCAAGCATTTTGGGAGCAGCACCAGCATTCAGAAAATCACAAAAAAATGAAGAAAACAGAAAAACACAAAAAGATAGCAGTAACCTCGGTGGAGATCGGCCAGCATTGGAGACGCCTGCACCCGCATCACAGTCAGCTCCTGACAGGAGGAGCACCGCACTTGCAGCGAGTCCAACGCCAGCACCCGAAGCTGAGCCTGTCGTTTTTGGTCCACAAATTGTAGATGAATCCATTCCTTTTTGTCATCTGCCTGTAAACAACAACACGGACACTATTTTGAATGAAATTGGAGAAGAGTTTGTAAATATTCCTTTTCCTGAAGCAATGAAAAAACACAAAAAAATGAAAAATTTGAAAAGTGCTTTGTCTGATCCTGCTATCATAGAAATCATTCAGAATTTGGTGTTAAATATGCCATTAATGAAAGCTCTTGAGTACATGCCAGCTGTGAAGAAAGGACTTAAGGAGGCATGTACAACCAAGCGCAGGCCAACCCCACATAACTACCGAAGCAAAGGTGGTAAATCTGAAAAGCACATCCTCACTATGGCCACCGTCAATGCCATCAGCAACCTCCCGGACAAAAAGCCAGATATGGGAGCACCTCTTGTACGTTGTCAGATGTTCGATCAAGAGTTCGAACGAACACTCCTCGACAGCGGGTCATCTGTTAATCTGATGCCAGCCTCACTACTCACGGAGTTCAAGCTGGGACCGCTCAAACCTACAAAGATGATTCTGCAGTTTGCAGACAAGTCAGTCAAGCGGCCTAGGGGCTTGCTGGAGGACGTGATCGTCACGGTTCAGGGAAAATCTTTCCCAGCCGATTTTGTGGTCTTAGATATGGACGTCCCCGCTCCGTTGCTCCTCACCCCGATCATACTCGGAAGGCCATTTTTGCGGACATCAAACGCCGTAGTGAACTATGGGACAGGAGAAATCACCTTTGGAGCTGGCAATGAAATTATCCGAGTAGAGACCCTGTCTGAGGGAACGCCCGTTGAACCGACATCTGTATCATGTGCCAGGGTGATTGAGAATGATGAAGATTGCGATTTTCTAGCCGGGATTCAAGACACCAACCTCTTCCTGGATGATAATGAGATCCACGGACTCCTCTGTCCAGAGGAGGAAGTGGAGACCGCAGTCGAATTTCCGTGTATCGATCAAGATGAGGAATTTGTTGATGCACTTCAAGACACTGCTATGGGGTTGATATGCCTTCAGAACCAGGAGCCTACTTTGGAAGCATCTTCGGACGAAGATGAAATCATCGAAGAATTCTGTCAGGATCTGAGAGAGGAGACAGAGCAGATTATGGTGGACATTACACAGTTGAAAGACTCACCACCTGTATTAATAGCTGAGGTCACCACTGAAGCAGCTCAGACCCTGCCAGAGCTAAAACCCTTGCCCTCCAATATGAAGTATGCCTTCCTTGCAGGAGAACCAAACATGTACCCGGTTATCATCAATGCGCATCTGACCGAAGATCAAGAATCTCGTCTGATGGAGGTTCTTGAACGTAACCGCAAGGCGATAGGCTGGCGAACCTCCGATCTCCATGGGATCAATCCGTCACTCTGTTCGCATCGCATCTTTCTGGAAGATGACTGCAGACCCTCTCGTGAACTGCAAAGAAGATTAAACCCCAACTTGCGAGAGGTGGTTATGAAAGAAATCCAGAAATGGTGTGATGCGGGATTCATTTATCCCATCTCCGACAGCAAATGGGTGAGCCCCCTGCATGTTGTGCCCAAGAAATCAGGGATCACCATCGTGAAAAATGACAAAGGAGAAGAGATCGCCACCAGAGTACCAACTTCTTGGCGAGTATGCGTAGATTACAGAAGACTCAATCTTGCCACCAAGAAGGATCATTTTCCGCTGCCCTTCATCGACCAGATCTTGGAGAGATTGGCCGCGAAGGAATATTTCTGCTTCTTGGACGGATACTCTGGGTATAATCAAGTTTCTATTGCTCCTGAAGACCAAGAGAAGACCACGTTCACCTGTCCTTTTGGCACATATGCCTTCAGACGGATGCCGTTCGGGCTTTGCAACGCCCCAGCTACATTTCAGAGGTGTATGCTTGCAGTTTTTGCCGATATGGTGGGTAGCTTTCTCGAGGTCTTTATGGACGATTTTTCGGTCTATGGGGATTCATTTGATCAATGTCTGGAGTATCTAGACCGAGTCTTACGGAGGTGCTGCGAAGTGAATCTTGTGCTCTCTTGGGAGAAGAGTAACTTCATGGTGACCGAAGGAATCGTGCTGGGTCACGTTGTTTCTAAACGTGGCATGGAGGTTGACCCAGCCAAGGTGGATGTAATTTCTAAGCTAGAGCCACCTACAAATATCAAGCAAGTCCGGTCATTCTTGGGCCATGTCGGTTTTTACCGACGATTCATTAAAGACTTCAGTAAACTGGCCAGACCGCTGACTGAGTTGCTCGGCAAGGACAATGAGTTCATTGTAGACGATCGTGTGCTCCTTGCCTTTAATCAGTTGAAAGATCTCATCACGCAGGCCCCTGTCCTACAGCCACCGATTTGGACTCAGCCTTTCGAGATTATGACCGATGCGTCGGATTATGCCATCGGAGCTGTACTGGGACAGAGGAAAGACAATATACCGTTTGCAATTCACTACGCTAGTCGAACGCTCGATGAAGCCCAGAGAAACTACACTGTCACTGAAAAGGAGCTGCTAGCAGTAGTCTTCGCTTTGGAGAAGTTCAGATCTTACCTCCTTGGATCCAAGGTCATCATTTACACTGATCATTCGGCCATTCGGTATCTACAGCAGAAGAAGGACGCCAAACCACGTCTTATCCGGTGGATCCTTCTCCTCCAGGAGTTTGACTTGGAAATCAGAGATAAACCTGGGGTAAAGAATGTAGTGGCCGATCATCTGTCAAGACTTCCTGAACCAGAGTCTCCTGAGCTGAACTTGTAGCCTATCACAGAGACCTTTCCAGATGAATCGATTCTGTCTGTCGCCTCACTTCCTTGGTATGCGGACATTGTGAATTATCTTGTTGCCAAGAAAATCCCACAGGACTGGCCTAAGCTGAAAATAGACATATTTTTGTCTAAAATCCATTTTTACCAGTGGGAAGAACCGTATCTATTTCGTGAGGGGGCAGATTGCATCTGGAGAAGGTGTATTCCTCAGGAGGAAGTTCCAAGTGTCCTCGCTTTATGTCATGATCAAGATTCTGGAGGACATCATTCAGGAAAACGGACGGCAGCAAAAGTTCTTCAAAGTGGCCTATGGTGGCCTTCATTGTTCAAAGATGCAGATGAATACGTCAAAGGTTGCACTGACTGTCAGAAGATGGGTGGAACCATAGGAATGAGAGATACAATGCCTCTGAAGTACATTCAGATCTCAGACGTCTTTGATGCATGGGGCATCGATTTTATGGGACCGTTTCCTAACAGTCAGGGTTATGAGTATATTCTGCTTGCTGTCGATTATGTCAGTCGTTGGGTGGAGGCTATCCCCGCCCGAGCCGCCGACAGTCGGACTGTCTGTCGATTCTTACGAGATCACATCATAGCACGGTTCGGGATTCCCAAGATCCTCATATCTGACGGGGGCAGCCATTTCATAAACAGAGAGGTGAAGAAGCTGACCCAAGAATTCTGCATCGAGCATCGTGTTGCTTCACCCTATCACCCGCAGTCCAATGGCTTAGCTGAATGTTCAAACAGGGAGATCAAGACAATTTTACAGAAACTTGTGCGTCCGGATCGCAAGAACTGGTCTCAGCTGCTTGATTCTGTTCTTTGGGCTTACCGAACAGCGTATAAGTCACCCTTGGGAATGTCTCCCTACCGCCTGGTGTATGGCAAGCCATGCCACTTGCCCGTGGAACTTATTCATAAATCTTTATGGGCTATTAACATCTGTAATTTGGACTCCAAGCAAGCAGGACAGAACCGGAAATTGGATCTGAACAGATTACTGGAATTCAGAGATTATGCATATGACAACAGCCTGATGTACAAGGAAAAGGTCAAAACATGGCATGACAAGCACATCCGCCACAAGTCCTTTGATCCAGGTCAGAAGGTATGGTTGTTCGATGCGAAATTAAAAATCTTTCCAGGCAAATTGAAGAGCAAATGGACTGGGCCGTTTGTAGTGAGGCAGGTGCGTGACAACGGAAGTGTATTGATATCCAATCTGTCAGCTGACGCACAACCTTTTGTAGTCAATGGACAGCTTCTGAAGCCATACCTCGAACATGACACATTCATGGCCGTCGTTGACTCGATTCAAGTAATCTATGAGGATGAGTTGAATATCTTGAAGGAGACAGAGGAAGGCAAAGCACATCAAAACATTTTTGAATGATTTTTCCTTTCCGTCTTTTCTTCTTTTCTTCTTTTCTTCTTCTTTTATCTTATTCTACCGAATTGATGCCATCCCTTTCATCACTGCTACACTTAGGATGTACTCTATCCTGAGTATAGGGGGGATGTGCATCCCGAGTTGTTCATACCCAATCCCATCTCTTTTCTTCTTTTCTTCTTTTCTTCTTTCCTCTTCTATCTTCTTCATCTATCAGAAAAGTGCTACCCCTTGTAGACAGTCTTCTGTACTTAGGACGCACTTTGTCCTAAGTATAGGGGGGTGTGCACCCCGAGTTTCTTCTATTCCTCTTGATCCTCTCCATTGTCTCCTCTTCTCGTCTATACTTAGGGATATCTTACCCTAAGTATAGGGGGAGACAACCTGAGTACGATCTGTTCATTCCCACCCTTGACCCTCCCCGCGTTGTGTACAGTCTGCTATACTTAGGATTATTTGATCCTAAGTATAGGGGGGACGGTCAACTTCTCATTCGTTTGATTCTTTTGTTCCTTGATTATTTAGACTTGTCTATACTTAGTACGAGTTATGTCTTCTCTGTTCTCTCCGATCTATGAGGACATAGCTCAAGCTAAGTATAGGGGGGTCGTATATACTGTGTATATACTTTAGCCATAACTCGTACTTTCGTATTTTCCTAATAAACATGGCTAATAATTCTTTAAAAATTCATTAAAATCCTTAATAAAAAGATGTGATTATTCCTCAAATTCTTTTTGTATTTACTGATTAATAAATCAGGTGAAAATGTTTTTTGGCAAAATGTTTGAAAAATAGTTTGAAAATCTTTGTGAACATCTATTGAAAACTATTTCGAAAATATTTTGTTTCGTGTTTTCAACCTGTGTAAAAAATGTGTGGATTGTAAAATTTCTTTTCTTTGTGTGAAATAAAATGTTTGAAAAATGATTTGCAAATGGTTTGAAAAATGGTTGCAAAAATGATTTGAAAAACCTATATATACTGTTTTGAAAGCCTTTGCAAAATGATTTTCAAATGCGTGTAAAATGTTTGTAAAAATTATTTTGGACTATAGTTTTCAAAAATTGTGTGTAAATTGTTTTCAAATAAATTTGAGGAATATACACATCACACCAAAATCCATCTTATATATATATGTATAAAATTGATCACTTACCCTTGTAAATTCTTAAAATCCACCTCTGGTATATACAAAGAAGCACTCCCGTGTACATATTTTTCAGCCAAAATCTTTTTGTTTTCAAAAATTCCCAAAAACATTTGCAAAAATTAAAATCCAAAAACATTTGAAAAATCTTTTTGAAAAACAAAAAAAATGCATCCGCATATGCATCATCATCATGTTTTCAAAAATCCATAAAAAGATCAAAATCTTGAAAATTGCATCACAAAAATACTCTCTGCATAGCATTGCATAGCATTCGCATTTTTCAGATTGAGTTTGATAGTTGAACGAGTCTAAGTAAAATCCGGAGATTGGAGCTTGATTGGACCTTATAATCTACCTAACAACAGGAACCTTATAGGAACTGGGTTTGAGGTACTTCAGGTCTAGTTGACTTAATTCTTTGAGGATCACGGGACTTGGTTCAATGGATTCTTGACTGCCTAAGTAGAGTATTTCGGAGCACACGCACGACTCTTGTTGATAATGACCTAACTTGGACACCTGCACCTTTCACATGGCTCAACTCAGTTGGAGTGATGAGGGGATTGGATTTGCCGGTATGAGACGCACACAAGTGGAAACACTTGTCCTCCTCTAGGGAGGGAAGTGCACCCCAACCCGTCCAGTAATTAGGAAGTCTAAAGACAGGAGGCTGTGGGTTGCGATAAAGCTTCAAAAGAAGGATAGTCTACTAGCTCAAGAGGAAAAACTCCTTATGTAAATGCTGTTGTGAATGGTATTTCAAAAAAAAAAAAAGAAGTTCAGGCATGTACAAAAATAAAAGCCTGCAAAGTATATACATATGTGTAAAGTCAATAAGCAAGCTTGAGTTCCAAAGTAATATCATGTGAGCCTGCAGCAGGATGACTTGACTACACTGGTCTTGCATCCAAGGATAGGTAGCTACACTGGCTACCGTCCATTCTTCTCTTCACCCCCTCCTCTTGAGCTGGTTTCCACTTGAACTTAGAAGGGAATACCCCGCTCCTCGAGGATGGAGTTGCTGGATTGGGGAATCACTGGGTTGTCGTACTGGAGAAGTCAGTCTCTTTGTCATTTTAGCTGGGGAGAGCCACCATCACTTACACTGTACAAGTCAGATTCATAGTCGTAAGAGTTTGCGTATGAGTTGAGATATTTCTGACCTGGCTATTGAGGAGACTTGAGCAGAGTTTTGGGATTCTCAGGGACTGTTGGATTTCAAATTCGGTTCTCATTAAGGTTCCGCCCGCACTAAAATTCCCAAGGTCCGACTTAAGCTCCAAACTTTGATTTTGTGAAGACAAGTTTGATCATTGAACTTCATCCATATTTCTTCTTTTTCTTTTCTTTGTTTTTCTTTTTCTGCACTTATTGCATAAGTGTTTGCTAGGGACTAGCAAAGGCAAGTATAGGGGGATGATGAATCCACATTTCATCATCTTTATTCTATCATTTTGGCCTTAAAAACCCTAGTAAATGCGTGTAAATAGCATTAATTCATACATTTTAGCATTCATGCATAGGTGTGTAAATATTGTATAAAATGCGGTTTTTAAAGCCAAAATTATAGAATAAAGAAAAGAAAAGAAAAAGAATAAAATATTGTAAATATTTTATGACCCGAAACCCCGAGACCTAGGCATCTTGATGAATAGGTCGACAAGGAATAAAGTAGGGGGAGATAAGGGCCAAAATACAGTGTAAATACCTATACATTCTATTCATTCTTTATTCATTTTGGGGACCTATTTTTGGTTCCACTTTTTATACATCAAATAAAGAAACTTTGTACATGAAAGTTGTAGATAATTTTATAATGAAAAATACAAAATTGATTTCACAGAAAAATAATGTACAGATAAAAAGTTATGGTCTGAATAAAAATCCAGAAGCCGATAAAAACTCCAAATGCAGCGTACTCACCTTTAATTGTATATAGAAGAAAATAATCTCATTAATGGCGGTGGTTTCGCATTTGGTGGAGCTACGGTTTGAAAGTTGACTTTTGGACCCTCATTGTATACTTATACATATTAAAATATTCAATTTATGATTTATTTATTATTTTTATAATTTTATATTTTTATAATGTTGTAAATAATACTTATAATAACTATGTGCATTAAAATCAGAATAAAAACATAATTAAAATACAAATAAAAATACTTGTATATATTAAATACATAGGTACATTACCTATATCTATACCTATACAACATATACTTGTATTTTATTAAATATACAAAATATATCAATAAAATAAAATAAAAATATATTTGTGTACATTAAAGTAAGTTATAATTTTAGAAAATAATAAACAAAAATAATAGCATTAAAACACACAAAAGAAAAATAAGTAATAAAGTATATAGGTATTATACCTATAAAGGAGTAAAAAGGTGAACTTGTAAAAATAAGCCTTGTAAAATTAAATAAAATTCATAATAAAATACTCCATAAATTAATAAACAACTTTTATTTTTTGACCAAACGAAAATTCATCCATTTACTATTTTATCTCGATTTTTTTTACAATTTTGTGAAGGTTTTTCCTGGTTGGTCCACGTGGACCAACCAGGTTGGTCTGACAGTTGACCTAGGTCAACTGTCTGACCTCCCCTTCCAGACTTGTCAGATGAGTTTTTGTCCCATCTTCTCGTCTTTTTCTAGGTCTAACCTTGCACCAAATCGTGTCGACGTCTTCTGCATTTTTGCACCTCGATCTATGGCGAATCACGCCCAAGTGATTCCTTGGGCCGAGGACCATCGATCGAGGCGCTGGACCCTCGTCTTCCACGCCGTGTGTCAACCCTTCAAAAGAGGACCCCCGACTTCGATTTGAATTTTGATCCTTCTTCCGCCAAATCCACTCGAAAACCCCTAGCCCATTGTGCTCCTGGTGACAGCAGGAGTCGATTTGACCTTGGGTTTGCGTCCGTTGGCGTCGAATCGAAGTCGATCCGACCCTCGCCGGAGCTCCGCCGAGCTTCATCGCCCGACGTCTTCGGTGAGTTCCCTCCTCCTTTCTCTTCATCTTTTTGTAGCCTTAGCATAGACTAGTGCAGACCTATAGCAGTTCTTACTCTCGATCACCCATTCGTCGTGAATCATCGATCAAAGTCCACGGCGGAGCTGAGCTCCGCCTCCATTTTCCGACCACTTCTATCATCGACCGCCGCACCGACCACCTCCATCTTCTTCCTCGTCGCTCCGTCACTCCGCGCCACCCTTCATTCCCCCTCGATCTCGCTCAGATCGAGCCGACCGAACTCTTCTCTCCACCGCTCGCCGGAGTTCTACGCCCGCTCCATATTTCGCCTCATCGGAACCATCGGAGCCCACCAAATTGTTCGCCGGGATTTTGTGCACTTAACCCTGCAGGTCCGAGACCAAGAGGAGGCTCACTCGACCCTCGACGAACCCAGGACCACCTGCCCAGGTCTCCTCCGCCGTCCGAGCACCTCGAGCCGTCTCCGCCTCGCCTGAGACTACCTGCTGACGCGGAAGAGCCCCGGGATCATTTTGCCCTTGATCCGGGGGCCAGAGCGGCCGTGTGTCGGCCGGAATTGTACCTCGAAGTTCGCCGGGGAGGTGTTCTTCGTGAACCCCTCCCTGCCGTTGGATCAACCACCCGCTCCAGACGCATCATCGGCCGTCCGATCTCCTGCGCCTCCCAGCCGTCCGATCAAGCCTTGAAGATCTAATCCCAGCCGTCCGTGACGAAGGGGTACGCACCGTTGGATGTGCGCCACGTGGATAAGTGGATCTCCATCAACCGCTGGATCAAGCCCCGTGGGTATTTTGCATTTTTAACCCACGCTTTTTTTATTTACTTTTTAGTCCAGTAACTTTTATTTGTAGTTTAAAAAGTGTTGTAATATTTGCACACAGACCCTCACCTTATCACTATTTGCACTCCAGTCCACGCCACGTCACCTCACGTGACGTTGGCGTGTGACTTTTGGGTATTTTGCGAGATCGACCCAGGACTTTTCTGTATTTGCGTTTTCGTCCCTGTGCGTAGGATATATAATATGTTTTTGGAAAAATTGCATGTATGCCCTGCCGGTTTTCTTTAATTGCATTTATGCCCCTGTGAATGGTGGGTAACGTGAGCTGCGCGTGATTTTTTGGTGAAAATTGCATGAATGCCCCTGGATATTTGATAGATTGCACATATACCCCTGCCAGGCTCATTTATTTTTGGATGCTCGTTGTATTTATTTAATATATCATTCTAAGCCCAAAAATTCCACAAAAATAGACTTAGGGTCCTGGACATGTGCACTTTAACTCCACTATTTTAGTTTTTGATTTTATTTTATTTTTATAATTATTAAAAATCAAAAACATCTATTTTGTGCACTGTCTAGCTTATAAAATACCAAAAAAAAATATAAAAACACTCCAGAAAAATTCCAAAAAAATATATTTTGTGTCTTTTAGTTTGTTTTAACTCCCAGCCAAAAATCATTAAAAAATATCAAAAGAAAAACACTAAAAATTTAAAAACACTCAAAAACTTCAAAAAAATATATAAAATAGTAGAAAAATCCAAAAAATATAAACTTAGCTTCTGTTTATCCCTTATTTTGTCCTTTTTATTAGAAAAATAGGGTGAAATATTTTGAGTACTGGTTGCTATTTTTAAATTACATTTTATTCCCAGCCAGCCTTCTTACTACTGTTTTCTCCTATTTCAGTATTTAAAAATACCAAAAACACCTTGAAAAATCCCCAAAAATCACAAAAACAATAAAAAATTATAAAAATACCAAAAACATCTTAGTTCTGAATTTTTGGTTATTTTTGTGCATTTTTATAATTACTTTAGCTTGCCTTCTATTATATTGTCTTAATCCTCCAATATTGAAAAAAGAAATAAAAAAATATAAAATATAAAATATAAAAATCAGAAAATTAAAAACCAAAATACAAAAAATATAAAATTAAAAAAAATTAAATAAAAACAATAAAAATCAAAAACCCACAAAAATTTTAGATTGGCTAAGTAGCTTGTTAGACCTAGGGTTGGATTTTTATCCGTGCTTTACACCTTTGCTTCTTGTGTTCGACCCCTACTTGCTTGCCATTGTACATTTTTAGTAGGGTATAATAAATTTTAATCCTTTCTATTCATTCTCCGATTGATTGTGTGGGTTAATTGTTGAAGACCGAGGAAGTTTGAGCAGTCGCACCAGCGACAGTGAGTCTGACTTGTCAGACCGCTATTTAGCGGCTCTCGCTTTCTCGCTTTTCAGTACTATCCACTCGGGCGGACGAACGCCGCTAGAGCCCTGATCAACAACTTCTCCATGCTCCCCAACGAGCAGTTTCACGAGGCATGGGAGGGGTTTCAAGAGCTGACCGACAGATGCCCGCACCACGACATTTTAAGCCGAACCTTGTGCTGAGATTTTTCAGCGGGCTGACACCAGAGCTTCAGGGCTTGGTGAACGCTTCTTGTGGCGGGTCTTACTTCGCCAAGGATCACGATCAGGTCTGGGCCATCTACGAGGAGATGGTCGAGAACTATATGGTGATGTCCCAGACCCGATTGTACACACAGGGCAGACCCCAGCAGCCACAGACCGTGCAGTACCAGAGGATAGCACGGGTCAACACCGGTCCATCCAGTTCGTCAGCGGTAGCAGCAGCACAGGCCGAGTCCTCAGCCGCAGACATGGGGATTATCAGCGAGAAGCTGGACCGGATGGAGATCATAGAGAAGAAGCAGTGCCAGGGCATCACGCAGATGGAGCAGATGGCACAGACTCTGAGTGACCTGAAGACACAGCTCATGTGTCTCCAGGAGGCACAGACGGCTTCACAGCCTCGTCTTCAGGCACGAGGCGATCCGAGTAGCAGCAGCAGCTCGTCCCAGCGCTCCACCTCCCACCAGCAGCCTAGACAGGTCCATCTTGTACAGGCGGAGCCGTACCAGCAGCCGCAGCTCACCTACCAGGCACCATCATCCACTGACACTCAGATGGTGGTATACTAGCTGGATCAGCCTCTGGCAGTGCTCCCGCCACCCCAATACGATTCAGAGACGTTGTTGGATGTCAACGGGATTTGGTACGACTGCCCCCAGCCCGGTATCTGATGAGACCATCCCGGATTCCATTGGGCGGCCGGAGGTGCCCAGCCCCAGCAGCAGTCGTCAGGTCAGGGTGGCCAGTACAGCCATCAGAGGGAGCACCAGCAGCAGCATCCCCCAGCCTATACCCAGCCACAGCCACAATAGTCACCGCAGTATGGTCCTCGTCCCTATCAGTAGGGACAGTCTTGGAGGCGTGATTAGCCTCACCAGCCGCAGCATCAGCCACATTCTTACCCCTCTCAGCCACAGCACCAGCAGCCTCACTACCAGAGAGGCTACCCGTCGGGTTCTCATGGGCCATCCTATGAGAGCCCCGCCTTGGATGACATAGCCCACCTTCTCACAGATCAGCATGCTACTTTTCGACGGGAGATGGATGAGTTCCGCCAGGAGATGCGGGACATCGTGAGAGGGAAGGCCGCCATCCCTGCCCAGATTGAGCCGAATCCCAACAACCTGAAGAGGAAATCTAAGCAGGTAGCTTGTACAAAGTATGCCACTCCGAGTGATACTTTTGGTGATATGTCTGCATATCTTTTTGATACTGATTTTGTCACACTTAGGAGCAGTAGGATGCCAGCAGGCGGCGACTCGTCTGAGCGACACCCTGAGGATACATCCAGAGCGCCAGGCGAGGAAGAGAGCGGTACTGAGGCCGCTAGAGATGATGACGGTGGTACTGATGCCACCACGGATGCTGATCCCACCGACGGTACTGAGGCCGCCGTTTCACCATTTGGAGGAGGTGGTACTGAGGCCACCCATGTTGCCGAGCCATAGCGCGGTACTGAGGCCGCCAGTCTACCAGCCGATGGTGGTGCTAATGCCATCAGTTCTTCTGAGATTCCTATTGTTTTTCCTGTTACTGATGTATCTCGGAACACTTCTGTGAATAAATGAGAGGGTTTGTTTTCTTCCGGTCCCACTGTGGTGCATGATGTATGTGTGGATCCGGCCGTCGAGCCGTCTAGACCCTTTCCTAGTCCTTCATCTGAGAAGGACCCTGTGATCCCCTTCCCTAGAGCCCTTCAGATGGGGAAGGGGAAGAAAAATGAAAATCCAAAAAAGAGGCAGCAGGAAGAGTTCAGCCAGCAGATGATAGATCGGTTTCACATATAGCTGACTCTTCAGGAGGCTTTGCAGCACATCCCTCTTCTTCACCGTTCCCTTAGAGACAGGACTACAGTCAGGAGGAAGAGGAGGAACCACCACTCTGAGATTCATGTGCTGACGAGAGCCACTTGTTTCGCGATCCAGAACCGTCTGACGGCTAAGAGGCCAGATTCAGGAGCCCAATATGTCAGATGCCATATCAGTGAGCAGAGGTTCGACTGCACTCTATTAGACAGCGGATCGTCGATCAACCTATTTCTGGCAGCCCTTCTCGACCGCTTCGAGATGGGCACTCTTAGACAGAGCAGGACAGTCCTTCAGTTTGCTGATCGATCTGTCAAGAGGCCGAAGGGTTGCTGAGGGACGCTGTCGTCGCGATTCAGGGCCTGCAATTCCCTGTGGACTTCGTAGTGTTGGACATGGAGATACCTGATTCAGTGACCGATACCCCCATCATTCTCGATCGCCCGTTCTTGGCCACAACCAAGGCAGTGACCGACCATGATAGCGGGAAGGTATACTTTCGCGTCGAGGGCGAAAGTGTACAAATAGAGACGGTCGAGGACAGCAGAGCCAGACACAGAGCATGCTCAGAGACTACTTCAGATACAGAGTAGATGACAGATGTCGGGATAGACATCGACCAGGACTGCGACTTTGTGATCACAGATGACGAGGCAGTTTGGGCAGACCCAGCAGCACAGGCCATCCTCTCACATTCAGATTCCACTGATGCAGAGACGACAACAGAGGAGAGCTTGGAGAGCACATTCCTGGTTCAGGATACTTTGAATGCAGCAGAGCCGGTTCTCGACCGCAAGACTGATTTTTGTGATGATGGTGGTACTGAGGCCACCTTGGATGATACAGATCCCTCGGAGTCAGGTTTAGAGTGGGCAGAGTTTGATGATTATGTACCAGATCTGACTTCCACTGAGCCTGCAGCTAGGGAGGAGGTAGATGCCGATGATAACCGAGATTTTGCGAGGGTCAAAATATGTTGTCGCTGAGGCGACCGCTCACAGAACATCGGTTAATCAGCAATTAACCCACATAAAAGAATAAATCAATAGAGTCCCAAAATTGTGAATTAACATTTAACTCTACCACAAAATGCATAGTGAACAAGCATGTAGAGGTCGAACCACAGAGAGCAATACAAAAATGCAGTAGCCTATGATGTGCATGTGTAACAGAGTCATCCTTGTGTGAAGCCTATTTTTGTGGGTTTTTATATATTTAGTTATTTTATTTTTTTTATTTTTTTAATAATATATATATATTTATGTATTGTATATATATGATTTATAGAATATAAATACATATAAAGATATGTACCCATAGAGGGTATGTATGAGGCATATAATACAAACATTATATACATATACATATATTTTATACATTTTTTGTTTTAATTTAATTTTTAGATTTTTATATATTAATAAATATGTATATATATTTATTTATCTTATTTTATTTTTGTTAATAAGGGAATATTTATATAGATAATGTAGAGAGAGGGATGATACAATATTTATAAAAATATGCAAAAATAGTCAAAAATTCAGAAATAAAATCTTTTTGGTATTTTCATGATTTTCTACTATTTTTGTGATTTTTGGGCATTTTTCAACATATTTTTGGTATTTTTAAATACTGAAATAAAGCAAAATAGTGGAGTAGCTACTGGCTGGGGGTAAAAAGGGAATTAAAAATATCACACAGCCACAAAATTTTTCCAAACCATTTTTAAAGTAAAGAGAATAAAATATAGAGACTACACGACTTGAGTTTGCAATTTTTGGGATTTTTTTAGATTTTTTATATTTTTTAGAAGTTTTTGAGTATTTTTGAATTGTTAAGGTTTTTCTTTTGAGATTTTTAATGATTTTTGGACTGACATTTATTATGCTAAAATAGACCTTAGTTGATTTTTTTGGAATTTTTCGAGGTGGTTTACTATTTTTTGGTATTTTCTAAGCTAGACAGTAAATAAAATGCATGTTTTTGATTTTTAATAGATGCAAAAATGCAATAAAAATGAAAGCTAAAAATATAGCGTGCCAGAGCAAGCTAACGGGAGCCTACATTAATTTTTGTGAAAATTTTCAAGTTAATATGATGCATGAAATGAATGGACAAAACATACAAAAAATATATGGCCTAGCAGGGGCATTTTTGCAAATAAAAATAAAGTCAGGGGCTTCTGTGCAAAAACACCAAAAATATAACACGTGGCTTGCAAATGTAAGGGCTAAAGTGAATACAAAACCTGCCAGGGACCCCAGCGCAAAATACCCAGCACGTGGGACTACACGTGCTCCGCACCCACAGGACCAAAAAGCAATTTCAGAAAGTCCAGGGGCTTTCATGCAATTTTTCACAAAAATATTACACTTGAATTTTTATTTTATGGACTGAAGGCAAATATACATACATATAAGGGGGCTTGTGCAATTTAGCCACCTCACGTGGGGGTACATGTGAGGTGACGTGGACTGGACCTAAACGTAATATCAGAACAGTACAGGGGGGTCCATGCAAAATTTAAACGCTAAAATAAACTTCAACTTTTATTTACAGGGTTAAAAATAAATACAAAAGAGCTGGGGCTAAATGAGAAATTTACCCCTTATTTAGGCGCTGATGGACGACGATGAAGGCTTCACTTGGACACACGTCGCACATCCGACGGCGGGTACCGGTTCATCGATGAAGGGCTAGGATTAGATCCTCCTCGCGGATCGGACGATGATGGCTTGGCTTCATCCGACGGTTCTCATGCAATCTGGGGCACGCCTCCTGATCGGATGGCGTTGAAGGCGCCTGGAAGAACATGGAAGAAGCTCACGCTCGTCGAGCTTCGATCGTGAAGCTTGGGCTCCTCCGGGCTTCTCCCTCGCGTCTGAGATGGTCTGGACGTAGCTGGAGGCCTCCCGCGTCTGCTCGTGGTCTTCTCATGGTTCCTGGAGGTCCAAGGAGCTCGGACGAGGTCGATGAAGGTCGGGACCTCCAGGAGCCTCTTCCTGGTTCCAATCAAGCCCAAATGGGCTCCTTTCGTCTTCTGACCTGCACAAGAAGAACCGGGGGAACGAGGGCTATCTCCTCGACCCCGGGTTTTGAAGCTTTGCAGCAAGGTGGAGTGAGGCAGAGGAGCTCCGGCGATAGACGGAGGTGGAGCTCCGATTCGCAAAGACCAGAGGTCCTTGGTTGAACAAAGATGATAGATAGATGGAGAACGCGATGGGGAACGAAGTGGGGTGAACGTGGCGGTCGGAAACGGTCGAGATCACGGTGAAGAAGTCGCCGGAGCAGAGCTCCGGCGAACTTCGGATTTTCTATTTCACACTACGCTACTGATCTAAAGGCTAAACTAAGAACGGGAATGAAAAGCTAACACTAAAATCTACCTAAAATGAAATAAAGGGCAGCTCTTATACCTGGGGGCCACCAGGGAGCAGGACGGACGCCGGAGCTCCGCCGCGTCAAAATCTTCCCTCCTCCGGCCGATTCAAGTCGCTGTGATGCTCCCCCTGTCACGAGGAACCTCCCAGGATCGAAATCATGGCTTTTGGGTGGATGAAATTAGCCAAATTTGAGGAGGGGGGCGAAGCTTCTTATTTATAAACATTGGCCTGGACCCTTATTGACCGGCGTTTATTGGTTAATCCAATGAGTATCGTGTTGATCTAAGATATCGGCGGGCATCAGTGATCATCAGGGGTGATTTCTTGTGAAGAACGCGAGTACGATCGATGGAAGAGATGCTCGTAAAAAAAGGGAAGAAAATTAGGGAAAAGACACTTCTGAGACGCCAGGTCCCGGATGGGAGAGTTGACCGGGCAGTCAACAAAGGTTGGCGCCTCATTGGTCCACATCGGCCACAAAAAGGACAAAATAGGGGACCTTATTCTAAGATGAATTATTTAACCTAATAAATGATTTTATTATTTTTTTTCTTATAAAATAAAAAATGTGTATTAATTCACGTAGTATTTATTTATGATTTTTATTTAATTTTTCAATGTATTTTATTATGGTTTTATTTTAATAATGCATTTATACATGTATTTACATGTATTTTGTGTATTTTATTTTTATTTTGTTTATTTTATTTTATTATTTTATTGTCTTATTTTATAAATTTATAATTTACTTTTTGTGAGTGTGAGGGTATTTTTATTTAATTTTTATGAGTTTATTTTCATTTTAAATAAATAGGTATATGTATATATATAGGTATACTTATAGGTATTTTACCTATGTATTATGTATACTTTATTTATTTAATGTATTTTCTTGGTTTTTATTTTGAATTTGTATTTTTAATAAGTTATATGTATTATTTACAATATTATAAAAATGTGAAAGAATTAAAGAATGTTTCCCCTCTTTATTTAGATATATGCTTATCATAGGTATTATGCATATTATTTTGCACATACTTATTTTATTTTAGAAGTCCTTAGTTTTACGCTAATTTCAATAGGTACATGTATTATATACATTATTTACAAAATTCTAAAAATATAATTTGATAAAAATAATAGACAATGAATATATTGAATATTTTAATCAGGCAGGCTGCACAATGGGGGCCAAAAACCTAACTTTTACAGATGAACTCCAAAAATTCTGCAACCAATTTTATTAAATAGTTCTTGGAAAGCTATATACAATTAAAGGTGAGTTTGGGTAATTTGGAGCTTTTATTTGCAAGATATGGGTCTATGAAGTTGAGATTTTGGCTTTTTATTCTGGGTATAAAATGTACACTGAGTATTATTTTTATACAAACTCAATTTAGTATTTTTATTTACATTATTAACTACAACTTTCATGTACAAAGTTTCTTTATTTGATGAATGAATAAATATATACAAAATAGGTGTCAAAAATGCATAAATGGATGAATGAATAAATGAGGTATTTATTGTACACTAGCCCTTATCTCCCCCTACTTTATTCCTTGTCGACCAATTCCATGCTGGCCTTGGTCTTGGGGTTTGGGTCATAAAATATTTGCAATATTTTATTCCTTTTTCTTTTCTTCTCTTTATTCTATAATTTTGGCATTAAAAACCTTATTTAATGTATAATTGATACAATGAATCATGAATGCTATTATGTACAAATTGATGCTATTTACATGCATTTGCTAGGGTTTTTGAGGCCAAAATGATAGAATAAAGGTGATGAAATGGAGATTCATCACCCCCCTATACTTTCCTTTGCTAGTCCCTAGCAAATACTTATGCAATAAGTACAAAAAAATAAAGAAAAGAAGAAGGAGAATTAAAGAAGGATAGAGTGAATAGGGGTGCTTTCAGTGCGATGCATGTCTTTATAAAATCTGAATTTGGAGCTCCTGTCAGACCTTGGGTGTAGATGTGTGTGGAACGTAGTCGGGAACCAGTTTTAAAATACAACAGCCTTCGAGAACCACAGAACTCGGTTCAACCCACCTCAGTAGCCTGGTCAGAACTGGTCTGCATCATACGCAAACCCTTATAACTATGAAGCTGACTTGTACAGTGTAAGTGATAGTGGCTCTTCCCAACTGAAATGACAAAAGAACTGACTTCTCCAGAATGACAACCCAATGATTCCCTAATCCAACAGCTCTTTCCTCGAGGAGCAGGGTATTCCCTTCTAAGTTCAAGTGGCAACCGGCTCAAGAGGAGGGTGAAGAGAAGAATGGACGGTAGCCAGTGTAGCTACCTATCCTAGGATGCAAGACCAGTGTCGTCAAGCCATCCAGCTGTAGGCTTACATATTTGACTTTAGAACTCAAGCTTGCTTATTGGCTTTACAACATATGTACATACTTTGCAGGCATTTTATTTTTGTACAGGCCTGACCATTTTTTTTCGAAATACTATGCACAACAGCATTTACATAAGGAGTTTTTCCTCTTGAGCCAGTAGACTATCCCTCTTTTGAAGCTTTATTGCAACCCACGATCTCCTGTCTTTAGACCTCATGGCTATTGAACCAGGTTGGGGGGCACTTCCCTCCCTAGACGAGGACGAATGTTTCCACCCGTGTGCGTCTCAGACTGGCAAATCCAACCCCCTCACCACTCCAACTGAGTTGAGCCAAGTGAAAGGTGCAAGTGTCCAAGTTAGATCACGGTCGGCAAGAGTCATACGTGTGTCTCGAAAAGTTCTAGTTAGTCAGTTGAGGTGACTTGAACCCAACCCTGATTTCTCAAAGAATTGAGTCTGCATAGACCTGAAGTACCTTAGACCTAGTTCCCATAAGGTTCCAATGCAATTAGGTGCGATAAGGTCTAACCAAGCTCCAAATTGAGACTTTATTAGACTGATTCAATCATCAAGCTCACTCAAAAAGAATATGAATGGTATACTCATGCTATGCACAATGAATGATGCAATTTTTCACAAAGAATTTGCAAGAATCAACAATCTTTTTACACAAAGAATTTTTTGCAAATAAGAAGCTTTGACACATACAAAAAGTACATACAATTATTTACATGGGCGTGCTGCCTTATTAACAAAATGTATGGATTTATAAAGACTTTACAGGTTTTAATGAAGTAGTTTATTTAGGTTGTCCAGAAAGAATTTTATGCAATTTATTTATGGTTTACACGTATTTGTAATAATGCTCTTATTCCTCAGATATAGTTTGAAAATAATTTTTTCAAACTATAGTACACGATAAATTTTGCAAGCATTTACACACATTTGAAAACTATTTTTACAAAGATTTTTCACACTATATATACGTTTTTCACAATAGTTTTGACAAAAATTTTTCAAAACATTTGCACATAGGTTTTTCAAATCCTTTCTTTCACACAAAGAAAAAGTTTTTCAAACAAAACAATTTTACACAGGTTGAAAACACTTCACAGCAATTTTTTCAAAACAGTTCACACTATTTTCACATCATACTGTATAGGTATTTTAACCTGATTTATTAATCAGTATATACAAAAGAAGAAAAACTGTATTTGTTGTTCAACATGGTTTTGGCTCTTATAAGCTTTATTTGGGATTATTACTCATTTTTGTGTGAGAGATTTTTGTGCAGACTCCTCAGACTTTTTCAAGAATTATTTTCACAAGAATTTTGAAAACTATAGTCCAAAATAATTTTGCAAACATGTACACGAATTTGAAAATGATTTTTGCAAAGGATTTTACACAGCATAGATAGGTTTTTCAAAACAATTTGACAATCAATTTTTACAATCATTTGCACACTGGTTTTCACACATTTTGATTTCACTCAAAGAAAATAAATTTTACACACAAAACTGATTTTTCAAAGGTTGAATACTTGTACACACTATTTTTCAAGCAATTTTCACAAGATTTTTCAAAGAGAATGTTTTGCAGAAAATGCTTTTCCTGACTTAATAATCAGTACAAGTACAAAGAATCTGAGGAGCTCACAATCATCTTTTATTATTATAGAACTACTTTTTATATTGAGGTGATATTTTATTTTTCAGTATGAGTTATGGCTTATGGTATATACATGGTATATACGACCCCCCTATACTTAGCTTGAGCTATGTCCTCATAGGTCGAAAAGAAAAGCAAAGACATAACTCGTACTGAGTATAGACAGATCTAAATAATATATATATATGAATGAGAAATGAATGAATGAGAAGTTGACCTTCCCCCCTATACTTGGGATCAAATAATCCTAAGTATAGCAGATTGTACAAAAAGCAGGGAGTGTCAAGGGTGAGAATACACAGATCGTACTCAGATTGTCTCCCCCTATACTTAGGGTAAGATACTCCTAAGTATAGACAAGAAGAGGAGACAATGGAGAGGATCGAAATGAATTGAAAAACTCGGGGTGCACATCCCCCCTATACTTAGGACAAAGTACGTCCTAAGTATAGAAAACTGCCTACAAGGGCGGCACCTTTTTGATACAAAGAGAAAATAGAAAAGGAAAAGAAGAAAAGAAGAAAAGAAGAAAATCAGATAAATAGTTGTTGGAGTGCATTGTCTGAATCTTTTGATGCTGCAGTTGTTGTGGTTATGTCATCGTGGTGCACAAGCTAAATGTAGTCAACAACGGCCAAGAATGTGTCTGGTTCGAGGTAAGGCTTCAGTAGTTGACCGTTGACGACGAATGGTTGTGCGTCAGGGGACGATTCTGCTATAGCAATACTTCCATTGTCATGCACTTCACAAACTCAAAATGGCCCTGTCCATTTACTCTTCAATTTGCCCGGGAAGATCCGCAACTTTGCATCAAATAACCACACCTTCTGTCCAACATCAAAGGTCTTTCGTCTGATATGCCGGTCATGCCAGCGTTTCACCTTCTCTTTGTACATCAAGGTGTTATCGTGTGCATAGTCTCGGAACTCCAAGAGTCTGTTCAGATCATCCTTTCTTTTCTGACCACTTTTGTGTGAGTCCAAATTGCAACTATTGATTGCCCATAAAGACTTGTGAATTAATTCCACGGGCAGATGGCACGATTTTCCATATACAAGACGATAGGGCGACATGCCCAAGGGAGACTTGTAGGCGGTTCGGTAAGCCCATAGGATCGAGTCCAAGAGTTGAGACCAGTCTTTTCTGTTTGGCCTAACAAGTTTCTGCAGGATAGTCTTGATTTCTCTGTTTGATAACTCTGTCATGCCATTGGTCTGAGGATGGTAAGGAGATGCGACACGATGGTCGATGAGGTACTCCTTCGTCAATTTCTTGACCTCTTTATTAATGAAATGGCTACCCCTGTCTGATATGAGAATTTTCGGTATCCCGAACCGCGAAATGATGTTCTTCTTCAGGAACTAGCATACTGTTCGGCTGTCGGCGGCTCGAGCGGGGATAGCTTCAACCCAACGAATCACGTAATCGACGGCAAGAAGGATGTGCTCAAAACCATGACTGTTAGGGAAAGGTCCCATGAAGTCAATGCCCCATGCATCGAAAACATCTGCTATCTGAATGATTTTCAGGGGCATCGAGTCCTTTGTAGTGAGTGTACCTTTCAATCTCTGACAGTCAATACATCGTTTGACGAATTCTGCAACATCCTTAAATAATGTGGGCCACCAAAAGCCACACTGAAGTACTTTTGCTGCCGTACGGTCTCTAGAGTGATGTCCACCAGATTCGAGCGAGTGACAATGCTCGAAGACACTAGATTGCTCCTCCTGAGGGATGCACCTGCACCAAATGCAATCTGCTCCTTCTCTGAATAAAAGAGGATCCTCCCATTGGTAGAAACGGATGGTCGACATGAATTTTTTCTTCTGATTCTTTGTCCAATCCGATGGTGTTACCCCAGAGGCGAGGTAATTGACTATATCAGCATACCAAGGAAGAGAATCCACTGCTAAGATGGCTTCGTCAGGAAAGGTTTCTGTAATAGGTGCACTGTTCAGCGGAGGCTCATGGTGCTCAATTCTGGAGAGATGGTCTGCCACCACATTCTGAACTCCAGGCTTGTCCTTGATTTCCAAATCAAATTCCTGGAGGAGAAGGATCCAACGAATCAGTCTTGTCTTGGCATCCTTCTTCTGCTGTAGGTACCGGATAGCAGAGTGGTCTGTAAAAATTGTGACTTTTGATCCAAGCAAATAGGATCTGAACTTCTCAAGGGCAAAAACCACAGCCAGCAATTCTTTCTCTGCCACTGTATAGTTTCTCTGTGCTTCATCTAATGTTCTGCTGGCATAGTGAATGGCATAGGGCGCTTTGTCTTTCCTTTGCCCAAGAACAACCCCGACTGCAAAGTCTGACGCATCGGTCATTATCTCAAAGGGAAGAGACCAGTCCGACAGCTATAAGATTGGAGCCTTAGTAATAAGCTCCTTCAGTTGTTTGAAAGCAAGGAGAACCTTCTGATCAACAATGAACTCTGTTTCCTTGCACGAAAGTTCTGTCAAAGGTCGGGCAATGCAGCTGAAATCATTGATGAATCGCCTGTAAAATCCCACATGCCCCAGGAATGACCTTACATTCTTCACTGCCTGAGGTGGCTGTAGATTTGCAATAACATCCACCTTTGCCGGGTCGACTTCCATGCCACGTTTGGAAACGACGTGGCCTAGCACAATACCTTCAGTGACCATGAAGTGGCTCTTTTCCCATGAAAGCACTAAATTGACTTCCCGACACTTCTGAAGTACTTTGTCTAGGTGCTTAAGACAAGAATCAAAACTATCACCATAGACAGAGAAGTCATCCATGAACACCTCGAGAAAACTGCCTACCATCTCGGCGAAAACTGCTAACATGCATCTTTGGAAGGTTGCAGGTGCATTGCATAATCCAAAGGGCATTCTCTTGAAGGCGTAGGTGCCGAATGGGCAAGTGAAGGTAGTCTTCTCTTGATCTTCAGGGGCGATTGCAACTTGGTTGTACCCGGAATACCCATCCAGAAAGCAGAAAAACTCCTTGCCTGCTAATCTCTCCAAAACTTGATCAATGAAGAGAAAGGGGAAGTGGTCCTTCTTAGTTGCTGCATTGAGACAACGGTAGTCAACACACACCCGCTAGGATGTTGGTACCCGAGTGGAAATTTCCTCTCCTTTGTCATTTGTAACCACGGTAAGCCTGGATTTCTTGGGAACTACATGCAGTAAGCTTACCCATTTTAAATCGGAGATGGGATAAATAAAGCATGCATCACACCATTTCGTTATCTCTTTCATGACGACGTCCCGGAGGTTGGGGTTCAGCCTTCTTTGGAATTCGCGGGACGGCTTGGCATCTTCTTCCAAATAGATATGGTGTGAACACAACGCTGGATTTATCCCTCGGAGATCTGATACACACCAACCAAGTGCCTTGCGGTTCTTTTCTAGAACCTCGAGAAGGCGAGATTCCTGATCCGAATTCAGCCTACTGCTGATGATCACCGGATACATTTGTTCTTCACCCGCAAGGAAAGCATACTTCAAGCCTGCAGGAAGTGGCTTGAGTTCTGGTTTTGACCTATCCAACTTATCGGTCACTTCAGAGACTATGCTGGTGGTGGGATGTATTTCTTTGAAGGGGCTACCATCCTCATCATTATGTTGAGATCCAGTGATGTGTCGAACGGTTCTGCACTAAGCTGATCGTGTTCTGTCTGGAGTGAATGCTCAAAAAGATGCGCCTGCATCTGAGAATCTGTCTCCCAAGAATCGTCGGAGCATAAGCTAACTGCGCTTTCCAAGTCCTCCTCAAGAGTGAGGATTTCTCGGGTCCATGGATCGTCCAATGATAAGGATGGATCTCTGATCTCTGCAATAAAGTCACAGTCTGCTTCGGATGCTGCCTGGCTCTCATCAGTCGTGGCATTCGGATCTCTGTTCATGTTTATAGTGATTTGCTGGGTGTTCGAGCTGAAAGAAATCTTGCCAGACCCGTAATCAACCACGGCACCTGAAGTACGAAGGAATGGTCGGCCAAGGATGATAGGGGTCTGGAGTAGGGGTGCAGGTGAGTCCATATCAAGGACTACGAAATCAGGTGGGAATTGCATCTCCTGCACCTTAACTACAACATCTTCCAAAAGACCTCGGGGCCGCTTGACGGATCGGTCAGCGAACTGAAGGATCATGCGTGTCTGCTTGAGCGGACCCAACCCAAATTCTTGCATTATGGATGAGGGCAGAAGGTTGATGGAAGATCCACTGTCAAGGAGAGTGCGCTCGAAGACCTGATTAAAAATCTCACAACTGATCAGAGGTGGTCCTGTATCTTGCTTCTTCTGTGGGAGGTTGCTGATGGCTGCAACAGTGGCCATGGAGAGTACGTGATTTTCTACCTCTCGGCGTCTGTTTTCTTGCACTGGGCGACGCCTATTAGTACATGCATCCTTTAGCCCCTTTTTTACAGCTGGCATGTATTCCACGGCCTTTAACAAAGGAATCTCAACAGTCAGCTTGTCTAATATGTCCACAATTCCTGGATTAGACAATGCCTTTTTTTCGTTTTGCATTTTTTTTGGATTTTTCTATTGCATGAGGAAAAGGAATATGTACATTACTGGCAGGAAAATTAGAGTTCCTATTTACATCAAAATCATCGCCCATCAAATGTTGTACATCCGGACTACAAAAAGGAGTACAAATTGTATCTTGGCATACTGGTGTTGTAGGGCGAGCAAAAAGGGTAGCGTCTGCTCCGTCGGCTGGCGAGGGATCGGCTGCTGCTGGCGGCTCCTCCAATGCTGGCGTGGCTTCGCTTCGGCTGTAAACTTCTTTTTGGTGTTTTTGGTTTTGCTGATTTTTTTGTATTTTCTGCTGGGGGTGCTGACACTGCACGACGGCTGGAATGGCTTCTCCTTCTTCTTCCTCCTCACCCGCCCCTGTAGCTGGTACGGCTGATGCGGAAGATGACGATCCACCTATTTCTTTATTTCCCCCATTCTTTATGGCAGGCGGAGGTAAGGCCCTACCGCTCCTGAGAGTAACAGCATTAGAATAGACAGTAATATCATTGTTAGACAGGGACAGGACATCACATTCTACCTGCTCTTTCTTTTTGAGATTATTGGGGTTGGCCTCGACCTGAGCTGGAATGGTGGTTCGAGTGGCGGTCAGGTCGTCAAGCCGCTTGGTCATTTCCTCCAGCCCTTTGACAAGTTGGGCTAGACAATCCATGGTAGGGTTTACAGGGGGTGCTTCAGTGGGTTCAGCGTGCAGACCACGCTGTTGTTGTATAGACGGGTGCGGAGGTTGTTGCTGGTGGTGCTGGGGTGGTGCAGGAAGTTGAAGTTGTTGATACGAGAGAGGAGGATACTGCTTATTTTGTTGAGGTGGGGCAGCCGCATACTGATGAAACGGCTGTGGATGGTGGTACTGCGGCTGCTGGTACGACTGATTCGGCCTACATTGATTTGAATACTGGGGAGGCTGATGATACTGCTAATGAGGCTGAGAGGACTGTCCAAAGCGACCGCCCTGAGGTTGGTGGTATTGCCGGTTGGCAAGTGGCTGACCCTGGGGTTGTCCCATAGGACGGGTCGGCTGTGCATCATTAGTCCATACCCCGTTCACTTCCTGAATCAGGGGTGGTGGTGGGAAAACTGGATCAGGTCCTGAAAGAAACTCGGGATGGTACACGATCATCTGCTGCTGCGACTGGCCCTGGTCGGGCGCCTGCACGTAGTACACGTGCTGGACTACCGGTGGCTGCTGGCTCGGCTGAGGCTGATGCTGCGGTTGCTGCTCATCCTTCTTCTCAGCTGGAGCTTCTGATGGTGTCGCCGACTGAACAGAGTTGATGGTGCCCACCAACAGTTCAAGGTACTTGTTGATCTGATCAAGCTTGTCTAAGTTCTGGGTCCTCTTCTCGATCACAGCGAGTTTTTCGAGGTCCTGTGATCGCTTCTCAATGATGTCAACTTTAGAGAGATGGCCCCCGATGATACTGAGGTTGGAGCTCCCATCTCTCTCTGCTTCTTTGGATGCTGCCATGTGCACTTGTTTCTGGAGGATCTGGGGCTGCTTCTGATACGCCTTGGATGAAGAGAGGGCGGCCTCTCCTTCGGCCATTTCTTCGAATATCTGCCAAACTACGTCTTCATCCTTATTGAAGTGCGAACCCCCACAGTCTGCGTCAACGAGCCTTTGGCTCTCAATGTTCAGTCCCCCAAAGAAGTGCTGGACCAAGCTGGTCTTTGGAATATCATGATGGGGACATTTCTCCTGCAGGTCAGTGAATCTCTCCCAGGCTTCGTGTACTGACTCATGAGCTCCTTTGGAGAAATTACTGATACGGGTTCGCATCTGGTTGAGCCGACCGAGAGGGTAATACTTATACAGGAAGGCTGACTTCAGCTCCTCCCAGGTCGTCACAACCCTCCCCAGATGGTTGACCCAATAAAGGGCCTTATCTTGTAAACTGAATGGGAACGCCAGCATTTTGACAATGTCCAAAGGGACGTTCAGATAGTGGGTGGTGCGGCAAATGCGAGAGAACTGCTGCAGGTGGATGTACGGCTCTTCATTAGTGTTTCCATGGAATGCTGGGAGAAGAGCAATGAACTGGGGCTTTAGCTCAAAGTGAGCGTGTGCCGGTGGAATGAGGATCCACTCAGTCATCTGGCTGTCCTCCGGATTTTACGTTTCTTTTAGGGTAGGTTTGGGTCTCCCACCCTCTGGCTCATCATCGTCAGGTGGACCACCACCTCCACCTCCACCTCCTCTTCCTCCTCTGCCTCTGCCTCCTCCTCCATCGTCTCGATTCATCATATCGTTCAACATATCCTGAAATGCTGTCTGCATGAGGGCCTGTTCGGTCAGCTGTTGTTGGATGGCCTGGATAGACACCAATAGTTGTGCATTGACTTGATTCTGGTCTGGCATCTGTCCCTCTAGTTGGGGTGGCTGCTGACCCTTGCCCTTTCCTCCGGGAGCCATATCAGGGTCTGAGTCGGACGAAATGAACTCCAGAGTAGTCTCCAGGGCTCGCACTATTTTTTAACTGTAGAATGAGAGAGTCCTGATTAGACCACTTGCAATATTGTTCAGCTGTCATGATAGAGCTGGAATTCGAGTCAATCCCAGCATGTTGTGAACGGAAAAGGATGTAGACTGTAATCAACTTCCATTCACAACGGTGAAGGTGGGACAAAAGTGATCCCAATTTATTGGGTGGCCAAGAGAAAGGTAGAAAACGAGGAGTCTGAAGATCGATCCGCAAAGTCTGGATCGGGTTCTCGGGAATCGCCTCGAATTTATTGGCGGAGTTGAGTTCATGGAATCGATGTGTGTGACGGCAAGGTCTCGACAGAAACCATCCATGAATCAGCTTCGCGAAGCTCAAGAGAATCGGATGTTGGAAGAAAGATACGATGGTCAACGAGGAATAAAAAGGAGTGCAAAACAGTAGAGAGGCTCGGCTGAGCGGGGTGGTCAAAGGAGAATGACACAACAAAATGTGCGCAAAGGCGCGGGACTCGATCTTTAAACCTTAATCTAGATCCATACAAACACAATACAAAATCAGGTTCACCAACTCACGCCATGTGAAGCCGTAAAAGCTCGGCTATTTATTATCTTTTCTTTTTTAGAGTTGTGATTTCAGGTATATCTTGTCACAAGTCCTTAGTACGCTACCCTATAGGAGAGAGAGTACTGACGGAAGAGTATCCCGTACTTGTCCTCCTCCTGTGTAACCTGTAGTCTATACTTTTTGGAGTCCTTGTAACCCTTCCTGGATCCTTACTCAGCCAAAGAAATAGAGAGAGGAAGCCGATAGGCGAAACCAATACTTCGGTTCTCGCTCGCAATGGAATCACCCGTGAGCGTGCAAGAACCTACTTAGACGCAGGACGATGAGACAGACACCCCCGTGAAGGCGTGGCCTATGCTCAATACTTCGGACAGGGTCGATGCTCTACGCAACAGAGAGTCATCATTGGTGACCAAGTCCTACTCGCCTACGTACGATAGAAGTGCCATTAGTTCGGAAATCCAGGCGATACACAAGGCAGTTGCAGACTGGGTTTTTGGCTTTAATCCTTAGGGGGTCGCACTCGCTCAAGGGAGTAGTGTTTTGATCCCCCCTCCAAAGTACCTGAAAACAATGAGGGATTTATGAACCCGGTACAATGATAGTCCATTATAGATTTTAATAAAGGTCAAAGTTTACTTAGCAGTCCCCTTGTTTTAGTTTTTGGATTTTCACTTTTTTTGAATCTGTTTTCATACCAGCGCCTAACATTGTGGTAGATTTTCATTTAAGTCCTAGGTGCTCAAAATTAGAGGGAGATAGCGGAAAAGCCGTGCAAGTGGTTCCATGATGGAATCTCACCACTGAACCGAATGATGCATGCTGAGTTAGAAGACTTACAGTGCATCCCAGCTCTCTCCATGCGGTATGCAAAACAGAATTTTTAAACCTATCTACATGTCAGTATGCAAGGCACAAAATCGCCCTAAACATTAGCTGCTATTAGTGTGAAGAACCATAAGTCGCTCATTCAGATCTAGCCCAGAAAGGTCTGGTCTTGGCTCACCCCTCCTCTGCTCAACACACTTGAGTTTAGGAGAAAGCACTTTGCGGGGCTCGTTGTGGCACAAGGGCTAAGAGACAAATGAACGGCTTGTTTAAGTTTGACTAGATCCATACGAAGTATTCTATAGGAACATGCATTCTTATTAATGTTTGGACCTAGCTACCGAGTCAAGCAACCTATATCTAGGGGCTCCAAGCACACAAAACAAAGGAAAATAAAGGCGGAAAGCTCAAAACTTCGGAAAACAAAGAAAAGAAAGCGATGGAAAACACGAAAAACTGCGATGGGGCCCCCAGGTGAACAATCACCCGGGCACTGGACCTCATTGTGAAGAGTAGAGTCCTGTTAATTATTACATGCCAAAAATGTCTCTCTCACCATAAATTACAAAAAATGATCCTAAGTGTTCTAGACCTATCTAATCCCCATCTCTTTTCTTCCTGGATGCTCTCTCCAGTTGGTCATGAAGTGAAGACCAACCTCCTCCAAGCTCGGCTGCACTGGCTCCCTAAGAAACCATCCTCGCGTGGCGGGCCCTCGTAGCAAAGTCACAAAGAGATTGGATTAGTATAGCTCAATCTATTAAATAAGAAGGAAGAAATTAATCACAATAAATAAATCAATAAAGCATGGTGATTAATTACATGAGAAATAGCTGCTCACAAAATAAATGATAAATCAATTTTTACACAAGAATGATAAAATAAAATAGGCTATGCTCATTGCTCCCCGGCAACGGCGCCATCTGATAACCGAGATTTTGCGAGGGTCAAAATATGTTGTCGCTGAGGCGACCGCTCACAGAACATCGGTTAATCAGCAATTAACCCACATAAAAGAATAAATCAATAGAGTCCCAAAATTGTGAATTAACATTTAAGTCTACCACAAAATGCATAGTGAACAAGCATGTAGAGGTCGAACCACAGAGATCAATACAAAAATGCAGTAGCCTATGATGTGCATGTGTAACAGAGTCATCCTTGTGTGAAGCCTATTTTTGTGGGTTTTTATATATTTATTTTTTTATTATTTTTTATTTTTTAATAATATATATATATATTCATGTATTGTATATATATGATTTATAGAATATAAATACATATAAAGATATGTACCCATAGAGGGTATGCATGAGGCATATAATACATATATTATATACATATATATATTTATACTTTTTTTGTTTTAATTTAATTTTTAGATTTTTATATGTTAATAAATATGTATATATATATTTATTTTATTTTATTTTTTTAATAAGGGAATATATATAGACAATGTAGAGAGAGGGATGATACAATATCTATAAAAATATGCAAAAATAGTCAAAAATTCAGCAAAAAAATCTTTTTGGTATTTTCATGATTTTCTACTATTTTGTGATTTTTGGGCATTTTTCAACATTTTTTTGGTATTTTTAAATACTAAAATAAAGCAAAACAATGGAGTAGCTACTGGCTGGGGGTAAAAAGGGAATTAAAAATATCACACAGCCAGAAAATCTTTCAAAACCATTTTTAAAGTAAAGAGGATAAAATATAGAGACTACAGGACTTGAGTTTGCAATTTTTGGGATTTTCTAGAATTTTTTATATTTTTTAGAAGATTTGAGTATTTTTGAATTTTTAAGGTTTTTCTTTTGAGATTTTTAATGATTTTTGGACTGACACTTAATTATGCTAAAATAGACCGTAGTTAATGTTTTTGGAATTTTTCGAGGTGGTTTACTATTTTTTGGTATTTTCTAAGCTAGACAGTAAATAAAATGCATGTTTTTGATTTTAATAGATGCAAAAATGCAATAAAAATGAAAGCTATAAATATAGCGTGCCAGAGCAAGCTAACATGAGCCTACATTAATTTTTGTGAAATTTTTCAAGTTAATATGATGCATTAAATGAATGGACAAAACATACAAAAAATATATGGCCTGGTAGGGCATTTTTGCAAATAAAAATAAAGTCAGGAGCTTCTGTGCAAAAACACCAAAAATATAACCCGTGGCTTGCAAATTTAAGGGCTAAAGTGAAATACAAAACCCGCCAGGGACCCCAGTGCAAAATACCCAGCACGTGGGACTACACGTGCTCCGCACCCACAGGGACCAAAAAGCAATTTCAGAAAGTCTAGGGGCTTTCAAGCAATTTTTCACAAAAATATTACACTTGAATTTTAATTTTATGGACTGAAGGCAAATATACAGACATACAGGGGGGCTTGTGCAATTTAGCCACCTCACGTGGGGGTATAGGTGAGGTGACGTGGACTGGACCTAAACGTAATATCAGAACTGTACAGGGGGTCCATGCAAAATTTACACGCTAAAATAAACTTCAACTTTTATTTACAGGGTTAAAAAATAAATACAAAAGAGTCAGTGCTAAATGAGAAATTTACCCCTTATTTAGGCGCTGACGGACGGCGATGAAGGCTTCACTTGGACACACGTCGCACATCCGACGGCATGTACCGGTTCGTCGATGAAGGGCTAGGATTAGATCCTCCTCGCGGATCGGACGATGATGGCTTGGCTTCATCTGACGGTTCTCATGCAATCTGGGGCGCGCCTCCTGATCGGACGGTGATGAAGGCACCTGGAAGAACAGGGAAGAAGCTCGCGCTCGACGAGCTTCGATTGTGAAGCTTGGGCTCCTCCGGGCTTCTCCCTCACGTATGAGATGGTCTGGACGTAGCTGGAGGCCTCCCGCATCTGCTCGTGGTCTTCTCATGGCTCCTGGAGGTCCAAGGAGCTCGGACGAGGTCGATGAAGGTCGGGACCTCCACGAGCCTCTTCCTGGTTCCAATCGAGCCCAAATGGGCTCCTTTCGTCTTCTGACCTGTACAGGAAGAACCGGGGGAACGAGGGCTATCTGCTCGACCCCGGGTTTTGGAGCTTTGCAGCAAGGTGGAGTGAGGCGGAGGAGCTCCGGCGATAGGCGGAGGTGGAGCTCCGATTCGCAAAGACCAGAGGTCCTTGGTTGAACAAAGATGATAGATAGATGGAGAACGCGATGGGGAACGAAGTGGGATGAACGTGGCGGTCGGAAACGGTCGAGATCACGGTGAAGAAGTCGCCGGAGCGGAGCTCCGACGAACTTCGAATTTTCTATTTCACGCTACGCTACTGATCTAAAGGCTAAACTAAGAACGGGAATGAAAAGCTAATACTAAAATCTACCTAAAATGAAATAAAGGGCAGCTCTTATACATGGGGGCCACCAGGGAGCAGGACGGACGCCGGAGCTCCACCGCGTCAAAATTTTCCCTCCTCCGGCCGATTCAAGTCGCTGCGATGCTCCCCCTGTCACTAGGAACCTCCCAGGATCGAAATCAAGGCTTTTGGGTGGATGAAATTGGCCAAATTTGAGGAGGGGGGCGAAGCTTCTTATTTATAAACATTGGCCTGGACCCTTATTGACCGGCGTTTATTGGTTAATCCAATGAGTATCGTGTTGATCTAAGATATCGGCGGGCATAAGTGATCATCAGGGATGATTTCTTGTGAAGAACGCGAGTGCGATCGATGGAAGAGATGCCCGTAAAAAAGGGAAGAAAATCGGGGAAAAGACACTTCTGAGACGCCAGGTCTCGGATGGGACAATTGACCGGGCAGTCAACAAAGGCTGGCGCCTCATTGGTCCACATCGGCCGCAAAAAGACAAAATAAGGGACCTTATTCTAAAATGAATTATTTAACCTAATAAATGATTTTATTATTTTTTTTTTATAAAATAAAAAATGTGTATTAATTCACGTAGTATTTATTTATGATTTTTATTTAATTTTTCGATGTATTTTATTATGGTTTTATTTTAATAATGCATTTATACATGTATTTACATGTATTTTGTGTATTTAATTTTTATTTTGTTTATTTTATTTTATTATTTTATTGTCTTATTTTATAAATTTATAATTTATTTTTGTGAGTGTGTGGGTATTTTTATTTAATTTTTATGAGTTTATTTTCATTTTAAATAAATAGGTATATGTATATATGTAGGTATACTTATAGGTATTTTACCTATGTATTATGTATACTTTATTTATTTAATGTATTTTCTTGGTTTTTATTTTGAATTTGTATTTTTAATAAGTTATATGTATTATTTACAATATTATAAAAATGTGAAAGAATTAAAGAATGTTTCCCCTCTTTATTTAGATATATACTTATCATAAGTAGTATGCCTATTATTTTGGACATACTTATTTTATTTTAGAAGTCCTTTTTAGTTTTACGCTAATTTCAATAGGTACATGTTTTATATACATTATTTACAAAATTCTAAAAATATAATTTGATAAAAATAATAGACAATGAATATATTGAATATTTTAATCAGGCAGGCTGCACAATGGGAGCCAAAAACCTAACTTTTACAGATGAACTCCAAAAATTCTGAAACCAATTTTATTAAATAGTTCTTGGAAAGCTATATACAATTAAAGGTAAGTTTGGGTGATTTGGAACTTTTATTTGCAAGATATGGGTCTGTGAAGTTGAGATTTTGGCTTTTTATTCTGGTTATAAAATGTACACTGAGTATTATTTTTATACAAACTTAATTTTGTATTTTTATTTACATTATTAACTACAACTTTCATGCACAAAGTTTCTTTATTTGATGAATGAATAAATATATACAAAATAGGTGTCAAAAATGCATAAATAGGTGAATGAATAAATGAGGTATTTATTGTACACTGGCCCTTATCTCCCCCTACTTATTCCTTGTCGACCAATTCCATGCTGGCCTTGGTCTTGGGATTCGGGTCATAAAATATTTGCAATATTTTATTTCTTTTTCTTTTCTTCTCTATATTCTATAATTTTGGCATTAAAAATCTTATTTAATGTATAATTGATACAATGAATCATGAATGCTATTATGTACAAATTGATGCTATTTACATGCATTTGCTGGGGTTTTTTAGGCTAAAATGATAGAATAAAGGTGATGAAATGGAGATTCATCAGCCGAGCAGAGCAGAGACATTCCATCAGGACAGCCTTCTCCAGATTCAAAGAGTGACAGAGAGTTTCAGTTCTCCCATGCGGATTTGGCAGCCTTCACGCAGAGTTTTCAGAGGCCAAATCCACCAGCACCCAGTTGTCCAGAGCTGAAGCCACTTCCTGCGTCACTGAAGTATAGGTTCCTTGCGGGTGAGCATGAGATGTACCCAGTCATTATCTCCGCAGATTTGACTGGAGAGCAGGAATCCCGTTTGATGGGGGTTCTTGAAAAGAACCGCAAGGCAATAGGATGGAGCGTAGCAGATCTCCAGGGGATAAGTCCGGCCCTGTGCTCCCACCATATCTATCTCAAGGATGAGGCGAAGCCGTCGCGTGAGTTCCAGCGGCGAGTGAACCCGAATCTGAGAGAGGTTGCCATGAAGGAGATTTCGAAATGGTGGAGCGTCGATTTTATCTACCCCATCTCCGACTCCAAGTGGGTCAGCCCTTTGCATGTGGTGCCCAAGAAGACGGGCATCACTACAGTAGTCAGCGAGTCTGGAGAGGAGATTGCTACACGGGTACCCACTTCTTGGCGGGTCTGCATTGATTACAGGAGACTCAACCAGGCCACCAAGAAGGATCATTTCCCCCTGCCCTTTATAGATCAGATCATTGAGAGACTGGCAGGGAAGAGCCACTACTGTTTTCTGGATGGGTACTCGGGCTACAACCAGGTGGCCATCGCTCCCGAGGACCAGGACAAGACTACCTTTACCTATCCCTTCGGCACATACGCCTTCCGACGCATGCCATTCGGGCTATGCAATGCCCCTGCAACTTTTCAGAGATGCATGTTGTCGATCTTTTCGAACATGGTAGGGGAGTGCTTGGAGGTCTTCATGGATGATTTCTCGGCTTACGGCGACGGATTCGACTCCTGTCTTGACTGTCTAGACCGAGTACTTCAGCGATGTATAGAGGTTCACTTGGTTCTATCTTGGGAGAAGAGTCACTTCATGGTGACTCAAGGGACGGTGCTTGGCCATATCATCTCCAACAGGGGCATGGAGGTTGATCCGGCCAAGGTAGATGTCATTAGAAAACTCGCACCGCCGTCCAATTTGAGGCAGTTACGGTCATTCCTGGGGCACGTCGATTTCTACCGATGATTTATTCATGATTTTAATAGGATCACCCGACCGTTGACTGACCTGCTAACGAAAGACACCGAGTTCCTTGTCGATGACAAGTGTCTTTCGTCGTTTGAGACTCTCAAGCATTGTGTTGTTGAGGCTCCTGTTCTCCAGCTGCCTGATTGATCTCTCCCATTCGAGATCATGACGGATGCCTCCGATTTTGCTGTGGGGGCCGTGCTGGGACAAAGGAGGGATGGAGTTCCTTTTGCTATCCACTACGCTAGCTGCACATTGGATTCCGCATAGCGGAACTACATAGTCACAGAGAAGGAGATGCTAGCCGTAGTCTTCGCCCTAGATAAGATCAGGTCATACATTATTGGATCTAGAGTGACCCTGTACACAGATCATACCGCCATCAGGTACCTCATGGCAAAGAAGGATGCCAAGGCCAGACTGATTAGATGGATCCTTCTACTCCAGGAGTTCGACAATGAGATCAAGGATAAGCCTGGAGTCAAGAATGTGGTGGCGCATCATCTCTCTCGATTAGAGCATCTTGAGGATTCTGAGCAGATTGACCCTATTTGTGAGACCTTCCCAGATGAGGCGATCCTTTCTATTGCCTCTCTCCCGTGGTATGCTGATATTGTGAACTTTCTTGTTGCTAAGAAAGTCCCACAAGATTGGCCCAGGCAGAGGCTTGAGACCTTCCTTGCGAAGGCCAAGTCCTACCACTGGGAGGATCCCATCCTTTACCACGAAGGAGGGGATAGCGTCTGGCATAGGTGCATTCCTCAGGAGGAGCACCATAGCGTCCTCACTTACTGCCACAAGCTTGAGGTAGGAGGACATCACTCTGGGAGGAGAACGGCACAGAAAGTGCTCCAATCTGGCTTGTGGTGGCCTACCCTCTTCCAGGACTCTTATGAGTTCGTGAAGAGGTGTACTGACTGTCAGAGATGGGCACTTGTCGACAGCGTGATATGATGCCGATGCAACCCATTCACTTCTGTGAGGTTTTTGACACATGGGCGTCGATTTCATGGGTCCATTCCCTAAGAGTCAGGGATTCGAGTACATTCTCCTAGCCGTTGATTATGTGAGTCGTTGGGTTGAGGCCATCCCCGCCCGAACTGCTGATGCCAGGACAGTTTGCAGATTCTTGAGGAAGCACATCATTACACGGTTCGGGGTCCCTCGAGTATTGATTTCAGACGAGGGGTCTCATTTCATCAACGACCAGGTGAAGTCCCTTGCTAGCGAGTTCGGCATAGACCATCGAGTAGCCACTCCATACCATCCACAGACGAATGTTCTAGCCGAAGTGTCGAACAGGGAGATCAAGACTATATTGCATAAAGTCGTCTGCCCTGACCGAAAGGATTGGTCACATCTTTTGGACTCGGTCTTGTGGGCATATAGGACGTCTTTCAAGACACCTTTGGGCACATCCCCCTTTCGCCTCGTATATGGCTAGCCGTGCCATTTACCTGTTGAGCTGAGACACAGGTCACTTTGGGCAGTTACAGATATTCTTTTAGATCCAGATAGTGTAGGAGACCAGAGGAGGGCAGAGTTAGCAGCCTTGGAGGAGCTTCGTGATACCGCCTTCTCAAACAGCCTACAGTTCAAGGAGAGAGTGAAGGAGTGGCATGATTCTCATATCAGCCACAAGCATTTTGAGCCTGGACAGAGAGTATGGCTGCTTGATGCTAGGCTTCGTCTATTTCCAGGGAAGCTACAGAGCAAATGGAAGGGACCTTATCTTGTGAGAAAGGTACACGACAACGGGAGCATTGATATATCTGAGTTGTCTTCTGAGAGTACCTTTCGAGTGAACGACCAGCGGCTCAAGTCATTTCTAGATCATGAGTCGCGGGTCGTTGATGTTGCCCCTATTCATTTTGCGTGAGATGTGGTCTTTTGACTCACATCTATTGCATCTCACGCCTGATTATCACGGTTCTTCCGACCTGTATAGATCCAGATGTCCATATCATTACATTCTTTAGTCCCACATCCCTGTCTTCATCTTTTGATTATGTTATACTTAGGGTGTACTTTACCCTAAGTATAGGGGGGATGTAGGACCTTTGGGTGTTCTTTTGATTCTTTTCTATCCCTATTTTGCTGCCTATACTTAGGGATATTTTACCCTAAGTATAGGGGGGGTAGACCTTGTACATTCTCCACTCGGTTTTCCCTTTGTGTACATCCTGCTATACTTAGGATTATTTGATCCTAAGTATAGGGGGAAAACCTGAGATCTTCTTGATTTTCTATTCATTCATTCGTCTTTGTATATAGCCTTCCTTTTCACTTCCCTATACTAAGCACGAGTTATGTCTTCTTCATCGCTCTAGACTCTGAGGACATCGTTCGAGCTAAGTATAGGGGGTGTGTATATATTTCATATATACTTTAGCCATAACTCGTACTTTGTGTGAGTGTGTTAATAAATAAAAATGGCTAAAAACCTAAAATCCGTAAAAATTAAAATTTTTCCCTGTAAATAAACATTCTTTTATTGCACATACATAGCTATTGTACAAATTATTTTTGTAAAAAGGTTTTCAAAAACTTTTTGTGTAAAGTTTGTGTAAATATGTGCATGTCAAAATTATGTATATAGTACAAAACTTTTCCAAAATGTTTTGAAAATCAAAAGTTTGCAAAAATCTTGTGTAAATTTGTGTAAATACTTTTGCAAAACTTGCATTCATGCATACATCCATGATTTCAAAAACAAATTCAAAAAATTTTGCATTTGTGTAAATATTGTGTAAATAGCATCTTTGTATATATGTATATAGTTTTTCCTGGATTATAGTTGACATTTAAACTAGCCTGGAACTAAATTGGGAAATGGAGCTTGATTAAGATCTTAATCCATCTAATTCTAAAAGGAACCTTATAGGACTTAGGGTTAAGGCTTTTTAGGTCCATGGTGACTTAATTCTTTGAGTCCACTAGGCTATGATCACATGTCATCTCAATGAGCCTAAGTAGAGCATTTAACAACACACACATGACTCATATAGACAATGGCTTTACTTGGACACCGCACTTAGCACCGAGCTCTCTACGGATGAGGTGGTGAGGAGGCAGTCTTCCTTGACTTGGGGTAGCATATGAGGTAGTACTTCTAGGCGGAACCTATCTTCTTCTTTTAGTGAAGGAAGTGCGTCTCAACTTGGTCTGGTTGCCATGAGGTCTAACGACAGGAGTTGTGGGTTGCAATAATGCTTCAAAAGAGGGATAGTCTACTGGCTCAAGAGGAAAAACTCCTTGTATATATGCTGCAATTGTATATGTTGTATAGATGCACTTGAAAAAAATGCAAAAAGAAAATAACTCCAAAAAATTGGTGGGTCTGATAGAAAATGATAATCCCACCGGAGTATGTATATAGTGCAAATAAGCAAAGCTTGAGATTCATGTCCCACCTTATGTAGGTTGCAGCAGGGAGACTTGGCTACACTGGTTGAGCTCCCAAGGATACATGGCTACACTGGCCATGGTCCATTCTCTTCTTCCCCCTCTTCTTGAGCCGGTTGAACTTGAACTTAGAAGGGAATACCCCGCTCCTTGAGGAAAGAGTGGCCAGATTGAGGTCATAGAGTTACCTTATTGGGGAGGGTTGTCAAGTTGCCATTTCTGAGGTGGAGAGCTTATACTTCACATTCACAGTACAGGGAAAGATTCATGGTCTTCAGGGTTTGTGTTTGTAGACTTGTTCTGATCTGGATTGTTGAGGAGTCTTGATTATAGATTGGTGGAACTTAGAGGCTGTTAAGTTTTAAACTTAAGTCCAAATAAGGTTCCGACACATTAATAATCCAAAGATCTGATCGAGCTCCATATTTCAATTTAATGAAGGAAAGTTTAATAATCAACCTTGATCCATGTATCTTCTCCTCCTTTTCTTTTTCTCTTTCTTTTCCACTTCTTTTTCAAATAAGTGTTTGCTAAGGAACTAGCAAAGTAAAGTATAGGGGGGTGATGAATACCCATTCATCACTCTTTGTTCTTATATTTTAGCTACAAAAAAACCTTTGCAAATACATGTAGATATCTGTAAATACAATTAATTACCAAAGTGCATGCATTGTGTAAAACTAAATAATTAGCATGTTTTTGTGCAAAAATAAAAGAATAAATAAATAAAAGAAAAAGAGGGAGATATTTAGAATAAATATTGAGCGACCTAATCCCAAGGGAGGGCTCAGCATGGGCCTGACCACATAAAAGCCAGAGTAGAGAGAGATAAGGAAGCTCATGTGTGTAATTAGAATAATAATATTTTCCTCTAAAAATCAAAATAAAATGGGTTTTTATTTATTTATAAATATTTGTAAATACAAAATCAAAATAAAAGAAGAAAATTAAAAAGAAAATAAAAATACCCTTCCTTGTGTATATCCACCATGTACGTGGATTTACTTTCTCTATTTATTTCACCTTGTAAATAAATAAATCAAAATCCCATAAAACTTATATATATTCTATATTTCATGTTGTAAATAAATAAAATAAAAACCATAAAAACAAAAATTAAAATAAAAAGAACAAAAATAAAAACCAAAAGAAACATTGTATATATACCATGTATATACTTGTATATATCTATTTATTTTACCCTTATAAATAAAGAATAAAAATAAAATAAAAACTCCAAAATATTCCAATTTTTATCTTGCAAATAAATAAAATATAAAATTGGAATAAAAATGCACACAAATAATTAATTAAAAAACAAAAATTAAAAATTCAATATTGTATATATACCTATACATAGCACTATATTGTATATACCTTATTTTTATTTCAAAAAAATAATTAAAAATCACAAAAAATAGTTTAAAATAAAATAAACATTTTTCATGTTTTAAGTTTTTCTTAATTCGGCTATTTACTGTTTTTAAATAAACAATCAAATAATTGGTATTTGGCAGGCTCTGATTGGTCCACGGGGGATGTTGACCCCCGGTCAACTCCCCCCCCCCAGGACCACCAGAGCCGGGTTCGTTGTGCCCGACCCGTTTTCTCCAAATTCTTCCCGCTCGACCCGATCGCCAAATCACTAAACCTCGAGATCCGATCATTCCTCCTACATCCGAGATCCACGCCGTCATATCCACGTTGGGATCCGCACTTTGCGAAACCCCGCCCGACCTTCTCTTCTCGGACCTGCACTCGTATAAAGCATCAGCTCCGGCCGCAATTTCAGGCACCTTTGGCTCGTGCATTCTCCACCCTAGGACCTCCATCATCTCCGCCTGAGTGACAGCAGTCGGCCCGTGGTGTCGCAGCGAGGAGAGGGTGACCGGACCATCGATCTGGCGACATAGCGCCGCCGTGCGCCGCCACCAGCGTGGTGCTCGAGCCTCGGGCATCGACGACCCTCGAGGCTAGGACCAGGAGCTCCAGCAGCTCAAGCCCAGTCGACCTCGTCCATCAGGTAGCCCTAGTTCTCTCTCTGTTTCGCTAATTTAGAGTTACGCCCAAATCAACCCATCGCCGTCGACCTTCGATTCCGACCACCCTCGTCCACATCTCGACAATCGGATTCGACCAACACCGTCGCCGCACTCCCCCGCACCTTCTTCGCCCATCCATTCACCCCAGTTCGCACAAGAACTGGGAACCGAGCTTCATCGTCGTCGCTCCGCCGGAGCTCGCCCATCTCGACACCCCGACCATCCCCATCCCCGCTAACCGGGTCGAGGCACTTTGCCCTCGACCCAGGAGTCTGTTGCGCCACTTTGCAGGTCAAGAAGAGCCCATCTGAGGGCTTGAACATTCAGAAGCAGCAGCTCAGCTCTGCCTTGGTCGCCAGACCATCTCCGACGCCTCCAGCCTCATCGGAGGCCCTCTTCAGGCGCGGGAGGATCAGGCGCTTCTTCTCTGATCATCAGCAGCCTCAGAGGAGCTCCCCAGTGCGCACACGAGTCCGGCGAAACTCGTCGGCGACGAGTTCTTGGATTATCCTCCCCGACCGTCCATCCAGCCCTCCAGTTCCAGATTCACATCAAGCCGTCCATTTGAGGAGCAGCAGCATCCGTCCGATCAGCATAGGGTGGATCAGGACTGTCAGATCATCGAGGGTTAGCCACGGTGCACAGCAGCCGTTGATCTTCCATGTGGCTAGCCCTCGACCGTCAGATCCGAGCCGCAGCCCTACATTGAGGCGCCGTCGTTCTCAATCGTTCGATCAGCTACGTGGTGCCATCTCAGCCCTCGGATTAATAAAAGGGTAAATTACCCTATAGGCCCTTCTCTTTTCTACATTTAATATTTAGTGTTGTAAATATTTTTCATAGTTATTTTTATGTTGGTTAATTTGCATCGAGGACCCTACTGTTCTGGACATGTGCATTTTCGTCCCTGTTTATAGTGGCCACGTGCTTCTCCACGTGTTTAGTGGGATATTTGCATTTTCTACCCTGCGTTTCTGGAATATTATTGTTTGCATCTTTTAAAATAGGATTAACACTTTGGTCCTTCCAAGCCTGAGTCACCTGTATCGTGTGTGGGCCTCGGGGACTTTTACATTTTGGGTCCTATACTTTCCAGCTGTGTTATTGATAGGCCCCTAGAACTTATTTTTCTTTCAGATAGGTCCTAGTGCACTATGCCTTGTTGTTTGATTTTAATAAAATAGCAAAATTACCAAATTTGATGAAAATTGGACACGTGGCTCCAGCCATTGTGTAAAATTTTCTCTAATTTTTGGAGACATTTTTTACTCTTTTTAGTATTTTTGATATTCAAAAACACTAATTGTTCTTACTGTCCAGATATAAAATTCACAAAAAATATCAAAACACCTTTAAAAATTATAAAAAAAGTAGAATATGTTTGTTTTGTGATATTTGATTTTCTGACTAAGTTTGGTCATTTTTGGAATTATAAAACTTATAAAAATTGAAAAACCTCTAAAACCCATAAAAATTCTAATAATTAACAGAAAAATCAAAAATTAATAAACTCAATCTCTGAATTTTCCTTTTTACTTCTATTTTTCATGAAAATTACCTCCAGCTTTGAAATGGCCACTATCTATTTTATTTTGGCCCTCCAATCCTGACTGGACAACAGCATTTGTTTTCAGTCTTGTTTTATTTTTATAAAATTCTATAAAAATCAGAAAAATACCAAAAATTAACCAGAAAAGTAAAAAATATAAAAAACATAAAAATAATTTTTTTGAATTTTTGGACTAATTTTGAGTAGTTAAATAATTGTTGATAGTTGCTTGTTTCCTTGATTGTTTATTTTCTTTATTATTTTTAAAACCCAAAAAATATAAAAGTTTTAAAAACCGACCAAAAATCCTTTTATTTTATTTACTTTCATTTTTTACTACTTCGTAGGCCGCAAGGCCATCACGTGCTCCTTGAGTTCGCCCCTGGTCGCTATACCAAGTTAATTTAATAGCGAGAGTGCTACCTTGAGTTTTATAGTGTTTTGATTTTTATATGGTGGTCTGATATTCTTCTTGATTGAGCACTCGAGCGACTGAGGTCGCAACGACCGCTTTTGATTTACCTACCTTGGTTGCTCGGTTTTGTGCCCACATCAGTCCTCATAGATCAGAGAGAAAAGAGAAGACATAACTCGTACTGAGTATAGGAAAATCTAAAGAATAAAATAAATAAAGGAATGAATGAACGAATGAGAAGTTGATTGTCCCCCCTATACTTAGGATCAAATAATCCTAAGTATAGCAGACTGTACACAAAGCAGGGAGGGTCATAGGTGGGAATGAACAGATCGTACTCAGATTGTTTCCCCCTATACTTAGGGTAAGATATCCCTAAGTATAGACAAGAAGAGGAGACAATGGAGAGGATCGAAACGAATAAAAGAAACTCGTGGTGCACACCCTCCTATACTTAGGACAAAGTACATCCTAAGTATAGAAGACTGTCTACAAGGGGCGACACCTTTTTTAGTAGAAAAAGAGAAGAGAAAAGGAAAAGAAGAAAAGAAGAAAAGAAGAAAAAAATCAGAAGATGGCAGAAGATGGAGATGGTGAGAATATACGCATCACTCCCCTATACTTAGGGTAAAAGAAGCCCTAAGTATAGGCAACAACAGGAGTAATGAAATTGAACGAAGAAAGATCACTCGGCTCGTCCACCCCCTATACTTAGGACAAAGTACGTCCTAAGTAAGGCAAACAAGAGAATGGGTGGATGAGCAATACGGGAGAGGGACAGAGATGAAACAAATGAATACACAACAGAGTTGGATGTACACAGGATTAAGAAGGTAGAAAGCGAACCTTCTTGCTGGACTGCTGAGGAATAGATCTGGTATGATGTAGGTCGACATCGGGGTCCACAGTGGACGGAAGCCGATCAGGGTCGACAGAGTGAATATCCTCAGGGGCACTAGGGTGTGGAGGCACAAACGGGTAAGTGGAAGAAGTACGGTCAGGTCTGGCCTTGGGAATCTCACTGATATCGAAGTGGAATGGGATGAACTCATCATCATTGGAAGTAGTGTAATCGGAGTCATCCTGCGAGGTGTCTTCCAGGTCAAAACCAAAAGGAACCAACTCATCAGTGGAAGTAGTCGAACTCTGTTCGTCCTCAATAGTCTCAACCGGATCATCTTTCTCATCAAAAGGCCCGAATTCCCAAAAAAAAGCAATCAAGTCAAATTCGGCCTTTGGCTCATTAGTATCTGAGTGAACAGGCACGGAATCATCAGTGAAAGAAGTCGAAACATGTCCGTCCTGTCTAGTCTCTACATCTGCCCTCCGCTCAATAGTATGAATCGTGTAAATCCCACGGATGTCGTCAATACATCGCCAAATCCCTGAAGAAGGAACTCCGAGGTCCATGCTTTCCAAGTCTTACTCCATGGGGAGGAATTCTTGGCTCTCAGTGGAATCCAATAAGCAGCAAAATTCTCTAATAGTGTCATCAAGGTCATGGTCCTCGAGGTCAGCCAAGATAGGTGAAGTCGCATCAGGTGTAAGTCTCTGGTCAACTGTGGGTGTGGTGATCGACACTTCTCTCTCGTCAGCAGGACGGAAACGAATCTCTCCTGATCCATAATCAATAACGACCCTTGTAGAGGCGAGGAATGGTCGTCTTAGGATGATTGGAGGGTGCTCCCCAGTGGAGGTCTCCATGGGCAATACGACAAAATCTACATGATAGCTCGTGCCCTGAATCGAAATGACGACGTTTTCAAACCCTTCAGCCTCTTTATTGATCCGTCAGCAAACTGTACGATCATCCTGGTCTTCTTAAGAGGCCCTAGGTGAAGAAACTATACCGGCGAGAAGGGTATGATGCTAATTGAAGCACCGCCGTCTAGGAGAGTATGATCACATGTGAAGTTAGAGATGGTGCAACTAATGAAAGGTGTGGCAGTGTTCTTCTTCCGAGGAATGGGACGGTGTGTGATGGCATGGGCAGTGGCCATGGTCAAGATATGACGCTCAGATCTGCTCCTCCGCTTTCTCTTCTTGGAAAGAGGAGCAGATAAATCAGTCATGGCCTGCTGAAGTGGGGCACGGATGATCTCATGAATATTGGCCACCACTTCGGGTTCAGTCAATAATTTTTTTAATTTTTGGACCTCCTCCATACAAAGGAGGAAGTCGAAATCAGCATATACACGAGGCATGCCAAGAGCAGTCTGTACAGCGGCATCCTCGGGATCAAGGGTGGGACAAGGTGTGAAAGGTTGTGTGGTCAAATGGTCTGGCAAGTGGGCGCTCTCCTCACGGTCTGACTCAATCATGTGTCTCCCGAACTCTTCTTGTATTTTTAATTTTTTTTCATTTTTTTGTATTTTGGGCGATTGCAAGCTCTCATGGAAATCCTCGAGTGAACCCATATCATCAAATGGTGGAGTATCATGGTCGCTCTTATTTGTACTATTGAGGTTGTCAATCCTCTGTCTCATATGATCCATCATCTGGGTCAAGTGCTCAAGGGTGGACTCGATGAAAGGTGACTCCAACAGGTCAGACTCGGGTGGATGTGAAGGTGGGTAGAAATCCGAGGTCTGATGCTGAGGCTGAGGCAGGTATGTACGAAAATCAGAAAAAATAGGAGGAGGATCCTCCTGATAAAAGGGAGGTGGACCGGCTGGAGCGACTGAGGGATCCGCAAAGTCCGGATAGAAAATGCTCCAAGGGTCCATCTTGAAAACAAAAGGAAACGATCGGGGGAGCACGAAGGTCAAGTTAAGAGACGTGAGAAAAAGACGCAAGTGCGCAGAAGCAATCTAGGATGCACACAAACAATCACAAACAAACTCACACAAGACAAAACCCTCAATTCACCTACTCAACTCGGTAGAGACCGAAAGGTCGATCTTTTTATCTTGTCTGTTTTAGAGTTAGCTGAGAAGTCAAAAATTGTGCAAACACTTTGGGGCTGAATGGGATTTGGGCACTATCCTTAGTGTGTGCACGAGTAATTTAAAACGAAGACAATGAGGGGATTACTCGTCCCAAGACAAATGTTTTTCTTTTTGGTTGATTTTAGGGTCGAGTAATGTTAGCAGTCCCAATTTTATTGATTTTCACTTTTTTGGATTTTTAATGAGAATGCACGAGCCTATCGGGGAATCAATTCCTTTAAGCACCTAGGTTGGCAAAATCAGAGGTAGAGGAGCGGAAAAGCAATGCAAGCGGTAAATCAATGATGAATGCTAAACTATAAATGCTCACCATGCCTCCAGCATTCTACATGCAAGGATGCTCAGCAGAATTGAAACCTAATCTATATACAGATGCAAACGGAAATCGTCCTAAGCAGGCAATTGCTAGCATGAAGCACCATAAGTCGGTCACCGATCTTCAATCCGGGAGTTCGGTCTAGGCTCACCCCTCCTCCTCTCGACACATCGAGTTCAGGAGCAGCGCTTGGTAGGGTGGGCTCGCGACACGAAGGCTCGAAGATGATGAGGCGATTGTTTAAAGTTTAAACTAAGTCCAAAGCACACTATAGGTACATGCACGATATTAAGGTGTTTGGACCTAATTTACTCGATCAAGCAAGCCTAAAAACTAAGGGCTCATTCCACAATATGTAAAGACAAGAAAACAAAACCGGAAAATGACAAGCGGTAGAAAACCGATGAAAACCGCGGTGAGCCCCCAAGTGTACAAACACTTGGAAATTAGGTCCGAATGTCCAAGTATCCAAGTACCTGTATTATTACAAATTAAAGAGTCTCTCTCTCACTTAAATTACAAAAAAATACAATAAAATAAAAGCTCAGGAATCGTCTTCAAAATTCCCTCCAAGTCTGCCTTGATGCGAAGCCAAAGTCGCCTCACGTGGTTGCACGAGCGCTCCTAGAAAGGAGTGCCTCCCTCGATCCGCGTACCTTGTACAAGTTAAACAAGAGGGTGGTTAGACAATTCAACAGATATATCAAAAATAAAGAAAATAAAATACGCAAAAATAAAAGCAATGAAATAGACAAACAATCACAATCACAAACAAGAAGCTGAACTACGCGTTGTTGCTCCCCAGCAACGGCACCATTTGTTGAAAGCGAAAATCGAGAGGTCGTGTCGATTCACAAGGCGAATCAACTTTCGTTGATTTGACCTCCAGTGAAATCCGCAATTCAAACAACAATTAACCTACAACAATCAAATAAGACAATCAAAGTGAATGTGCAGAGTTAAAATTTATTATAACTCTACAACAAAGATGTGTATAGGTGCAAGTATGTGTAGAGGTCGAATACAGGGAGCAGACAGGTAGCACGTGGCAAAATTGCTCAAAATGTGAATGTGATCAATGCCTATCTATGCTATTTGTGGGTATTTAATTTTTTTTTTGATTTTTTATTTTTAATTTTTAATTTTTTTCATTTTGATTTTAATTTTCTGATTTTATATTTTCTTTTTATATTTTATATATTTTTATTTCTTTTTCTTTAAATAGGATATATTCACAATATAAGAAAAGAGAGGATAAGGTATTTATAAAAATAGGTAAAAATAAGGAAAAATCAGGAAATAAAATGTTTTTAGGTTTTTTTATAATTTTCTAATGTTTTTATGATTTTTCTGGATTTTTCTTAATCTTTTTGGTATTTTTAAAGTAAAAAATACTAGAAAATAATGAACTAGGATGCTGACCGAAATTAAAATGAAGATGAATAATATCAAACAGTATCCAAAATTCCTCAAATTAATTTTAAATCAAATATAATAAAATAGAGAAAATTCAGAGATAAAAATTATATTTTTAGAATTTTTGTAGAATTTTTAAGATTTTTATAAAGGTTTTTAGTGTTTTGTAATTTTTAGGAGTTTTCTTTTATATTTTTTTATGATTTTTGGTCTGGAGTTAAAACACACTAAAATATGTAAAATATATTTTTTTGGGATTTTTCTGATGTGTTTTTATAATTTTTATCAATTTTATAATGCAAACAGTGCTGAAATTGGTGGTTTTTTATTTTTATAAATATTAAAATGCAAGAAATATGCACAATAAAAATATGGCATGGAAGCACAAGTCAACAAGAACTTAAGATAATTTTTTTGGGAATTAGTGGGGTTTTAGAAATGCATGCAATAAATATAGATAACAACAAGAAAATACACACAGGTAGGGGCATTAATGTAATTATCAGAAAGGTCAGGGGCTAGCATGCAATTTGTTCGCAAAATATATACTGCAATTAAAAATTTTAGGACTAAAACTAAATACAAAAAGAACCCGGGGTCCCTCTACAAAATGCCCAGACGCACGTGACGAGCACGTGCGCCAGGCGGGGACCAAAATGTGAAACTACAAACGTCAGGAGGCTATATGTAAATTCCACCAAAGTTTAACAGTTGTAGATGAAAGTTTTAAAATTAAATAATAAATACAAAAGTTTGCTTGGTCTAGTAGGCAAAATACCGAGCAGGGTTGAATCGGACGGCGGAGCACCTCCCACTTACGCCACGCATCGTTCTCAGGGCGCGCGATACCCCTTCGGATGCACGGCCCAGATTAGATGCTCATCATGGATCGGAAGGTGGGAATGTGCAAGGATCGAATGGTGGCTGGAATACTGGAAGATCAGAGGACGATCGGGCGGTCTTGGAGCAGGGAGGAAGAACGCGCGAAGAACAGGGCTTCGGCAACTTTGATCTTGCAAAATCTCGCTACCCAGAGATGCTTGTTCCCTTCCGACGGCTCCACAAGATTCCTGGAAGCCTCCTCGAGTGGACGGCGACCTCAAAATGGCCCAAGAGCGGCAGGGGCACCGCCGCGTCGTCGGTGAAGGAGGGTGGCTCCAGGTTGCTTGAATATCAGCAAAAATGACCTCCCAGGAGGGTACTTGGAACCTGGGACCTGCAAGAAAAACGCAAGAGCAAAAGTAGATGGTCCAGGGCTTGATTGGTGTGTGAAGGGTGACGGTTTTGGCGAAAATGGGTTGGTCACCGGAGCTACGTTCCGTCGTGGCGACTAGGATGGAATCGGTGCCCAAAACTTTGATCAAACACGCAAGAAAAGCGACAGATCTAAAGCCTGATCCTACAACTAACTAAAGAGCGAAGAAAACGAGTAAAAACAACCTCGACCGACCGATAAACCAAGAGATGAAGACCTCACGGCCAAAGGCCGGAGATGGGTGGTTGGAGCGCCTCCACGATCGCTCAACCTCCCTCATGTGGCTGGAGGACCTTCTGTCACGAGGTCCCGTCCGGAGCACACCAAGAAGAGAGGAAGAATGGTCAACGAAGGGTTCAAAGAAGAAAGGGGGATTTTGGGTGGTTTTTGAAAAGATGGTCGAGTGGGCTCCTAGAACGAGGCGCACGAGGCGGATCGATGGTCCAAAGCCCCAGATATCATCTAGGCGTGTATCCTTGATAGGTAGCCATGAAAAGTCATGAAGGGTCGATCATGAGATGGTGAAAGGGTGCACCTCGAAAAAAGGTTGAAAGTGGTCAAAAAAATCTCTGACACTGCAGACAGAGGAGAGTCAGACAGTTGACCCGCGGTCAACTGTCAGACTCACCTGGTTGGTCCACGTGGACCAACCAGGAAAAACCTCTAAAAAATATATTGTAAATTAGATTAAAAATAGTTAATGAATTTATTAATTTATGATTATAAAATAAAAAATGTTTATTATTTTGTAAAGTATTTTATTCTGATTTTGAATTATTTTTTCAAGATTAATAAATACAAGTTACCAATTATACCCTTTATAGGTATATATATCTATACAATTTATTATTATTTTATTTTATACATTTATTTATTTTTGTTTATTATTTTATAAATTTATAAAATATTTTTATACACTTAAATGTATTTTTATTTTATTTTTCTGAAGTGTTTTATACACTTAATAAAATATAAGTATGAATTATATAGGTTTTTGTATAAGTATTATACCTAGGTATTATATACAAGTATTTTATTTTGGTATTTTATTTAGGTTTTTATTCTGATTTTAATATACAAATATATTATAAATAATATTTACAAAATTATAAAAATATAAAATTATAAAAATAAGGAATAATAAATAAATTAAATATTTTAATCTATACAAGTATACAATAGGGGTCCAAAACTCAACTTTCAAACCGTAGCTCCGCTAAATGCGAAACCACCGCCATTAAATAGCTTATTTTAAATTGAATACAATTAAAATGAGTTTGATGCATTTGGAGTTTTTATTTGAGAGATACAGGTCTGGAAAGTTAGGATTCTGGAATCTTATTCAGATCATAACTTTTTATCTGTACATTATTTTTTAATGAAATAAATTTTGTATTTTTCTTTATTTAATTTCTACAACGTTCATGTACAAAGTTTCTTTATTTGAAGTATAAAAAGTGGAACCAAAAATAGGTCCCAAAATGAATAAAGAAGAATTAAATAACATGTATTTTTATTGTATTTGGGCCCTTATCTCCTCCTACTTTATTCCTTGTCGACCTAGTCATCGAGATGCCTAGGTCTCGAGGTTTTAGGTCATACAATATTTACAATATTTTATTCTTTTTCTTTTTTTCTTTATTCTATAATTTTGGCTTTAAAAACTATATTTTATACACTATTTACACAATGATGCATGAATGCTAAAATGCCCGAATTAAGCCTATCTACACGCATTTACTAGGGTTTTTTAGGCCAAAATGATAGAATAAAGATGATGAGACATAGATTCATCAACCGCCTCCAAGGGTAAATACATACCTAGTAACACCATTAGTCCCAGACTCCTCTATTTTCCCTATCCAACTTGCATCACTATATTCTTCTAGTAAAGATGGATGTCTACCATAATGCAAACTAAGGGAAATAGTTCCCTTCAAGCACTTCAGTACTCGATGTAGAGCCTCCCAGTGAGTACGGTCAGGACAGCTAGTGTATCTACTCAGCTTTGCAATCGAGAATGAAATATCAGGTCTCGTGCAATTTGCAAGATACATTAAACTTCCTATTACTTGTGAATACCTTAGCTGAGCTACAGGTACTCCACTTTTATTCTTAAACAACGTTTTGGATGAATCAAAAGGAGTGCTTACAGCTTTGCAATCTTGATATCCAAATTTCTCAAGTACCTTCTCAACATAGTGAGATTGAGAAACTACAATCCCATCAACTGACATGGTCAGTTTGAGACCCAAGATTACATCAGCAACACCCATGTCCTTCATCTCAAACTTGCTACTTAAGAATGCCTTAGTCTCATTAATAATCCTCATATGTGATCCGAACAACAATATGTCATCAACATACAAGCACAAGACAATACACTCATCACCTTTCACCTTGGAATAGACACATTTATCGGATTCATGAATCTTAAAGCCACATGACAAAATAGTTTTGTCAAACTTTTCATGCCACTGCTTTGGTGCTTGTTTCAATCCGTAAAGGGATTTAACAAGCTTGCAAAGCTTTCCCTCATTCCCAGGAGTTACAAGTCCATCAGGTTGATCCATATAGATCTCTTCCTCAAGATCGCCATGCAAGAAGGCGGTCTTCACATCCATCTGGTAGATAGAGAGATTATATACAGATGACAAAGCTATGAGCATCCGGATTGTGGTCATCCTAGTCACAGGGGAATAGGTATCAAAATAATCGATACCTTCCTTTTGCCTAAAGCCCTTGGCAACTAATCTGGCTTTATACTTTTCAATTGATCCGTCAGGTCTAAGCTTTCTCTTAAACACCCACTTGCACCCAATGGTAGAGCACCCTTTGGGCAAATCAACCAACTCCCAAGTTCCATTCGCTATAATGGAATCCATCTCAGATTTGATAGCTTCCTTCCATTATTTTGCTTCAGATGAAGCCATGGCTTCCTTGTAACTTGGTGGATCACCCTCGATCTGATAGACAACAAAGTCACTACCCAGATCCTTGGCTATCCGAGGTCTTTTACTCCTCCTTGGCTCAATCTCTTCAGAAAGATCATTGGGTTCAGGTTGAGTCTCAACCCCCACGTTCGTTATCCTTTCCACTTGATCTGGAATAGATCCTGATGTGGAGGCATCCTCAATGGTCAGATTCTGAGGAATCCCAGTCTTTCTGGGACTAGAACCTTAGTGAGACAGCCCCGCACTTTAAGATATCTTAAGCTCGATTTCTTATTTCTCCAAAGTTCAAAAGGACACTTTTCCATATGCCTTGGAGGAACCTTATCAAAATATGGCAAGCCGTATTCAAGGCTTCTCCCCACATATAGGTTGAAAGTCCAGAACTCTATAGGAGAGCATTGATCATGTCAGTTAAGGTTCTATTTTTCCGTTCTACTATCCCATTTGATTGTGGTGAATATGGGATCGTAACTTCATGAGCTAAGCCAAATGATTTGCATTGTTCATCAAATAAGTTAGAGGTATATTCGCCTCCTCTATCTGACCTAAGGCGTTTAAGCACTTTTCCTGTTTGTGTCTCAGCCTCATTCTTAAATATAAGAAATTTATCTAAGTCTTCATCCTTGGTTTTCATTAGATATATATAGCAGTATCTACCGCCATCATCTATAAAGGTGATAAAGTATTTCTTATTGTCTCGGATCAACACACCATTAAACTTACAGATATCTATGTTCACTAGATCCAAGATCTCTCTATCGCTAGAGACAGACTGAAAAGACTTCCTAGGTGTCTTAGCTTGCACATAGATTTCACATTTTTGAGTTTTATCAATAGTGTATTTAGGGATTGATGCTCGCTCGAATCCGATTGCAGTTTTGAGTGTTTGGGTTGTCGGTGTAGAGAACCGCAAAGAGACCCGAGCTTTACATCAAACAAAGATCGGTTTTTAAAACCTTACACTATTTATTTAGCCAGGTAAGTGTGCCCGGGTCGAACTCAAGGAGGCAGAATAAGATACTTTGATTTTTTTAAGTGAAGATATAATTTTGTGATTATTTTATCTCTCTTAAAGCGAACAAGGAAAAGCGATGTTTTTATGGATTTTTTATTTTTAAAATTTTTTATTTATTTTTATATTTTCCAATTTTTATTTATTTTTCAAAGTGATATTTTTCAAACAATTTACCTATAATATAATATGTGAAGAATAGGTGAAATAAGGTGATATTATATAATAGGTAAAGCTGACGAGCAACGGGCTCGAAGAACACTCGAAAACAAAGCAAACAGAAGCGAACTTCGACAAATCAAAACACGATGAAAAAGCAACAAAAAACACAGAGATTACTGAAAAACCTTGCTAGTGTAGTTATGTAACTACCCTAAAACTATGAAAAATAATGTCAAAAATGCATCCAAAGTCGCCTTACAGTACATGGGTAGAAATGCAAGAAAAACTAATAAATGATCTGCAGTTAAGTCCACGACCAGGGGATGTTCTGTAAAGAAAATATGAATTTTTACAATTAGGTCCCTGTGGAAGGACCTAATAGCAATTCCTAGAAACTTTGGAGGCGCGCTGAAAGGTTGGAAATCTTCGGGGCTTAGTATGCAAATCTTCTACTTATTCGACTTAAACGTCGAAGATTATAATGTCAGGTGTGATCTGAGCCGTCCACGCTTGCCATGTGTCGCCAGACTGTAGCCTGATTGTTCTTGGGCTGTTCTTAGGCTGTTGACGCAGGTGACGAAGGCGGTGTTTTCTCTGATTTATCGTCGTTGACTGAAGTATAGCTTGGGCCTCCTGTAGGGCCAGAGGGGTGGCTACTCCACCCCTCGAGCTCGCCTACGGTAGATTATGGCTGGAGATGGTGGATACCGACGGGAATCGATCGAAGAAGTTGGGCGGTTTTGCTGCTCCTAGAAATGGAAGACGTGAATGCTCCTTCTTCAATGGCGATTTACGTGATGATTGTTGACTCCTAGATGATCGAACTTTGCTTCAGATTCATAATGGACCTGCAATTAATACTTATGCATGCTCGATTTGTCGAGAAATCGACCAAATTATAAATTCTTGCAAGGTAAAAATGGCATTTCCAGACTTTATGAAGTGGGTGTGAGAATGGTTACAAGAATAGAAATGAGATTTGATTAGATTTATAAATGAACTAAAACGATTCGAAGATAGGACATCTAAGATGAATGATTAAAATCCCTAATGACGAGCTACCACGCTAATCGTGGCACAACGATCGAGGAAGAAATCGACGAAGATGGATAAGTAGATCTGGGAAAGTACTGGTATATTACCCTTGGTGATTGCTCGACGGCCGATCTTTGTCGGAGCTCCACGCGCAAGCGGTGGCAATGCAAGGCGGAGTTGGCGCCTTGGAACTCCTCCCCGATGAACCTTCTTCTGCGCGGTCCTCCTTGGCCGGAGTTGTCACCTCCAGAGCCGGCGGAGCAAGGCTGGGTAGAGAGGTGATCGGCCACTGAATCTGGTAGCTCAGTTGGTTATGGAAAAGTTGTTGAAAACCGCCAACTTTGGAGGATTTTATAGAGAGGTTACTTGGGTTTAAAGTTTGATCTAATGGTGGCTGAAGGTGTTGGTTGTTAGGAGATTAGATTCAAGGGGTTGGATCGAGTGAAGTGCATCTAGTGTGTGCAGGAAAATTGGTTGAAGATGGCCGGTTCAAGTAGAAGGTAAAACTGACTTCTTGAAGAAGATGCACCAGGTGCTGACACGTGTCAGCACTTGGGTGGCCAGATGCATAAATACATTATAAATTCAATAATAAATATTTAATAACGTTATTTTCATCAGGTATAAAAAATATAAATAATTTAATTATCTAAATTATAGAATAATTACTTTTATAAATAATAATTATAATATGAAATATAAATATTATATTAATAAATAGGTATAGATAAATAGGTTTTGGATTTTTAATTTAATAATTAATTAAATGTTAATTTTTTATTTTCTTAATTATTAGAATAATAAATAAGGTTTATGTGAATTTTTATGGATTTTAATAAATTAGTTTACATATATTAATAAATTCAGGTATAATTTATCCAGTTCATTTTTATCTATAAATTAGGGTTTTGGATTTTATTAAAATAATAAATAAGCTCCAGAAATTCTGAAATAAATTATGATGAAATTACAATATCATGAAAATAATTAGAAATTATAAAATTAATATAATTATAAATAATGTGTTCTACAAAAAATAAATAGCCCAGAAACCCCATTGTCATTAAGTCCGAAAATTAACTTTTTGCAAACGGACTTCGAATTCAATGAATCCACCTCTATTAATTAGAAAATATTATTTTATGAACTTTAAAGATGAGTAGAGTGAAATTGGAGTTTGCATGAAGAAGTTATGATGTTCGAAAGTTGAGAATTTAACAATTTAAAAGTAGGATTTCTTAGTATATGTACAAGAGAATATTTTTAACTTATTTTTATATTTTTATACATATTTTTAGAAATATTTGGAAAAGAGTTTGATGAAAAATATGTACATATGAATTAACTAAAAATCAATGAAGTTTTGTATTTATTTGATAAATAGTGAACAATGTGTAAAATGTCTTAATTTATTTTTATGATTTTCTTTCTTTATCTCCCCCTACTTATTATTATGTCGACCAATCCATGCTGACTTGGTCTCGGGGGTTAGGTTATAAATATACCTTATTGTTATATTTATATTTATAAGTCATATTGTACATATATACATATCTCCAATCTGCCTTACTTTCTTTTCTTTGTTCTTTATTTATTTACATGTTTTTTATGCTTAAAAGTGGATATTTATTCATGAATGAAGTTTTTTTATAAATGATGGGAATTAATGTATATTTATATGTATTTGTTAGGGGTTTTATGAAATATACGACAAAAAAGTTAATGAATCATAGATTCATCAGGGATCAACTCTAATTTCATCATTCTTTTGATTGAATTTAAGTTTGCATGTCCCAATCTACCATGCCACAGATCACAAGATTCTAGATTATTCACAACATGAGACACAGAGTTAGAACATCCAGAATTTAAAATATTTATTTCATCAATGTTTATTGAATCACATCTAATTCTAAATAACAAATCAAAATCTACCAAATAGCTTTTTCCATAAAAAGTGCCATGTCTTAGAATGACAACTTTATTACATTTAAAGTTCAATTCAAAATCATTTCTAACTAAGATAGAGTCAGATAAAACATTCTTCTTGATGTCAGGAACATGCAGCACCCTGTGCAACGTCCAGACACGTCCAGAGGAGAACCTCAAGTTGACTTCTCCTGACCCTAGCACCATAGCTGCAGAATTGTTCCCCATCTTCATAGCCCCACCACTGCAGGTATGATAAGAAGAAAATAACGTTCTGTCAGAATAAATATTTACATTGGCTCCCGTATCCAGGAGCCACTCATTTGGATCATGAATATGGTATAGTTCAGGTTTTACAGAGACATACCCCTCGCTAGCCCTGAGTCCCATAGTGATCATATTCACTTGAGGACTCTCGTCTGCAGCCTTAGGTTGAGCCTTTAAGGATGGACAATCCTTCTTCCAATGCCCAACCTGATTACAATGTCAGCAGGGTTTATTGTTTGCCTTTTTCTGGATCTTGTCCTTTGGTTTCATTTTATTGTTATTAACACCATTTCCCTTCTTATCTTTACCCTTTGAGGTCATGAGATTGACCTTATCCTGAATATCAACAGGAAACACATGCTTCCGTTTCATGTGTTCTTCCTCTATGGCAACTGCCACCATCAAGTCATCTATAGAAATCTTTCCCTTCCTGTGTTTCAGCATGATACGACGACACGCGATCTTTGTCGTGCACACCGGTTGAATTCCCATTTTAGTCGACTTACCAAATTAATCGTATGATTAATTTGATCGACTTACCAAATGAAATCCGCAGCAAAAGTGTCGAGATCCGAATTGACTCTCCCGAGCCCGAGCCCGAGCCGCGCGTGTGTGGTCAACCATTCCTCCTCTCTACTATTGCTACAAGATCTTGGGATGTGAGCTCATATATAAGCCTACCAAAAGTTTAGAGCTCCAAGGTATGGTACTAAACTTCCACCCAAACTTGTCCATATTTCAAATTTGAGAATTCTCAACTTTCCCTCCAAGCCATTTGATTTCTCAATTGAAACCAAATTGACTTCAATTGTAATTACATAGATTTTCTAATTAAAATCTAACTACAATTCTTAATACAATACATTCCTCTTTCATCAGTGCCTCCATGCCCACTCGTCTTGAATTGTCCGGAGTAAAATTTCTAAAATAATCTTTATCCTTACTATTTCTGAAAAAGAAGGTGATGCTTTGATATCCAACGTGTAGTGGGGTTTTAAGGCAACCTCCGCTTGCGCCTTTAGCCCCGAGTCTTCGATTCATGCACCAACGCATCATCCTTTGATTACCAGGTTGCACCAAGAGTAGACAAGCCCCATTAAGCAGCAGAAGGTGCAGAACTTAGGTAACTCCTCATACCTTAATGGCAGCAATACGATATTTCCATTTTCATAGCGAAAGTTGATGGCCTTTTTAGGGGACATAAGACATTCAACGTAACTTTAATTCTGTCATAACCAAAGTGACTTGCACCCTACTCCAGAGAGAATTCCACAATTTCTCCAATGCTGCTAATGACTTTATTGTAAAATTATTTATTTTGAAACTGATTGGGTTTTGGTGTACCTGTACCCAGAGAGGGGCAGTGCCAAAATTATATTCCTCTATAGTGGTATTCGGGTGTTCCTTCTTCAGAAGAATGAGACTGCCCATGGTGCCCTATTCTAAATGATTTCCTTGTCTGTAGGGGAACTGAATCTAACTTTCCAGCAGAGTGCACCAGCCTCTTGGATGAAGGGGGTATCGGAGATTTTCCAAGCCTTCTTCACCATCTCAATCCGGCCTTTGACACAGAATGGCTTGGTTGATAGCAACCTGAAAAGTAGGCACCTTTCTCATGCCCTGCGCACCATAGAAATTTCATGTCCAGCATCTATAATTTCTTTCTCCCTTTCACCATGAGATAGATTCTGTAGGAGCTTAATGACATTTGTTTGCTCCATACCCATCAAGAACAGCGTCACAACAATACAGACGATAGAAAGGAACACCAAATAAACTTGCAATGTCTACAGGCAACTAGTATTCATGATGAATAGTGCAATCTTCAAGGGGAAATGAAAGCCTAAAGAGAGTGGGACCCAAAACCTGCTTAGCGAGGAGGGGTCTCTGGTTCAGGACAGAGACGTTGTTGTTAGAAAATAGGAAGCGAAAGCAAAACATGGAAAAAGATAGAGAAAAAAAGGAACAGCGGGATTTTTACGTGGAACCCTACTCCATGAGGAGTGGGATGAAACCACAGGAGAAGCCCTCACAGGGGCGGATATTACATTCCTTTTTCTCAATGGATACAAGAGTTCTGAAACTCTTTATGTAACCTCCACAGAGCCTCCAAGTCCCACCACTGGTAGATGTGGGACTAAACACTGGGATGGTGTAAATGGATCCTAAAGGTATCCATTTACCCATCTACAACTCAATAGGCGCACAACCAAATACTCCAACACTCCCCCTCAAGGTTGAGCATGCAATGTTCAGCTTGGACAAATAAACAGAAAGAAACTCAACTCACGCTGCAGGACACTACAGACGATATCAACTCAACACGCACACTGTTGTAGTCAAGGACGTTGCTTCTCATGCCGTGCAGATGAGGAGGACGAACGAGCTGGAATGTGAGTCAACTGAAGACTCGGAATCTGACCATCTAGTATGAAACTGTGCCTGGAGTCTCCTCGTCGGAGAACTGGGCCTCTCCCATCTGGCTCAGAGAACGGTGCTCTACTCTGGAGTACCTATGATACCACATGAAAACCCTTGCCCACATGGCATAGGGAATGGTTCTCTGCTCTTGAGTCCCTATGGCTCACATGAAAACTATGGCCTACAAAATAAGAAAGGATGGGGACCTCTGAATTGATGGCATGCATGTACTCATCTGAAAAGACCGCATACTCGTGCGTGTCTGAAAATGAGTCTCTCTTTGGAGAACTCGAAAATGGACCTCTCAACATGGAGTGCCTCGAACTTGGACTCTGACCAATCTGAATGTCGAATCTGAATCTGCACATCAAACCTGTGGACTCGGAATTTGAACGTCGAGTCTGAAACTTGCACATGAAGAATCTTCATCTGAGAATAACTGTAGAGTCTGAAAATCTGTCTGGTCTGACGAATCTGATATCTCTGAAATCTGGAGAAGACATGTGACTCTACATAATACTCCCCCTTTTTCCCATACTTTTCGGAAAACATGGAAATCGACCAAGTTGGGAGAAGACAACAATGATGGGGACAAAACAAACCACTTAGCCGATCACACATTTGTTGGCTTTTCAAAACATTCATCATTTTTTTTTGAAACAACAAATTTTTTTAAGGTCGTTGACATTTTTTCTGTCTTTTCATCCCTTTTTTTACTTGCGTATGGCTTTTTCTTGTACGCGCCTTTTTTAAAAAAACATTTTTTTTAACTCTCTGCTCTCCTTTTTTTCTTTGTATAGCACGACCCAACTGTGAGCCCATATCTCTCTCACCCTCTCCATTCTCTTTTTTTATACTGGGCCTGCCTCTTTTTTTTTTTGCTTTTTGGCCAACTCCCTTCATTTTCTTTTCACATTTTTTTAAATAGAAGCAGCACGTGCACTAGCCCTAATTAGGGTTCCCCCATTTGGGAACCTCTTAGGCAAGAGAATCGCCCCTGATAGGGACTCTTCTTCGATTTGGCAGCGTTGGAGAACGAGGGCATGTGCTGGGAGCCCGCGCAAGAGAACGAGATCGCAACCACCATGGAGGATTGCAACCTCTGAGATGCCGCTAGGAGGAGCAGAGCACCGTGCTGGTGGAGCCGCACGGCTGCAGCGCCTGCGGCTGCCTACGAACTTGGATGGGAGGAGCTCGTTGCGTGAGGAGGAGGAGCGTGATCTCTGCGTACTTGAAATCATCGTGTAGGAGGCTGCCTGAAATATAGGAGGCGGCTAGAGAGAACCGCCTGGATTGGAGGGTCTATGGCCCGGGCAATCTGGAGAAGCACCGCGTGTGGGGTTGTGCCGCCCTTGAAACGGAGGGCTGCGCCTAGAATATAGGGCTCTGCCTGTGCTATTCTTTTTTGGAGCATCGTGCGGAGCGGAGGACTCCACCTGTGCTGCGATGTGACCAGCGGTGCCGCCGCCTGCGGTTGCTTCGTGTGCTGCCGCGCGACTTGAAGGAGCGTCGCCTGGAGGGAAGAGACTCGTCGTGGGTTGATGCGAGGTGCGCAAGGTGTGCGCTATTGGAACTGGAGAAAAAAGCTTGCAGATGCGCCGCTTGGGGGGTGCTTGAGAGGCATGGAAGTTTTTCGCGTCCTATCTTAGAGCCACAAGGGTTTTTGAACCCTGGATGTTGAGGAAGACGCGGCCCCCTGTAGAAGGGAGGTGCCCTGATGGCCTGGATGTCGCGCCAAGAACAACTAGGGTTTCGGAAAACCCTAGAAGCATGGATCTAGAGAATAGCATCAACCCAGATCTTCGACATGAACTTGAAAAACTCAAAAACTCAATCATCTCTAACAAATCTTCAAGAACATTTTGATAATCGAATCTCGAAAACAAAAAATAAATATTAAAGAACAACTCCTCAAGAATTGAACCCGCTTTGATACCATTTAGAAAATAGGAAGCAAAAGCAAAACATGGAAAAAGATAGAGAAAAATAAGAACAACGGATTCTTACGTGGAACCCTACTCCGTGAGGAGCGGGATGAAACCACGGGAGAAGCCCTCAAAGGAGCGGATATTACTTTTTTTTTCTCAATGGTTACAAGAGGTCTGAGACTCCTTATATAGCCTTAACAGAGCCTCCAAGTCCCACCACTGGTAGATTTGGGACTAAACAGCGGGATGGGGTAAATGGATCCTAGAAATATCCATTTACCCATCTACAACTCAATAGGTGCACAACCAAATACTCTAACAGTTGCAACCAACAGATTTGACAATTGAGGAAGAGAGCCGTGCTGGAGATGCAAGGGCTTCAGGCCACTGTGGTTGCTAGTGGCGAACGCAGCCTCGTCCCAGGGAGACAGAACCGCCACTGAACTGGCTAAGGGAGGGATGCACCATCTCCGCCGTCAACTGAGGAGGAGGGGTGAACAAAAAAGGACGCAATGTCCTTAGCACGATGCCCACAGAGCCAGAGGTTGGCTCTTGCTCCGCCCACCCGCCAGGTGACCTCGAGTGTCTGCTAACCTCTAGGGGGGCACGGGGGAAGCTTATGCTGGCGGCGAGCACGCGGGGTTGCACAACACCAGAATCTCAAACGCCTCACACGGAAGAGGGGAGTCCGAGTCACTGGCTTTCGCGAGGAGAGGAATGAACGGCCTCTCGCACTGGAAAGGGGACTCATCTCTCTGTAATTTAAAGTACTTAAACTAAACCTAAAAAATTAATCAAAGCCGATAATTCAAGAATGTGACGTCGGTAAATATTTTAAATAGAAAATTAGGTGAAATTGTAGAAAACTTAGAAGAACCTTTTGAAATTATGATTTGGTCCCAAACCGTGGCAGAATAAAACGGATATTTTTTTAAATATTGTTTCTGGTAACAAAATAAATTAACATTAAAGAATAATTACTGCACAATATTAAAAAATGATTTAACAAAAGTTCCAAAACTTTACATAATTACAATTACTTCAGAATGAAATAAAAAAATAAAAATAAAACTATATTGAAAATAAAAGTAGGGAACTGTTGAGTTTCTTCTCCAGGTTAATGGGTCGTGCCCGAAGCGAGCACGAGGAACTCGTCAATGACGGTGCTGGCATGCTCAGAAGGTGGTGGCGAGTTTTCTTTACATGCCGTGACAATCGGAGTGGCCTTGAGAGAGGTAAAGGAACACGCGAACAAGGAGCGATAGGCGTCAAAATATGGTGTCGGAGGGCTTCGCGTAGGTATGGGTTATTGTCCTTGAGAACAAACACACGCCTTTTTCCGGAGGCTTCAAGGAAACTAAAGCCAACCAAGATATTGGTATCCAGGTTACTTGCTGCCCACAATCTTCTCTAGTTCTTAAAAGATTTCTTATTCCTTGCCCGCCCCGACCCAAAGCAAGAACAACCCACTTCGTGTTATTAGTCATCTCCCTGCAACGGCTTCCCCGTCTTCCTCGGACTCCTCTCTGTTACTTCCTAGACCCATCAACATGCACAGGGAGTCCCCAAAAGCGGAGCTGCGGCAGCAGGAGGCTGCGCCTTACAAGCATCACCGCATCGACGGCCCACGTCCCCGTCGAACAAACCCACTGACATGGTTCGCCGCCATCATCTGCGCCGTCCTCTGGGTGCTTGTGACGCTAGGAGGGGTGGCCGTCCTCATCGTCTACCTTGTCTTTCGACCACGGACGCCTAGGGTGGAGATCTCTGCTGCCACACTCAATGCTGCCTATGTTGATATCGGTGTCCTACTCAATGCCGACCTCACCATCCTCGCCAACTTCTCCAATCCCAACCACAAGATCGACATATATTACGGATATGTGGCTATCGATCTTTACTACAACACAACCATGATCGCGACGCAAGGCATCGAGCCGTTCGCTGAGAGCAGGAAATCATCGTCTATACAGAACGTGCATCTGGTGGCGAGCCAAGTAGAACTTCCCGCTCTTGTTGCCAACGAGCTAAGGCAGAGGATGGAGAACGGGATGGCGGTGGCATTCGGGATCAGAGGAAAGATGAGAACCAAATTGAGCTTCAAGGGCCTGGTGCAAGTCTCGTACTGGTTATATACCAAATGTGATCTGCTATTAACCGCCCCACCAAGTGGAGTGTTGCAGTTAAGCCGATGTAGTTCAAAGCGATAAATACTTTTTCTTTTATTAATGGGATGGGTTGAGTAGGGATAATCTCATGTGAATAATAGCGGTTTGGAAGATTACGAAGATCAGAGATAGTTGGAATAATGAATGTGACGCATTGATTTGGGGTGGAATTCAAATCCAGAAATTTAGGGAGTACAATAGATCCTTAAAAAAATGATGATTAGTAGGGGACTTGAACACCTTTTTTTATGGAAAGCACATTGGTCGATCATTAAATCAATGAAGGTGTTCCATCATTAGATCATGCGACATTATTTTTTCGGATTTGTAGCTCCGCTATCTTTTGACATGACATGTATTATTCAAGTTTCGAAAAACTAATAGGAGAGATGGAAAGATAAGGGGAAGGGGATCCTTTGCAGATAGAAGAAGTGAAGGATCCGACACTCGCGAACAATATTGTAGTATTCTTGTAATGTATAATTTAGTATTTACAACTCTTTGTCATTAATATTATTGTTTGAAGTTGAGAATGTTCTTTGTGATATATGTTGTTGTGTGTATGTGAATATGGATATAAGTTGAATGTGGATATACGTGTGATATAAGTTAAGAATGTGCTTCTGATATAATGTCGTGCTTGATTGTGAGTTTGGATTCTATAGAAATTATCGTATTTTTGCATTTTTATATGCTTCTACAAGTATAGGTAATCGTGAGGGAAGAGGGAAAAGATCACGAAATTGAACCATGTACCAATTATTTTTTGTTTTTGATCAGAAAATGCGACTACATGTAGTCCCCTATATGTTCGCATTCTATGTATTTTTTAAATATGTTGGCAGCAATAATTACGAACATCAGAGAATGTGACAATGATGAAAGTGGATTTTTCATCAATAAAAAATAGAATTAATCTCCATTTAATATCAACCACATGATCAAGATCTAAAAGTGGTGAAATCCCAACTTATTTGAAGTTTCTCCGTATGTGTGTGCGCGTGCATGTGCGTGTATGTGTATGCATGCGTGTGTTGAATGTTGGACATGCGAGCCCACGGCGAGCCATTATGCAATATATGTTATTGCGAATATCATTCCCTGATCTGAAATGAAGAATAATCAATTTGCATAATAGGTCCCTTAGTACACTTAGGGTTATGTACCATGGCCATCTTAGTGATCATACAGCTGTTGATTCAATTATTGAATCATAGAGGCTGGTGCTTGGATGAATATCTATTGAGTTAGATTGAGGACTCATCAAACACCGTCAAATGATTGTTAAGAGATGATCTCCAGCCTGAGTAAGAGATGGCAATCCTTTCTCAGTTAGGCTGATATCTGACCGTCCTCTTGATGCAGGTCCTGTGCATAGGAATAGAGATTCGGAGGTGTCAGATTAGTTAGGTCAAAGAGTTGACTTAATGAGATCGAGATAACCAAAGTCCTATATCATATGTTGTCATGATATAGGCACACATCCTCTGACCGGAGACATGTGTGTTGCTATATGTCTGAGTATGTACATTTGGCAGACCAATAAGTTGATGACCTAACCAAGGTCTATACACCGGCGAGCTAGTGTGCATGTAAGGACATATGAGTGATACGATCTCTCAAAGGGATCATACAGGTTCACTTGTGAACCGGGAGACATGAGCTCACTCATGAAGTATTGGGACTGATCAAATTCCGTGCATGATCGTCATGCTTTGGAAGCATGACATGAATTTGAAGGTAAGATATATGCTTTTGTGAAAGCATATGATCTACACCAAATCCCAAAAGACCAAGATTGAGAAACTTAGTGATCAAACCATGAAGATGACAGTATAAAAGTGATCTATATCTTCAGGATGATGATAGGTCTTCCAGTATGCAGGATGTACAGGTGTTGGGAATACCTGAGGGTGATGTGATCATAAACGATTGTATAACCATGACGCTTCCATTCCGAGGGAGTGATGAAACAGGTTTGGATTTTAGTTACTCCTTTCAATAGAGAAGTGACCTAATCTTAGTCCATGTATTGTACATTGATCTGAATGAGATTCATACACAATGAGAAGATTAGGTTTACGGTCTTGATTTAATCAAGCATCTATGGGAGGTCCGTGAGATCTGTATTTGAGATGTGATCTCAATATCCAAGTCACTATACGTGGAACAATACAATCGTCAGTCCTTATCTCCAAATATCTGCGGAGATATCACATTATTCTTGAAAGGGTTCAAGAATAATTCCATAGATCTAAGCATTGAGAAATTGATAATTAAATGTGATTTAATTATCTTGATGTTTGTGGAAATTATCCAATATAATTAAATGTGATTTAATTATTGTGGATAATAATAATGTGGATAGCAATATCCAATTATTCATAATATATTATAAATATGATTTATAATGTATTAGAGAGAGCTAATTATAATTTATATTTGTCAATTAATTATTGATGTGTATTGGATACAGATTGTGTAATTAATTGAAAATGTAAACTATATTCTATTTTGGGTTGTGAATGTAATTCACAAAATTCCAATGGTAAGATTGCAATATTCTCAAAATTAATTGTGAATTATTTTTGAAGAATAAATCACAACAAAAGTTCTTGGAATAAATAATGGAGATTTTCATGGAGATATGCAATCTCATGAGATTGCCTCCAATTGGAAACAAATGGCTGTCCACCATGTTCCAATAGGAGATGCAATCTGTATGATGATTGTCTCCCTTATTTGATTGGTTTAATTTAGGATTGATTTATATTTGATTTGTCAAATATATTTGTTCTAAATTAAATTATTAGTTGTTGATTTTTTCCAACAACAATCTTGACGATTGTATTAAACATAAATCAATCTCATCCATTGATTTTATGTGACCCATGGATTGAGATCCATGGATCCCAAAACCCTATAAATAGAGAGGCATACCATACACTCCAAGGCTATGCTTTTTAAGCACATCTCTCCCTCTCTTCTCTCCCCATACGTCAACTCTCTTTCCCTCTCTCCTTGGTGGTCGTCCACCAAACCCTAGAGGAGAAAGCCGTCGTCGCCTTCGCCACCGCGCCGCCGCTTCGACGTTCTTCGGATCTCCATCTTCTTTGGAGTGCCACGCTCGTGAAGAAGGCGTACGATCTCGTACAACGAGATCACAAGATCACCGTGCTTGGATCAACTCGTTGGATTGCGAGGATCACGCGACTCATCCCTGCGCTCGCAAGCTTCTTCTCTGACGAACAGACTTGAGACAGGAGGTCTCTTTTTGTAGAGACTCGATCAACCAAGCTTCAAGAGGTATTCCTTTATACTTGTTGTGGTTCTAGATGAAACGATCCAAGAATCATTCTTGCATCATGCGGTTTCATCGCATGAATTTTTTTTAAATTCGCTGCATAGAACAACTAGTTCGACTAGTCGTTCTTCGTCGTATTCGATACGATGCTCACGCTTCCATGATGCGCTTGAAGATTAAACCATATCCTTCAAGTGGTATCATAGCCTTAGGTCGAAGGTTTTGGATAAGATCCATGAACCTAGGATGACTTGGGTTCGTTAAGGTCGCGAAAGTTTTTGTCGCATTTGATTTTTGTACATCTGTTTAGTGAATAAATTCGGCCCTGTTTAAAATGTTTAAACACGAATTAATCACTTGTATTTTATTTCTCATTAAATAAGGAAACCATATGATCTGATTTTACGTAATTTGGATTTCGTTTGCTCGAGATATGGTTGTTTTAATGAACATGTATTCACTGTTGCGGGTCTGTGAATCTTAACATGATTAATGAGTTAATTACTATTTTAATCCGCTCGAAATACTGAAATATCACTTAGGTTCTATCCTAAATCAAATTAGTAATCTTAAAAAATTGATTTTGTCTAATTTGGACTTGAATTGATTGAGATATGCTAATTTTAGTAAGTATGGGTCACTGCTGAAATTACAGTCCTAATCAAGAGCCCTGTGATTGTCAATTAGTGAAATTAATTATTAATTTCATGAAATAATTAAGGGAAATATTTGAGAAATATTGAATGATGATTATTTTATTAATTGACTTGGCCTCAACCAATAAATTGATTAGATTTGATCTAGATCATAATTGGAAATACAATCATCAAATTCCTTGCTTGAATAGGATTGGAAATTTGTATAGAAAATTTCCTTATAATAAAAAATGTTTTGATTATTACTATATGGCATAATTTCAGTTGAAGAACCGATGATCATCTCAAGTACAAAGTGATTGACTCGGCATTATTTTTCCTGAGGCGGATATGGTGTCTAGTCGGGGATCGCTGGGGTAGCGGGTCGCACCAGTTGCAGACCGTCCCACTCCCGCCGGTACTGGCCATGACAACGGGTAGGGAACGAATGTTGCCTGAGAGATCATGATGTATTTTTCTAATTATTAAAATTCGAATTAATACGTATTTTGATATAATACCATATATTCAAGTAAAATCAAGTTTGTTGATTGAATTGGATTGATAATTAATTTAATATGATTAAGTTAATTATATCCAAATTAAAAACACTCTATTATGAATAGATGTATATTTCCCTTGGAAGAATTAACTATGTGAATATGATTCATGATAATTAATTAAAATTTGAATATGAGATGGAGGATCACATAAGTGACATCCATGGTCTCCCGTTAAGGCGAAGGGTTCCGTCGCCAGATATTGTATGTAGGAGATGTCTGTCTGAAGTGACAGCTACTTCATACGATCCATTTGGATCGAGCTCGTCGCTTCTCAAAAGAGTAAGGACGTATGCGTAGTGACCCCAATATTAGGTCCTCATATTACTGGGGCGATATTGGATTGCGCATAGCGAGTTGTATTCCTGTTGACGGTTTGGTCAATTAATGACGGGTCAACATCACCTTAGGGGTGGTGGGCCCGAGTGTTAAAGACCGAATTGGGAGATGCAAGTTGGACTTGCAAGGCATAATGTGTTCCCGTTTCTTTTTATCCGAGTTACAGATTCTCATATTATTGGGATGTAACAAAGATAAGGAAGGAGATCCCAGATCTTGCTTGAGATATATTGGTAAGTATATCTCTTACATTGAAAGTGATTAAGGGAATGAACTTTCATTGTTGACAAGGCAAAACAACTTTGATAAAAATTCCTAAATCGAAGTAAAATATGTATATATATACACTTATGCAAATTTCTTACTTCAGACAATTCTTCATTAAACCCACTCAATATTATACTCAATAATAACCAATAAAATATCATGGACTGGATTCATGATTAAGATATTGTACTTGCAGTTGGACACATATTGTATGTGGTTGCAATGTGCAAGTTTCCTCATAATAATGAGGAGTGATAATTAAATAAACAATAGGACTACAACCCTAGGGTCTGTATGTCTCTCTAATCTTGATCTCTCATCAAATGTACTTTGGAAGTGACATGTCGATGATGATCGTAATTTTCAAAATAATCCTTATAAAATTCTAAGAAGATGTTCTGGCATACATATGTGCTCTTGACATTTAATCATGAATGAAATGGTTCACTGCATTATGCAGAATGGTGGCTCTATGAGAGATGATGTATTCAAAATGTTTGAATGCCTACAAGAACCTAAGTCTTTAAGAGTTAAGATGTTTGTAGATATGATGAGTGTCATAATCCTACTGTCTATACTCTAGTCATTCATGAAGCTTCATAATGTTCATATTGGATGAATTAAATGAAGCATGTACAAATGTTGAAATGCTCTTATATTGAAATCTTTTGAATTCAGCATAAGAGATCCTTCGTATAAAGCAATGGTTGTTTATAGATAAAGGGAGCACAGTGGTAGCATGGGTTGGACCCAAGTAAAAAGAAAAGTCAAAGAGTTGACCATACTCTTGTGACTTCCATATGACATCTAAATAGTTGGATGAATGTCAATACTGCAATAAATTGATGTATAGATAGTATGACTATCAAGTCTATCTAGATTCTTATAGAAGGACTCGGATAGTGCATCGGAATAATCTACATTTAATCATTGAAATTGACTTTCTTATTGGATAAGATAAAAGTCTAATAATTGTATCTCATTCTTCAAATGACACTTGCAATTAGTTGCATATATATTAGAAGACTATAAAATTTGATTTTAAGGTTTAATAGTCATCCACATGGACATTGGTGCAATTATTGCAACAATCTCTATTGGATAGATGGACTTGTTATTTTCATGGGACAGCCTTTAGTCTTAGAGAATGTCTCTATGACCTAGATATCAGAATACAATCATTGTTTATTTCTAAATGTTGGAAATAAACATGAATTCTGTAATAGATCTATCATAAAGAGTTATGATGGAGATATTTCAGATAGTAATCTAAAATCTAGTGGACTCTACTAAATTAGAAAATTAATGAATAGTTCATTAACATTTATAATACTGAAATTAAACCTTAAAAGATCAATAGGAGAATGAAGATCATTTGACAATGATCTGGCATCAAGCATTGGACATTTGTCTGTTGATGTGATCAATGGACTAATAAGAGATGAAACTTTAGATTGTCTAAAGGTTCAAATCTTACATACTTGTGAATATTGTATTCAAAAGTAATAATGTCCAATATACCCTTCCTTGGAATGGTGTAGGATGTCAAGATATTCAAGATCGCATACATATTGATGTATATATCAGAATAAACATTGTGGATATGTAATATCTATTGATGATCATTTGTGATATGAGATTTCTTCTCTTCACTTAGAAACCTTTGAAATGTTCATAGATTTCACAATTTTGGTTTAGAACCAAAGTTTGAAGGAAGATTAAATGAATTTGATCTAATCTAGGTAGTCAGTACCTATTAGATGAATTGATAGAATACCTTATAAAAATATATCATTTCTATCTCACTCCTCCTAATAAACCTAAACTCAATAAGAGTTATAGGGAGATACAATTGGATCATGTGTGAAATGATATGATCAATGATGAATATTAGCAGAATTATCTATTAGTTTCCAAGGTATATATGTAGTAGAGACTACAATATATATCCTTAATAAGGTTCCATGCAAGTAATCAGGAATCTGGCACTGGAGAGTGCTACTTCATTAGGAAAATAAAGGATGGTATTGGGTACCTACTTTATGACCTTGAGATTCTTGAAAGATCTCATCTCTGAGAATGTGATTCTTAGAGGATGACTCTCTTGAGAATCAAGATGAAAATGAAGTAAAGGAACTCATTTAATCTTGAAAAGATAATGAGGCTCTTGAAATCGGAAACTAAAAGAATAATTGAAGATGAAACACTGATACTTCTTCAAATAAGTTTAAGGATGTATTTATGTGTGAGTTAAGTCTGAAAATGATCAGACTTCATGTGATGAAGCTCCTGAGGATCATGACATGGAAAGATGGATGTTAGCAATAAAAGTCTAATGTAGACTTCATATACAAGTGTTGTATATGGACCCTCGAGGATCCACCTATATGGGTAAGGCCCAATAAGGTGTAAATGGATCTTCAGGAGAAAGAGGGAACCTGATGAGAAGGTAGAGACTTTCAAAGCACTGTTCGTAGCCATGAGCTACACACCGAAGAGAAGACATCGCTTGCGATGAGACTTGCTCTTCAATGACCATGCTTAAATCCATCAGAATATAGCTAACCCTAGCTACACAACTTGACTATTGCATTTTCAAGATGTGAATCAAGATTGTATTCCTCTATGAATACCTCTCTGAGAATATTCACATGAAGTAGCCCCTAGGCTTCATGGTTGAGGAAACCAAGATGTGCAAGCTAAAGAATTCCATATTTGGACTCAAATAAGCATCTTGTATTTGGAACATAAGATTTGGTGAAATTATAAATGTTATGATTTCAGATAAAATCTTGATGAACCATGTGAAGCTTAGTGGGAGTGCCATTGTGTTCATCGTGCTAAATGTAGATAATATCCTAATCATTTGGAATGATATAAGGATGATAATAATAAGTATTTTATAATCTGGTTGTTCCATACCTCGAGATATGATCTCAAGGATACCTCTCAGATCTTAGTTCTGAAGTTGTTCAGAAGCAAAGAGAAGAGGGTATTGGGACTGTCACATTAATGGTACACCTTGGACATTTCCATATTCTGGAAAATTCCAAGAAAGGCTTCTTTACCTCATGATATGGTACTGACCTGTCTAAAAAGGGATAGCACCTCAAAGGGTTGAGGATGTGAATGCTAAAACTGCTTGCCCTTGTGCATCAGTTCCGAGAAGCAAGATGTATGCTAGATGTATAGAAAAGCCAGATGTATGCTATGCAGTGGGAGTAGTAAACTATTACTAATCCTACTATGGAGATAAAACACTTAATTGCAGTAACAACAATATCTTCAAAGATGAAAAGATTTCTGAGATAGTGATATCAAAGTCTTATCTTCAAAGAACTTAAGACTTTTATAGATAGTGATCTAACAGGGCTTAATTATGGATACTTTAGGAGATAGAGATCTCTAGGAATAAAGGTATTCAGATAAGGATTATGGAAATACTGGTTATAATAATTGTTAAGCTATAGTGTCAAGGACACTATAACTGACAAGGTTGAATATTGGTTGCATAAGATGCAACATTCGCATTGGATGCAAGCAATGTTCCCAGGGGATATGCAAGTGTCGTAAAAGGACTTGGTGTAGTCTCTCGGGAACAGAGTGACTGGTCATCTTACCTAGCTATTTTTCTAAATAGCCTATAATTGTCACATGAGTGTGGGTTTAAATGATTGGCCCATTAATGTCTCTTTGGGCTAGTGGGAGATTGTTGGACATGCGAGCCCACGGCGAGCCATTATGCAATATATATTATTGCGAATATCATTCCCTGATCTGAAATGAAGAATAACCAATTTGCATAATAGGTCCCTTAGTACAATTAGGGTTATGTACCATGGCCATCTTAGTGATCATACAGCTTTTGATTCAATTATTGAATCATAGAGGCTGGTGCTTGGATGAATATCTAATGAGTTAGATTGAGGACTCATCAAGCACCGTCAAATGATTATTAAGAGATGATCTACAGCTTGAGTAGGAGATGGAAATCCTTTCTCAGTTAGGCTGATATCTGACCAACCTCTTGATGCAGGTCCTCTGCATAGGAATAGAGATTCGGAGATGTAAGATTAGTTAGGTCAAAGAGTTGACTTAACGAGATCGAGATAACCAAAGTCCTATATCGTATGCTGTCATGATATAGGCACACATCCTCTGACCGGAGACAGATGTGTTGTTATATGTCTGAGTATGTACATTAGGTAGACTAATAGGTTGATGACCTACCCAAGGTCTATACACCAGGAGCTGGTGTGCATGTAAGGACATAAGAGTGATACGATCTCTCAAAGGGATCATACAGGTTCACTTGTGAACCGGGAGGCATGAGCTCACTCATGAGGTATTGGGACTGATCAAATTCCATGCATGGTCATCATGCTTTGGAAGCATGACTTGAATTTGAAGGTAAGATATATGATTTGTGAAAGCATATGATCTACATCAAATACCAAAATATCAAGATTAAGAAACTTAGTGATCAAACCATGAAGATGACAGTATAAAAGTGATCTATGTCTTCAGGATGATCATAGGTCTTCCAATATGCAGGATGTACAGGTGTTGGGAATACCTGAGGGTGATGTGGTCATAAACGATTATATAACCATGACGCTTCCATTCCGAGGGAGTGATGAAACATGTTTGGATTTTAGTGACTCCTCTCAATAGAGAAGTGACCTAATCTTAGTCCATGTACTGGACATTGATCTGAATGAGATTCATACACAATGAGAAGATTAGGTTTACGGTCTTGATTTAAGCAAGCATCTATGGGAGGTCCCTGAGATTTGGATTTGAGATGTGATCTCAATATCAAAGTCACTATACGTAGAACAATACAATTGCCATGTCCTTATCTACAAGTATCTGCGGAGAAATCAAATTATTCTTGAAAGGGTTCAAGAATAATTCCATAGATTTAAGCACTGAGAAATTGATAATTAAATGTGATTTAATTATCTTGATGTTTGTGGAAATTATCCATTATAATTAAATGTGATTTAATTATTGTGGATAATAATAATGTGGGTAGCAATATCCAATTATTCATAATATATTATAAATGTGATTTATAATGTATTAGAGAGAGCTAATTATAATTTATATTTGTCAATTAATTATTGATGTGTATTGGATACAGATTGTGTAATTAATTGAAAATGTAAATTATATTCTATTTTGGGTTGTGAATGTGATTCACAAAATTCCAATGGTAAGATTGCAATATTCTCAAAATTAATTGTGAATTATTTTTGAAGAATAAATCACAGCAAAAGTTGTTGGAATAAATAATGGAGATTTTCATGGAGATATGCAATCTCATGAAATCTCATGAGATTGCCTCCAGTTGGAAACAAGTGGTTGTCCACCATGTTCCAATAGGAGATGCAATCCCCATGATGATTGTCTCCCTTATTTGATTGGTTTAATTTAGGATTGATTTATATTTGATTTGTCAAATATATTTGATCTAAATTAAATTATTAGTTGTTGGTTTTTTCAAACAACAATCTTGACCATTGGATTAAATATAAATCAATCTCATCCATTGATTTTATGTGTTCCATGAATTGAGATCCAATGATCCCAAAACTCTATAAATAGAAAGGCATACCATGCTCTCCAAAGCTATACTTTTGAAGCACATCTCTCTCTCTCTCTCTCTCTCTCTTCTCTCCCCACACATCAACTCTCTTTCCCTCTCTCCTTGGTGGCCGTCCACCAAACCCTAGAGGAGAAAGCTGTCATCGCCTTCGCCATCGCGCTGCCGCTTCGGCGTTCTTCGGATCTCCATCTTCTTTGGAGTGCTACGCTCGTGAAGAAGACGTACGATATCGTACGACAAGATCAGGAGATCACCGTGCTTGGATCAACTCGTTGGATTGCGAGGATCACGCGACTCATCCCCGTGCTCGCAAGCTTCTTCTCCGACGATCGGACTTGAGACAGGAGGTCTCTTTTCGTAGAGACTCGATCAACCACGCTTCAAGAGGTATTCCTTTATACTTGTTGTGGTTCTAGATGAAACGATCTGAGAATCGTTCTTGGATCATGTGGTTTCATCGCATGAAATTTTTTTTTAAATTCCGCTGCACAGAACAACTAGTTCGACTAGTCGTTCTTCGTCGTATTCGATACGATGCTCACACTTCCGTGATGCGCTTGAGGATTAAACCATATCCTTCATTGAATGCATGTTCTGAATGTGAATGTGACATTTACAGGATGGTTGCCAAGTATCGTGGATCTATACATGGGGAGTGATAATGAGTCAAATAGACAATTGAGGTAGACATGGGTAATTGGCAAAGTAGGGTTTCTGGTCACCTAGAACATTGGAGAGAAGGAAGAAGGGGATATTAGTGATGAATTTGTAATTCATTTACATTGTGCTGAAATTATAGCTTTAATTCTTGTGCAAAAACACAACAAAAACCACATAAAATAATTAAAATAATAAAAATTACCTTGTCAATAAAAATTAGCTAAATGTATATTTTAACAAGTAAAAAGCTCAAGAAATAAAATCGAGAGTAATGCTAGAAGCAAGGAGTTTAATTCTTGTATATAGTCACATGTTTATAACACAATATTCCTTAACTTTTACTAAATTCATGTTAAATACATTTGACATGAAACTAACTTCATTATAAAAAATATAACAAATCTAATCTAATAAAAAAATCTAAAAATAGTAACTTGGATATATTATAAATGCATCCAAATTCGAGCTTGAGAATTCCTATAATTAATAGTTGGATTTTTACTTCATATAGTCTCCTATGAAATTATATTCACCTTTGAACTAATTAACAACCAATTACATGAAATTAAGATTGATTTAAGAATCAAAGTTCATATGCGAAAATTAGATTTGGAACCATATTGTATATTGTAAAATTGTACAATCTTGCCCTCATAGTTTCATATGCATATTTTCATCTTTTTAATTCATTTATTTTTTATTTTATTTCTTTAATTTATAAATGAACTATTGCAGAGACATTGAAAGCAAAAAACAACTAGAAAATCGATGAAAAAGAACAAAAAGAATCTTGTATATAATGATATATTCACCTGTATGTATTATACTTCTATATTTTATTTGAACTTTTTATAATCCCAAAAGCATATTAACATCTAAATAACGTAAAAGTGATAACACGGATTTGGCGAAGGTCAAAATACGTCCCGCACAAGGCGAGGACGATAGTGTCGCTGAGGCGACTGCTCACGAAACCCTTGTTAATCAGAGATTAACCCACATTACAGAATAAGTCAATTAAGTCCCAAAACTGTGAATTAAAATTTATTAACTCTACCATAAAATGCATAGTGTATAAGCTTGTAGAGGTCGAACCACAAAGAGCAAGAAAAATGGGTAGCCTATAGGTATTTATGTACATCCCAGTCATCCTTAAATGAATCCTCTTTTTGTGGGTTTTTAATAATAATTTTTTTAATTAATTTTTTAATTAATTTTTTATTTTTGTTTTTATGATTTTTAAATATATATTTTTTTCTTTTTATATTTTAAATTATATAAAATAGATATAGATATAAGAGAAGAGAGAGAGATATAATACATGGATATATATGTATATATACATACTCAAAATATATTAGATATAACATATATATATATTCTTTATATTTTTCTGGGATTTTACTAATTTTTATGTATTTTTAATTCCAAAAATGTCCCTAATATGGGACTAATTAAATAGGCCGAAAATAATTTGGGTTTTAAAAATGTAAAAAAAGTCTCAAAATTACCCAAATTAATTTCAATACATAAATAATAATATATAGATAATTCTAGAATAGAAAAATAGATTTTTGGATTTTTTTGTTGCATTTTTATATTTTTTGTTTAAGTTAGGAGTTTTCTAACTTTTTTTAATTTTCCTTTTACTCTTTTAATGGGTTTTTGATTCCTGGACTCAATAAATAGCAAAATATAGCAGACATAATATTTTTGAAATTTTTCAAAAACATTTTCTATTTTTGGTATTTTATAATTTAAACAGTGCAAAAATAGCTCCTGTTTCATTTTTAGTAGATGGATAAACTGCTCAAAAAATGCCAAATAATTATGTGGCGTGAATCAACATGGCTGGGGGCATCTATCCTAATTTTTGTGGATTTTTAGGAGCAACTTAGGTATTTTTAGTAAATACATTAAACACATAAAAACAAAATAGCTTGGCAGTGGCATAAATGTAATAAAAATAAATGACAGGGGGTACGTTGCAAATATGCCAACAGAATAAAACATTTTTTAATGTCCTGGCATCATTTAATAATATACAAAAACCGCCAGGGTATGCTCACAAATTTCACGCGCCTCACGTGGGACTGCACGTGAGGCGCAGGAGGACCAAATTGTAACTACAAGAAACTACAGTGGTCCTTTGGCAAAATGACCATTTTATTTACACAAGATATTTATCTTACAGAATTAAAAACTAAATACAAAAAGGTAGGGGTGTGGATTTGCAATTTACCCCTTAAGTGCGCGTGATCCAACGGCTGGGCTTCTTCCACTTGACACGTGTCGGCCGCTGGTGCGACGATGACGGTTCGCCAATGGAGGGATGAGATTATCGGGTGGCTCTGGTGCTCTGCATCCAATGGTTGAGGCTCGACTTGGAGCGCCACCTCGATTTGACGGTTGCTACTGCTCACGAAGAACAGGGAAGAACAGTTGGTTTCCCTGGCTTTAATCGTCGATTCCTCCTCCTCCAGACGGTCTTTGGCGATGGCAAGGGGCTCTCCACGTCCAGCGAGGTTCTCTGCAGCGGCTGAGGTTCTCAAAAAGGCACAGGGCACCATGAATCGGTCCAACGAGCTCGGAGTAGCATGGGGGGTCATGGGGCCTTGCAGGCGATCAAGTTGAGTCCCAAGGGGCTCCGTTTAGCGTATGACCTGCACCAAAAGAACAAGGGGCTCGAGGGGGTCTCCCTCGACCGGGAGTTACATCTTCAGAGGTAAAAAATGAGCGTGGGTGGCGAGGTCCGACGAAGTGGAGGAATCAGACCTCGATTCGCAGAGCGGGGGAAGCTCTGGTTGATCCGAGGTGGTGGTTAGATGTAGAATGCGTAGGGGAACAAAGTGGTGATGAACAGGAGTTCGGGGGATCAGTAGATCGGAGTAAATTGGTTCGACGGAGCGGGGCTCCAGCGAACTTCGATCTTGATCTTATCTAGCATCTACAGCCCTAATACCTAAACTAACTACAAGATTACTTCCTAGGGAATAAAACTAAGCGATTAATCAAGGCAAAACAACTCTTATACCTGGCGGTCGACCAGGGAGCAGGGCGACACCAGAGCTCCACCGTGGGTGCTGCCCTTGACTCCTCCGACCAGCTGACGCTTCCAAGAGGTCCCCCCTGCACGAGGATGCTCTAAGGACTGGAAACGAAGGTGGAAGAAGACCAAAAGGAGACCAAACTGGGGAAGGAGGTCGAGGCTCTTATTCAAGGACATGGCGATGCACCCTTATTGATCGGGGTGCCACAAAGAATCGCCAGGTCTAAGGATTGATCTGATATGTTGGCGTAAAGTATGGATCATTGATGAAACTTTTTCATGAAGGAATCGAGGTGATCTACTCATTGGTTTGATTTGGGAAAATCGGAGAAGATGGGCCGAAATGACATCTGACACCAGGCGTCTGGGGGCAGGGAAGTTGACCGCGCGGTCAATGAAGGACAGACTCTGATTGGACCATGTCAGCACCGAATTGACTTGTTAATTAATCGTATCAAATGATTTTATTATTTTTTTCTCATAAAATAAAAAATGTTTATTAAATAATGTAGTATTTATTTATGATTTTTATTTATTTTTTTGATGTATTTTATTATGAGTTCATTTTAATGGTGTATTTATAAGTATATTTACATGTATTTTGTATGATTTATTTTTATTTTCTACATTTTATTTTATTATTTTATTTTCTTATTTTATATATATAACTTATTTTTATAAGTACAAATATATTTTATTTTATTTTTATGAGTTTATTTGCATATTTAAATAAATATGTATATATACTATGTAGGTATACTTATAGGTATTTTACCTATTTTATTTATTTAATGAATTTTATTGGATTTTATTTTGGATTTTAATTTTTAATGGGATATAGGTAATATTTACAATTTAATAAAAATATAAATGAATAAAGAATGAAAGCATGAAATCCCCTTTTGTTTTTATTCATAGGTAACACAGGTATTTTTGTCTATGCATTTCATAGACTTATTTTATTTTACATGTTCTTTTTGGTTTTATAATAATTTCAATATGTAAATGCATTATATATATATTATTTACAAAATTCTAAAAATATAAATTTATAAAAATAATGAATGATGAATATAATGAATATTTTAATCGGTATTGTGTACAATGAGGGCCAAAAACCTAACTTTCACAGATGAACTCCAAAAATTATGAAACCAATTTTATTAAATAGTTCTTGAAAAGCTATATACAATTAAAAGTGATTTTAGTGGATTTTGAATTTTTATTTGAAAGATATGGGTCTGTATAGTTTGGGTTCTCCCTTTTTATTCTGGGTATAAAATGTGCATTGTATATTATTTTTGTGCAATCTCAGTTTTGTATTTTTATTTACATTATTATCTACAACATTTATGTACAAAATTTCTTTATTTGATGAATAAATAATTAGATACAAAATAGGTGTCAAAAATGCATAAATCAAGAATGAATAAATGAAATATTTATTGTATTTTTGGCCCTTATCTCCCCCTACTTTATTCTTTGTCAACCAAGCCAATTCCTAGCTTGGTCTCGGGGTTTGGGTCATAAAATATTTACAATATTTTATTCCTTTTTCTTTTCTTCTCTTTATTCTATAATTTTAGCATTAAAAACCTTATTTTATGTACAATAAATGCAATGACTAGTGAATGCTATTATAGACAAATGAATGTTATTTACATGCATTAGCTAGGGTTTTCAAGGCCAAAATGATAGAATAAAGGTGATGAAATGGAGATTCATCACCCCCCCCCCCCATACTTGCCTTTGCTAGTCCCTAGCAAATACTTATGCAATAAGTACAAAAGAGAACAAAGAATAAGAGGAAAAGAAAAGGAGAATTGAAAAAGATAGAGTGGATAGGGTTGCTTTTAGTGCAATATATGTCCTTACAAAGTCGGAATTTGGAGCTTCTGTTAGACCTTGGGTGTTGATGTGTGCAGAACCTAGCCGGGAACCAACTTTAAAACACAACAGCCTTCGAGAGTCACAGAACTCGATTCAACCCACTCAATAGCCTGGTCAGAACTGGCCTACGCCATACGCAAACCCTTATGACTATGAAGCTAACTTGTACAGTGTGAGTGATAGTGGCTCTCCCGAACTGAAATGACAAAGGAACTAACTTCTCCAGAATGACACCCCAATGATTCCCCAATCCAGCCCTCTGTCGTCGAGGAGCGGGGTATTCCCTTCTAAGTTCAAGTGGCATCCGACTCAAGAGGAGGAGGGGAAGAAGAGAATGGACGGTAGCCAGTGTAGCTACCTATCCTGGGATGCAAGACCAGTGTAGTCAAGTCATCCAGCTGCAGGCTCACATGATATAACTTTGATGCTCAAGCTTGCTTATTTTCTGTACCACATATATACATGCTCTGGCAGGCACTTTTATTTTTATTTTCAAGCTTGTCCACTTTTCGGAGTTTTTTTTGAAATACTATTCACAGCAGCATTTACATAAGGACTTTTTCCTCTTGAGCCATAAGACTATCCCTCTTTTGAAGCTTTATCGCAACCCACACTCTCATGTCATTCGACTTCATTGAAACTGGACCAGGTTGGGGTGCACTTCTCTCCCTAGATGAGGACGAATGTTTCCACTCGTGTGCGTCTCAGACTGGCAAATCCAACCCCCTCACCACTCCAACTGAGTTGAGCCAAGTGAAAGGTACAAATGTCCAAGTTAGGTCACGACCGACAAGAGCCATGCGTGTGTCTCGAAAAGTTCTAGTTAGTCAGTTGAGGTGACTTGAGCCCAGCCCTGATTTCTCAAAGAATTAAGTCTAACTAGACCTGAAGTACCTTAAACCTAGTTCCCATAAGGTTCCAGTGCAGTTAGGTGCGGTAAGGTCCAACCAAGCTCCAATTTTAGACTTTATTGGACTGGTTCAATCATCAAGCTCACTCAAAAAGAATATGAATGATACGCACATGCTATGCACAATGAATGATGCAATTTTCACAAAGAATTTAAAAATCAACGAATCTTTTTACACAAAGAATTTTTACAAATAAAAAGAATTTAAGCACGCATAATATAAAATATTTATAACTATTTACACGGGCGTGCTGCTTTATTTTACAAGAATTAAGAATTTTAACGACCCACAAGTGTTAACTTGTTAGTTTTAGGTACATATATGCATACAATTGATAAAGACTTTTTATCTAATAGTTTTACAGATACGTCCACATATATATTTTATTTATTACTTTTATTTTTTTTTATTTTTTTATTTTTATCATTTATTATTAAGATTCGTTGATTATTATTTTTTATTTGAAAACATTTTCAAAACTATAGTACACGATAATTTTTGCAAGCATTTACAAACATTTGAAAATCATTTTGCAAAGATTTATCACACTATGTATATACATTTTCCATAATAATTTTTACAAACATTTTTCAAACCATTTGCACACAGATTTTCAAATCCTTTATTTCACACAAAGAAGAAAATTTTACAAACAAAGTGATTTTACACAAGTTGAAAATATTTTACATCAAGTTTTTCAAACAGTTCACACCATTTTTCAAATTGTTTTGCAAAGATATTTAGCTTGATTTAGTAATCAGTATATACAACGAAAAACTTCATTTTATGTAGAAGCATGGTTTAGGCTCTCCTAAGTTTTATTTGGAATTATTGCTTGTTTTTGCCGGAGAGATTTTTGTGTATACTCCTCAGACTTATTTAAGAATCATTTTCAAAAGATTTTAAAGACTATAGTCCAAAATATTTTTACAAACATGTACACGCCTTTGGAAATGATTTTTCAAAGGTTTTTCGAACAGCATAGATAGATTTTTCAAAATAATTTTACAACCATTTTTCCAACCATTTGCAAACCACTTGTCAAACATTTTTATTTCACTCAAAGAAAATAAATTTTGCAAACCAAACTATTTACAAAAGTTGAATACTTTGTACACAATATTTTACAAACACATTTCAAAAGATTTCTTCACAAGGAGAACATTTTTGAACAAAGCGTTTTTTCCTGATTTATTAATCAGTGAGGGCAAACAGAGTCTGAGGAGCTCACAATCATCTTTTATTATCGTAATATAAATACTTTTAGCATTATTTTAAGCTTGTGGTAGTATTTTATTTACAGTATGAGTTATGGATTATAGTATATACATAGTATATACGACCCCCCTATACTTAGCTTGAGCTATGTCCTCATAGATCGAAGAGAAAAGAGAAGATATAACCCGTACTGCGCATAGAAAAGTGTAAAGAATATACGAATAAGAGATGAACGAATGAGAAGTTGACCGTCCCTCCTATACTTAGGATCAAGTAATCCTAAGCATAGCAGACTGTTCACAAAGCAGGGAGGGTGAAAGGTGGGAATAAACAGATCGTACTCAGATTGTCTCCCCCTATACTTAGGGTAAGATACTCCTAAGTATAGACAAGAAGAGGAGACCATGGAGAGGATCAAAGAATAAAGAAACTCAGGGTGTACATCCCCATCTTTTTTTTGATAGAAAAAGAAGATAGAGAAGGAAAAGAAGGAAAGAAGAAAAAAGGAAATCAGATGAATAGTTTTGAGGTGCAACATCTGAATCTTCTAATGCTAGCAATGTTGTAGTTATGTCATCAAGGTGCAGAAGCTGGATGGAGTCGACAACGGCCAAGAATGTATCAGGCTCAAGGTAAAGCTTCAGGAGTTGCCTGTTGACGACGAATGGTTGTGCGTCAGGAGACAATTCTGATATGGCAATACTTCCATTGTTACGCACTTCGCGAACTCGGAATGGCCCTATCCACTTACTCTTTAATTTGCCTGGGAAAATCCGCAACTTTGCATCAAATAACCACACCTTCTGTCCAACATCAAAGGTCTTTCGTCTGATGTGCCGGTCATGCCAGCGTTTCACCTTTTCCTTGTACATCAATGTGTTATCGTATGCATAGTCTCGGAACTCCAGGAGTCCGTTCAGATCATCCTTTCTTTTCTGACCACTTTTTCGTGAGTCCAAATTGCACATGTTAATTGCCCATAAAGACTTGTGAATTAATTCGACGGGTAAATGGCACGGCTTCCCATATACAAGATGATAGGGCGACATGCCCAACGGAGACTTGTAGGTAATTCTGTAAGCCTAGAGAACTGAGTCCAAGAGTGGAGACCAGTTCTTTCTGTCCGGCCGTACAAGTTTCTGCAAGATCGTCTTAATTTCTCTGTTCGACAATTCGGCCATACCATTGGTCTGAGGATGATAAGGAGATGCGACACAATGATCGATGCCGTACTCCTTCGTTAATTTCTTGACCTCTTTGTTAATGAAATGGCTACCCCCATCTGATATGAGAATCTTCGGAATCCCGAACAGCGCAATAATGTTGTCTCTCAAGTATCGACACACCGTCCGACTGTCAGCGGCTCGAGCGGGAATAGCTTCAACCCAACGACTCACGTAATCTATGGCAAGAAGGATGTACTCAAAACCCTGACTGTTAGGGAAAGGTCCCATGAAATCAATGCCCCATGCATCAAAAACATCCGCTATCTGAATGATCTTCAGAGGCATCGAATCTTTTACAGTGAGTGTACCCTTCAATCTCTAACAGTCAATGCATCGTTTGACAAATAATGTTGCATCCTTGAAAAGTGTGGGCCACCAAAAGCTGCACTGAAGTACTTTGGCTGTCGTACGGTCTCCAGAGTGATGTCCACCAGATTCGAGCGAGTGACAGTGCTCGAGGACACTATAATGCTCCTCCTAAGGAATGCACCTGCGCCAAATGCAGTACACTCCTTCCCTGAATAAGAGAGGATCTTCCCATTGATAGAAATGGATGGTCGACATGAATTTATTCTTCTGATTCTTCGTCCAATCCGATGGTATTACCCCCGAGACGAGGTAATTAACTATATCAGCATACCAAGGGAGGGAATCCACTGCTAAGATTGACTCATCAGGAAAGGTTCTGTAATAGGTGTGTTGCTCAGTGGAGGCTCTTGCTGCTCAATTCTGGAGAGATGGTCTGCTACCACGTTCTGAACTCCAGGCTTGTCCTTGATTTCCAAATCAAATTCCTGGAGGAGAAGGATACACATAATCAGTCTCGGCTTGGCATTTTTCTTCTGTTGTAGGTACCGGATAGCAGAGTGGTCTGTAAAAATGGTGACTTTCGATCCAAGCAAATAGGATCTAAACTTCTCGAGGGCGAAAACCACAGCCAGCAACTCTTTTTCTGTCACAGTGTAACTTCTTTGTGCTTCATCTAATGTTTAGCTGGCGTAGTGAATGGCATAGGGCGCTTTTTCTTTTCTCTGTCCAAGAACAGCCCTGACTACAAAACCTGACGCATCAGTCATGATCTCAAAGGGAAGAGACCAATCAGGCGACTGTAGGACTGGAGCCTGAGTGATAAGCTCCTTCAGCTGATTGAAAGCAAGGAGAACCTGCTGATCGACATTAAACTCAATTTCCTTGCATAAAAGTTCTGTTAAAGGTCGGGCGATGATGCTAAAATCCTTGATAAATCATCTGTAAAAACCCACATGCCCCAAGAATGACCTCACATTTTTCCCTGACTGAGGTGGCTCTAAATTGGCAATAACATCCACCTTTGCTCGGTCGACTTCCATGCTACGTTTGGAAACGACATGACCCAGCACAATGCCTTCGGTGACCATGAAGTGTCTCTTTTCCCATGAAAGCACTATATTGACTTCACGACATTTCTGAAGCACTCTGTCTAGGTGCCCAAGACAAGAATCAAAACTATCACCATAGACAGAGAAGTCATCCATGAACACCTCGAGAAAACTGCCTACCATCTCGGCGAAAACTGCTAACATGCATCTTTGGAATGTTGCGGGTGCGTTACATAATCTAAATGGCATTCTCTTGAAGGCGTTAGTGTCGAACATGCAAGTGAAGGTAGTCTTCTCTTGATCTTCAGGAGCGACTGCCACCTGGTTGTACCCAGAATACCCATCCAAAAAGAAGAAGAACTCCTTGCCTGCTAGTCTTTCCAGAACTTGATCAATGAATGGCAAGGGGAAGTGGTCCTTCTTAGTTGCTGCATTAAGACGGTGGTAGTCAACACACACCCGCCAGGATGTTGGTACCTGAGTGGATATTTCCTCTCCTTTGTCATTGGTAACCACGGTAAGCCCGGATTTCTTTGGAACTACATGCAGTGAGCTTACCCATTTTGAATCGGAGATGGGATAGATGAAGCCTGCGTCGCACCATTTCTTTATTTCTTTCATGACGACGTCACGGAGGTTTGGATTCATCCTTCTTTGGAATTCGCGGGATGGCTTGGCATCTTCTTCCAGATAAATGCGGTGTGAACACAATGCTTGATTTATCCCACGGAGATCTGATACGCACCAACCAAGTGCCTTGCGGTTCTTTTCTAGAACATCGAGAAGGTGAGATTCCTGATCCGGGTTCAGCCTGCTGATGATGATGACCTGATACATGTGTTCTTCACCCGCAAGGAAAGCATACTTCAGGCCTGCAGAAAGTGGCTTGAGTTCTAGCTTTGATCTGTCCAACTTGTTGGTCTCGTCAGACACTATACTGGTGGTGGGATGTATTTCTTTGATGGCTTGAGTTCTGGCTTTGAGTCTGTTTTCATACCAGCGCCTAACATTTTTGTAGATTTTCATTTAGGTCCTAGGTGCTCAAAATCAGAGGGAGATAGCGGAAAAGCCATGCAAGTTGGTTCCATGACGGAAATCTCACCATCGAACCGAATGATGCATGCTGAGTTAGAGGACTTACAGTGCATCCCCGCTCTCTCCATGCGGTATGCAAAACAGAATTTTTTAAACCTAACTACATGGCGGTATGCAAGCAACAAAATCGCCCTAAACATTAGATGCTATTAATCGTGAAGCACCACAAGTCGGTCACCGATCTTCAATCCAGGTGTCCGGTCTAGGCTCACCCCTCCTCCTCTCGACACATCGAGTTCAGGAGCAGCGCTTGGCAGGGTGGGCTCGCGGCACGAAGGCTCGAAGATGATGAGGTCGGCTGTTTAAATTTTAAACTAAGTCCAAAGCGCACTATAGGTACATGCAAGATATTAAGGTGTTTGGACTTAATTTACTCGATCAAGCAAGCCTAAGTCTAGGGGCTCCATGCACACAAAACAAAATGAAGAAAAGGCGGAAAACACAAAACAACGGGAAATAAAGAAAATAAAGCGAGAAAAATACAAAAAAAAGCCGCGACAAGGCCTCCAGGTGAACAGACACCCGAGCACTGGACCTCGTTGTGAAGAGTAGAGTCCAAGTTATATTACATGCCAAAAATTCTGTCTCTCACAATAAATTACAAAATGATCCTAATTACTAAAGGCCTATCTAATTCACATCCTTTGCATCCTTAGTGCTTTCTCTCCAACTGGTCATGAAGTGAAGACCAACCTCCTCTAAGCTCAGCTGCCTTGACTTCCTAAGAAACCATCCTTGCGTGGCGGGCCCTCACAACAAGGTCACAAAAAGATAGAATTAATATAAGCTCAATCACTGAAATAAAGAATCAAGTAATTAATCACAATAAGTGAATGTGGATGTCACTAATCAAAGAATCATGTATGGTTGAACAATTTCAAATAAATAACTATTCACAGAATAAATGGTGAATAAATGAATTTCCATAATAGAATGACAAGGTGTGATAGGCTACGCTCATTGCTCCCCGGTAATGGCGCCATCTAATAACACAGATTTGGCGAGGGTCAAAATATGTCCCGCATAAGGCGGGGACGATAGTGTCGCTGAGGCGACCGCTCAAGAAACCCTTGTTAATCAGTGATTAACCCACATTACAGAATAAGTCAATTAAGTCCCAAAACTGTGAATTAAAATTTATTAACTCTACCATAAAATGCATAGTGTATAAGCATGTAGAGGTCGAACCACAGAGAGCAAGAAAATTGGGTAGCCTATAGGTATTTATGTACATCCCAGTCATCCTTAAATGAATCCTCCTTTTGTGGGTTTTTAATAATAATTTTTTAATTAATTTTTTTTAATTTTTTATTTTTCTTTTTATTATTTTTAAATATATATATATATATATTGTTTTCTTTTTATATTTTAAATTATATAAAATAGATATAGATACGAAAAGAGAGAGATATAATACATGGATATATATGTATATATACATACTCAAAATATATTAGATATAACATATATATATATTCTTTATATTTTTCTGGGATTTTACTAATTTTTATGTATTTTTAATTCCAAAAATGTCCCTAATATGGGACTAATTAAATAGGCCGAAAATAATTTGGGTTTTAAAAATGTAAAATAAGTCTCAAAATTACCCAAATTAATTTTAATACATAAATAATAATATATAGATAATTCTAGAAGAGAAAAATAGACTTTTGGAATTTTTATTGCATTTTTGTATTTTTTGTTTAAGTTAGGAATTTTCTAACTTTTTTTATTTTTCTTTTACTCTTTTTATCGGTTTTTGATTCCTGGACTCAATAAATAGCAAAATATAGCAGACATAATTTTTTTGAAATTTTTCAAAAACATTTTCTATTTTTTTTAGTATTTATAATTTAAACAATGCAAAAATGGCTCATGTTTCATATTTAATAGATGGATAAACTACTCAAAAAATGCCAAATAATTATGTGGCATGAATCAACATGGTTGGGGGCATCTATCCTAATTTTTGTGGACTTTTAGGAACAACTTAGGTATTTTTAATAAATACATTAAACACATAAAAACAAAACAACCTGGCAGGGGCATAAATGCAATAAAAATGAATGACATGGGCTATGTTGCAAATATGCCAACAAAATAAAACATTTATTTAATTTCCTGGCATCATTTAATAATATACAAAAACCGCCAGGGTATGCTCACAAATTTCACGCGCCTCACGTGCGACTACACGTGAGGCGCGGGAGGACCAAATTGTAGTTACAAGAAACTGCAGTGGTCCTTTGGCAAAATGACCATTTTATTTACACAAGATATTTATTTTACAGAATTAAAAACTAAACACAAAAAGGTTGGGGTGTGGATTTGCAATTTACCCCTTAAGTGCGCGCGATCCAACGGCTGGGCTTCTTCCACTTGACATGGGTCGGCCTCTAGTGCGACGATGACGGTTTGCCGATGGAGGGATGAGATTAGATCATCCAAGATGATCGGGTGGCTCTGGTGCTCTGCATCCAACGGTTGAGGCTCGACCTGGAACGCCACCTCGATCTGACGGCTGCTGCTGCTCACGAAGAACATGGAAGAACAGTTGGTTTCCCTGGCTTTAATCATCGATTCCTCCTCCTCCAGACGGTCTTTGGCGATGGCAAGGGGCTCTCCACGTCCGGCGAGGTTCTCCGCAGCGGTCAAGGTGCTCAAAAAGGCCCAGGGCCCCATGAATTGGTCCAACGAGCTCGGAGTAGCATGGGGGGTCCTGGGGCCTTGCAGGCGATCAAGTCGAGTCCCAAGGGGCTCCGTTTAGCGTATGACCTGCACCAAAAGAACAAGGGGCTCGAGGGGGTCTCCCTCGACCGGGAGTTGCATCTTCAGAGGTAAAAAATGAGCGTGGGTGGCGAGGTCCGGCGAAGTGGAGGAATCAGACCTCGATTCGCAGAGCGGGGGAAGCTCTGGTTGATCTGAGGCGGTGGTTAGATGTAGAACGCGTAGGGGAATGAAGTGGTGATGAACGGGAGTTCGAAGATCAGTAGATCGGAGTAAATGGGTTCGTCGGAGCGGGGCTCCGGCGAACTTCGATCTTGATCTTATCTAGCATCTACAGCCCTAATACCTAAACTAACTACAAGATTACTTCCTAGGGAATAAAACTAAGCGATTAATCAGGATAAAATAGCTCTTATACCTGGCGATCGACCATGGAGCAGGGCGACGCTGGAGCTCCGCTATGGGTGCTGCCCTCGACTCCTCCGACCAGTTGACGCTTCCAGGAGGACCCCCTTGTCACGAGGATGCTCTAAGGACTGGAAACGAAGGTGGAAGAAGACCAAAAGGAGACCAAACTGGGGAAGGAGGTCGAGGCTCTTATTTAAGGACATTGCGATGCACCCTTATTGACCGAGGTGCCACAAAGAATCGCATGGTCTGAGGATTGATCTGATATGTTGGCGTGAAGTAGGGATCATTGACAAAACTTTTTCATGAAGGAATCGAGGCAATGTACTCATTGGTTTGATTTGGGAAAATCAGAGAAGATGGGCCGAAATGACATCTGACACCAGGCGGCTGGGGGCAGGGAAGTTGACCGGGCGGTTAACGAAGGACAGACTCTTATTGGACCATGTCAGCACCGAATTGATTTGTTAATTAATCATATCAAATGATTTTATTATTTTTTTCTCATAAAATAAAAAATGTTTATTAAATAATGTAGTATTTATTTATGATTTTTATTTATTTTTTTGATGTATTTTATTATGAGTTCATTTTAATGGTGTATTTATAAGAATATTTACATGTATTTTGTAGATTTATTTTTATTTTGTATATTTTATTTTATTATTTTTTTCTTATTTTATATACTCATAACTTATTTTTATAAGTATAAATATATTTTATTTGATTTTTATGAGTTTATTTGCATATTTAAATAAATAGGTATATATACTATGTAGGTATACTTATAGGTATTTTACCTATATTTTATATACATTTTATTTATTTAATGAATTTTAGTGGGGTTTATTTTGGATTTTCATTTTTAATGGAATATAGATAATATTTACAATTTAATAAAAATATGAATGAATAAAGAATGAAAGCATGAAATCCCCTTTTGTTTATATTCATAGGTAACACAGGTATTTTTGTCTATGCATTTCATAGACTTATTTTATTTTACATGTTCTTTTGGTTTTATTCTAATTTCAATATATACATGCATTATATATTATTTACAAAATTCTAAAAATATACATTTATAAAAATAATGAATGATGAATATAATGAATATTTTAATCGATATTATGTACAATGAGGGCCAAAAACCTAACTTTCACAGATGAACTCCAAAAATTACGAAACCAATTTTATTAAATAGTTCTTGAAAAGCTATATACAACTAAAGGTGATTTTGGTGGATTTTGAGTTTTTATTTGAAAGATATGGGTCTGTAAAGTTTGGGTTCTCCCTTTTTATTCTTGGTATAAAATGTGCATTGTAAATTATTTTTGTGAAATCTCAATTTTGTATTTTTATTTACATTATTATCTACAACTTTTGTGTACTAAATCTTTATTTGATGAATAAATAATTAGATACAAAATAGGTGTCAAAAATGCAAAATCAAGAATGAATAAATGAAATATTTATTGTATTTTTGGCCCTTATCTCCCCCTACTTTATTCTTTGTCGACCAAACAAATTCCCGACTTGGTCTCAGGGTTTGGATCACAAAATATTTACAATATTTTATTCCTTTTTCTTTTCTTCTCTTTATTCTATAATTTTGGCATTAAAAACCTTATTTTATGTACAATAAATGCAATGAATAGTGAATGCTATTATAGACAAATTAATGTTATTTACATGCATTAGCTAGGGTTTTCAAGGCCAAAATGACAGAACAAAGGTGATGAAATGGAGATTCATCAAAAATTATAGTGTGTGTGTATGTATATTATTGAGAGATAAACAAAGAAATAAAATACAAAAGACCAACAATTATGTATTTCTCAACTATAAAATACATTAAAACTTCTTTATATGGCTCCTTTTGATTTTGAGATCCTCAATAATGTTGTGGATCTCATTGAGATCGACAACTTTTACAAATATTATTTTTCATTTTAAAATTGTCTTTTATTTTATTCTTACTTATATTTGTGTCTAAATTTTTTGGTTTTATCCAAGGTTGACACATGCTGGTCCATGCCTCCAGGTCATCACTTGGTACCGAACACCCTCCACCACTTTATTTCCTCACTTAGATTGAGGTCAACCCCCTTGACACCAATCCCCTTTTTACCTTTCATCCAATCCAAGGACACCACATCTACAAGCCATCTCCTACCTATGGCCCCACGATCACTTGGAACTATCACCCTACTCACAACACTCCCTGGTAGTAGATGCCCATCTCCAGAAAACCGGTCCATATGCCCACCCAATTCATAAACTTCTCGATACACAAATATACAATGGATCCACCATCCCCATGCCCCATGCACAATTACTCAACCTTCCGAGAAACCAGGGACGAAGCCAGGATTTTAGTATAGGGGGGGCTAGATTGAGTTCATATCCATATAATACAAATATAAAAAAATAATAAAGACATCTTCTTTTGCAAATTTATAAAGATCTATAAAAAAATATTGGTGGTAGTTAAAAATATTTCTTGAAATTTAAAAAATGAAACTAACATATGATATATTTCTTGACCATAAGTAGAGTTGGTGATGTACGTCTTCTAATCAATCATTTCGTACAACGATCCATATCAATCCTGGTATGAAGAAAATACAAGTAATTACTCATACTAAATACCTTAAATTTATAAATACGTGAATAAGAGAAAGATATTAGACTTACATGAATATGAAGTTATTTAAATCGTGCACGTCGTGACTTTAAATCATAGTCATCGATAATTGAATCTATTGAGAATTTCTCTGCAACTTCCTTCTCAATGTATGTTAAAAGACAACTTCTAAGAAAATCATCTTCCATCTTGTTGCGGAGTCTGGACTTTATTATTTTCATAGCTGAAAATGCTCTTTCTGTTGTTGCAGTCGAAATAGGTAAGGTCAACACAAGTCGGATCAAACGACTGACCAAATAATAAATCTCACCCTTCTGTGTTTCTTCTAACTTTTGACAAAGTTCTACAAGATTTGAAATATTCTTCAGAGTAGGATGAGTGGTAACATCTGATTTATAGTGTACTAACTGCTTCTCCAATAATAATATTTCTTGATCTGTAAAATCTGCAGGATAGAATTCCCTTGCTAATTTGCATATATCAGCAATATTGAAGAATTTGTAACCATCTGCAGGACTCAAAGATGCACTAAGAGCAAGAAGATCAGTAGCATCTTTATTAAATCTGTTATTAAGTTCAGATAATTGAGAGTCTATAGTTGCAGTAAATAGGTCCACTCTATAATGGTGTAGTAGTGTAATTTCTTGTACTTGTCCACGATTCCTCATTCGACTTCGAGAGTAATAAGAATTCAAATCTGGAATGTCAATACTTCGTTTCTGACAAAATAATACAATTTTATCAAATAATACATTCCAACCATCATCTCGTAGCTTTTGAAGTTGTTCTTTTGTTGATGAAACAAGTTGTAACGCATTCAAAATATCTATATTTTTTCGCTGTAAAATTTGACACAAGTCTTCTGTGATTCCCAATATATTCTCCATTATATGCATAATAAGAATAAACTCGAACGATGTCATAGCCTCGTAAGCTTCATCTGCTTCTCCACGTTGCAAATAAGTGTCACCTCCATCTATAATAGCCAAAAGTACCTTACACACTGCACTATACATTTTCATAAAGCTACATATAGATCTATAATGTGAACTCCATCGAGTTTCACCAGCACGCTGTAGAGTGCCAATCTGGTTAGATCCAGTTCCTGAATGAACTTCATTTATAGAAAGAAGATATGAAATATCATCAGCTTGAGCAGCTTGTAATTCATCATGACGTTTAGAAGATGCATTGACAATGTTAACAATACATGTCAATTTATTGAAGAACTTATGAACTGGAATTACTTCTCTTGAAGCAGTAACAAGAGCCAATTGTAGACGATGAGCCAAGCAGTGGATATAGTATGCATGTTTATTATCTTTTATAATCATGGCTTGCAATCCATTCCATTCACCTCGCATGTTGCTGGCTCCATCATAACCTTGTCCTCTTATTTTTTTATAATCAAGATTATTTTGTAATAATACTCTGAATAGTCTATCTTTCAATGTAGAGGCTTTAATATCTGGAATGTGAACTATATCAAAGAAACGTTCACGTAAAATACCTTCTTTATCTACAAATCTAAGAACAATTGCCATTTGTTCTCTCCTAGATTCATCTCTAGCTTCATCAATTATAGTGCAAAAAGCAGCATCACCAATCTCTTCACGAATGAAGCTTCTTACTTTATGGGCTATAATTTGAAGAATTTCTTTTTGAACATCAGGTGAAGTGTATTTAGCATTTCTTGGAGCATTCTCCAATACAACTTTATCAACTTCTTCATTATATGAAGCAATAAATTTTATCAACTCAATACAATTCCCACGATTTCTTGAACATGATCTTTCATCATTGCCTCTAAAAGCACAAGCTTGAAAAGCCAACCATCGTACAACATCAATAGTAGTCTTCAATCTCAATCGATTTTCTTGTATTTGTTTCTCGTCTTGTTTTACAAATACATGTTCAATGTATTGTGCTTTATTCATTATATTCCTCAAACGCTCCTCTGTCATACGATGAATTGATCCCTGACCTCCAATATGATTCAAAAAAGAACAGTTTTTTCCATCATTGACTTTCTTCCAATTTCGAAATCCACCAACAACAAAGACATTTGTACCATACTTGGAATTGTATTTATCACAGAAAAGATAACAGGAAAAGCAAAATGCTGCATCTTTAGAGGGAGAATATTCTAACCAGAAATGTTGCTTAAACCATGATGCTTGAAACCGTCTACGTTGCTTTCCACTAGTACTATACGGATAATCTGCCTTTACATGCTGATAAGGTCCCATATTAATGTAAGTTCGAATTATATCTTCTCTTTTTTCAAAAGGGTATTCCCAAATCATCTGACGTAATCCTGGATCCCTTTCTACTACAATGTCATCAGTACTAGTGATTTCTACTCGTGGAATTTTGGCTGGAGGGCATTCATCTTCGTTAAGATCAGTGCATGCATTTATATTCTTCGGAGGAACATTTTCGTTTATCTTCTTTGAGAAATAAGCAATAATCGTATTCTTTGACATTTTAAATCTAAATCTGAAAAGATGAACAAAATGTAAAGGCATTAGGCATGTAAAGTATTCAATTTAAAATTCGATCTTATAAATTATTAGTATTATTGTAGGGGCATGTAAAGTATTCGATTACAAGTATTTTTACTTTAATACTTGTAAAGTATTACTTGTTGATACAAAGTATTACTAATACTTTATGACTATTTGATTTTTTTCCCTACAATAATACTAAGAAGGGAAATAACGCTATATATACAACGATAGAATAGGTTTCAAAATCAACTTTTCTCAAATGAATTTGTGTCAACTTCAAACTATATTAAGATTTTAGAGTATTTTATGAGCAAATTGAAGTTCATATTTATGACATAAACCATATATTAGGAGCATGTTGGAAAATACGGTTTGGTTTCTATTGGAATCTGTGTAAGGTGATGTTTTATGATTTTTTTATATTTTATATATACTTTTACGAGAACACCGCAAAAGAATTAATTCAATTAGATTTTCATAAAAATAGATACGCTAGTTGTATATATGTGTATATTTTTTACATATATGTGCCTATTATTTATATGTATTTTATATGTATTATTGCGTGTTTACTTATTTTCATCATCCTTTATCGCATGAATTTACTAAGGCCTAGAACATCGATGTATAGGTGAGAGTAATAAGTAAATCTTGCATATTTAGAATCCAAGGAGTGGTCCGGTGGTAGAGCTCCACTTTGAAGGACTCGGGTTCGTATTCCAGTGGACGCTCCGAACCCTCGAAATTACCGGACCTACTATTGAAAAAAAATCTTGCATACCTATTTATTCTAGTTATCTTGTTCAATTTGTAAAGTTATTTATAAATATGCAAAATTAATGCGTGAATGTATATATATTTGTTAAGGTAATTAGTTAAGTTTCCAAGAAAGAGGTGGATGATACTTAGTTTCATCAACTATATAAGTTACATATCATTTTTGAATAAAATAAGGATAGTTAATTTTTTATTTTATAAATTGCTAATGTCCTTGACTTTTTAGTTGGATATTAGTTAAAATCCAACCAAGTGTACGTAGGCATTTCATATACAACTTAGATAATTTATATTTCAAGACTCCCATTAATCGATGATGGAATGCATAGAGTACTATGATTTTCCTTTATGCTGAACACACTATCAAATAAGGATAGTCCACTGATCTTTTTATAAATTATAAATAACACTTTGCTTAGTTTATTTATTGTTCTCAAATCTAGCCATATGAATATATACTTGTTGATATAAAGTATTCGATTACAAAATGTAAAGGCATGTAAATTAATAGTATTATTGATTTGTTGGGAATTTTGTAATCGATACTTGTAATCGAATATTTGTAAAGTATTATTACTTTAATACTTGTAAAGTATTCAATTATTGTTGGGAAAAAATTGAATAGTTATGAAGTATTTGATTTAAAGTTCAACAATAACTTGCTATTACTGTTTGTTAAAAAGAGTAATGCAAAGTAACCGACATGCGATAGATAGAACATGATGTAAAAAAATACTTACTAGCACTGTTGCACGCTCAATAAAAGTAGCAATGATTCAACGGAGGATCGTCGCCGGTGAATCGACTCCGGCGGCACGAAGAAACAAATTGAAATACACGGGTGTCCAACTCCGTAAAGATGGAGACAAAATGAAGCTTTCTAAGTAATTGCAAGTTGTTTACAACATGTCTCTCTTATTTTATAGATAATACGGATGGACCATCGTTGCCGATTAGGAAATTTTAAATTGATAAGATGACACGGCATCCGTTAATAGGACTCGTAATTTTAGGAAGCATAATTTCTATGCCAAAATCCCGGATTGTGGGAGACGACTGCATTCTCCAGTCGTTACTTCCGAAATTTATGGAAGTACCCGTTACTCTACATACTATATTAAATATGGGTTGCATGCTTACGAATTTTTATGCCAAATTAATACTTTGACTTTTTTTATCAAATTTATATAACTAAAATTAGAAATCTAACATTTTTTTACAAAATCCCGGGGGGGCTGCGCCCCCTCCTGCCCCCCCCCCTCTCTCCGTTACTGCGAGAAACTACCCTAGTCATCCCTCGTGTCTGTCACCGCGCACTCCACCATCCAAATGCCCAAACTTAAATTACATAAAAGCCTCTCGATGACAACTATACAATGGATCCACTGCTTTATATGAAATACAGAAATAGTTATAGCTCATGGGTTCATCTAGTGACAACAATAGGACCATAAAAAAAGCAACAATGAGCATAACTCTTCTTTCTTCAACGAGATCAGGGGCTTCACCGGAAGCTTTATTGTAGTGTTATCTGCAGCTGCTAAGCTCAACTCCATCATTGGAGCTTTGAGAAAATACCCATAGTGATTCAACGTGCACCGAATCCCACTCCAGGTGAAGAACACTCCACTATCGGGGTGATCCATATTCATTTCTCTCTTCATCCGTTTCTTCTTCATATTTCTTCTTCTTTGCCTAATCTTTCTACTCCTTCTCACCCTTGTGTTGCTTCTTCTTTGCTCAGCTTCACTCCCAATCGAAACAAATATGACCACCATCTTAGACTTCCGCTTCTCCTTATACCTTCTAGCTACACCATCTCTAATAAACCCAACAAAGCTCATTGCTATTTCGCCTCGTTGGTCATGAAGGATATGGAAGAATCCCTAAGCGTATCACAGAAGCTTGAGGATCGCATCATATACCATCGAGCACTAGTTGCTCGGTGCAGCGGAATTTAAAATTTTAATTTATGAAAGCACATGATCCAAGAACACTTCTCGGATCGTTTCATCTAAACCACATACTAGATAAAGGAGTATCTCTTGTAGCATGGTTATGATCGAGCCTCTAAACAAAGAGACCTCCTGTATCAAGTTTGATCTGCCGGAGGAGGTGCTTAGGAGAGCGGAGATGATTCATGTGCTTCTCGCAATCCAAGTTGTTGATCCAAGCGATGGATCTCCTGTTCTCGTCTCACAAGATCAAGCGTCTTCTTCATGAGTGAAGCGCATTGAAGGAGATGGAGATCCACTAATAGTCAAGGCAGCAACATAATGATGATGCGATGATGGCGGCAACCTTCTCTCTGGAGTTAGAGTGGACGGCCACCCTAGATACAGAGAGAGGAGGCGTGGGTCTTGAGAATGAGATAGAGATATGCCTCTTCTTATATAGCATTTTGGGAATCCAAGGATAACGCAAAATCAATGGATGAGATTGATTTGTGTTCCTTTCAATGGTCATGATTTTGTTGTAAAAACACAATAATAATTAATTTAATTAGATTAAATATATTGAATAATCAACTATCTTTGGAGATAACTAGGAAGGAGATAATCATCCTACCATAACATGGGGGGACGACCATCCAATCCAAATTAAGACTTCATGGTCGTCCACCACCATTGTTGGTGGATGGCCATCTTCTTCCAATTTCATGGGATTACATTATCTCATGAAAATCTCCAACATTATTTCACAATAATTATTGACAATTATCTTGTGAGCATTGCAATCATGCAATTGGAAATTTGTGAATCACGTTCACAACCCAAAATAAAAAGTAAATTATATTTTCAATTAATTATCCAATGTGAATCTAATTCACATCAATAATTAATCAACAAATATAAATTACAACATGCTCTCTTTAATATATTATAAATCACATTTATTATATATGTTTGAATAATTTGGATAGTGATATCCACATTATTCTTATCCATAGTAATTAAATCAAATTTACTTATTTGGATCATCATTATCATGCATCTAAATAATATGAATCAAATTCACATTATTCATGATAATTAAATCACAACTAATTATCCATTTCTCAATGCTTGGATATAATCTAACAATGGAATTATTCTCGAACTCTTTCAAGAATAATGCGCTTTCTCTGTAGATACTTGGAGATAAGGACATGGTAATTGTACGTTCCACGTATAGTGACTTGGATATTGAGATTACATCTCAAATCCAGATCTCATGGATCTCTCATAGATGCTTGATTAAATCAATATCTTAAACCTAATCTTCTCATTACAACTGAATCACATTCAGATCAATGTCCAACATTTGGACCAAGATCAGATCACTTCTCTACTAAGAGGAGTCGCTAAAATCCAAACCCGTTTCATCACTCCCTCGGAATGGATGCATCATGATTATACAATAGTTTATGATAACATCACCCTCAGGTATTCCTAATACATGTACATCATACATACTGGAATACCTATGACAAACCCGAAAACATAGATCAATTTGCATTATCATTTGTAGGGTTTCATCATTAAGTTTCTCATTCAGCCATTGGGAGTTGATATTGATCATATGCTTTCCAAAAACATATATCATACCTACAAATTCTTGTCACGCTTCCCAAGCACGATGACCATGCATGGAATTTGATCGGGTCCAAATAACTTATGAGTGGGCTCATGTCTTCCGATTCACAAGTGAACTTTTATGATCCCTTTGAGAGATCGTATCACTCATATGCCCTCATATGCACACCAGCTCGTCGGTGTATAGACCTTGATTAGGCCATCAACCTATTGGTCGGCCAAATGTACATACTTAGACATATAGCAACACATATGTCTTTGGTCAAAGGATGTGTGCCTACATCGTGACAGTATACGACATAGGACTTGGTTATCTCGATCTCGTTAAGTCAACTCTTTGACCTAACAAACCTGACACCTCTGAATCTCTATTCCCATGCAGAGGACCTACATCAAGAGGTCGATCAGATATCAGCCAAATGAGAAACGATTGCCATCTCCTACTCAGGCTGGAGGTCATCTCTTAACAATCACTTGATGATGCTTGATGAGCCCTCAATATAACTCTTTAGATATCCATCCAAGCACCAGCCTCTATGATTCAATCATTGAATCAACAATTGTATAATCATCAAGATAGCCATGGTACATAATCCTAATTGTACAGAGGAACCTTATGGTGCATTTATTCTTTTAATCTCAGTTGGGGAGTGAAATAATCAATAACTTTTATTGATAAATCAAATATTACAATAACATTTACTGTATGAATGGTTCGCCTCGGGCTCACATGGTTAACAGGTTAGTGTTTCTACCCATCTCCCAATATTTCTCTTATTTTGTTATTGTCTATACCACATTCAAAGTTTGCCCCCATTGAGTCCTAGGTCTCTCATATCGATTCCCAAATACATCTGACTTATATTTCTACTTATCACATTGCATTTAAATTATCATATTTAAGTAAAGACATTTAACTAATCATATAATTTTCACATAATTACATGATTTCAACATTTTGGAGGATTACGAAGCATCTCTATTCTTTAATAAAGTAACTCATACTGTATTGACAATCTACAAAGTTATGTGTATCACAAGAATTTATAACATCCCAAAATTCTATAACAAGGAGCAACAATTGATAGAATATTTCACATTTGTCAAGAAGTTCATAAGTCATAATCATTCGCAACATTTTGCAAAACATCATCACAAGGCATGTAACTAATGATTTGTAACACTTTTCATTCTACCGGGAAAGCTTACGATTATGAAGGAAGCTCTTAAGGCTTAGACAAAAACTAAGGTCAACGTGATCACTAATCTTAAATTAGCTAAGACCTTTCTTTCAGCCACTAATAACTTTCTCGGGGAGGATATGTCGATCCCCGTTGCTCTTAGCTATAGGTCGACATAGAGTTAGTTTAGAAGCAAAGAAGATATTTTGATTTGCTAAAGCTTGGAGAAAAACCAACAAATTCTTTATTGCATCTACTATAAGAAGGAACTTATGAATAACCATTCAATCACCTTTATTCCCTTATTTTGGCTTTTACTCCCTAGCTAAATACATGTAAATATCACTAACTTGCGTGAATTAACATCTAACAATGTCCTATAATTAACATGTAATTATCTGTATTTAAACACAAAATAAAAGAATAAAGAACAGAAAAGAAAAATAAAGGAAGTATTGCAAATACTGACTAGCCCTAAATCTCCAGATCAAGTAAATATTGACTAGGTCGACAAGGAATAAGTACGAGGAGATAAGGACAAAACGACACAGACAAATATACACAGAACCCTAGAAACCCTATGTGTTCAACACACTGTATATATAGTGCACTTTTACACTATTTTATACACACTTTATACATACCTCAAATTCAAAAAATTTTCAACATTAAACATGTGCATAATTATCTATAAAAAATGGTAAAAATAACAGCCAATAAAAATATGCATAACACACATGGTACACAAAGATGAAAAAGCTGCAAACATGATTTCATTGATCAATATCTCCTCCACATGAACTCAAAATTCATCAAACTCACCTCCATTGTATTTCAAACTAAATTATCTATCTAATGAAGGTATTTTTCATTTTAAATGCAGTTAAGATACAAAAGTTGGTTTTCTAGGGTACCATTGTATTGAGGCATTTGTATATAATATTACATTATTTAATTCTTATATTTTAACTATCTTTGTATTTTTAAATAATTATACAAATTATATAAAACATATAAAAATATAAACATAAACAAAAATAATTAAAATAAATCTAAAATAAATATTAAAGTTTAATACACATGTATATTATACCTATAATATATATGTAATTCTTTACATACATAAACAAAATTATAAAAATAAAATAAAAATATGTAAATACATAATAAATAATACCTCAAATATATAAAATATATAAATATAATATACATAATAAAAAATAAAATAATATACACAAAACATAGGTATATATACCTATATTAATATATGTGAAAATTAACATATAATAAGTAAGTCGATATAAATAAATAAAAATCACCTAAAATAGTACATAAAATAAGAAACAACTTTCATGTTTTAAGTGTTAATTAAAAAATCATATATTATTTTATTTTTAATTATCTCTATTTTTAGCTTCATTTTATCGTCTAGCGGGAAGGTCTGGACTAATCAAAGACGAGGAAGGGTTGACCCTAGGTCAACCCTCCCTTCTTTGTGCAAACACACCCAACGGATCGTTCCCTAGCCTCCTTCCTCATTTTCTTCCGCCAATGCTTGCCTCGTTTGACCTTGAGCTCTTCATGAAATTCATGCATATGACATCCAGGATTCACGACAACATCTCACAATGTATCGATCTTCATTGATGGAGGCGCAAACCATAGTCAAATGAGACCCTTCCATTGCCATGTATTTAACATCGCCTTCCACAACTGAGCTCTGAGAGCTCGATCACCACCATAACCTCGAATCCTAAGAGCCGAAGTGATACCTGGTGATGATGGGAAGTCCTCCAAGGCATAGGCGAGGAGAAGGTGACTAATTTTAGACTCCCCATTATTGGAGTTATACTTCAGGCGAAGGTTTCGTCTCCCAGGTCCATCCAGGTCGAGTCATAGCTTACAATGGAGGTCTAGGTTCGTTTTTGAGTGCTTAGCATAGTTTTAGTCATAAGTTTCCTATTATTGCAGTTATTTACCTTTTACTTAAAAGATTTTAGTTCGTCGGAGCTCTAGGCTCCGACCACTATTCTCTTGTGAAACTACCTCTATTCTGACCATAGATCGCTTCATCTTCTGACCCCTCATGTTCTACATCATCCAACTCCATCAGAAACAACCTCGATCTTGCAAGGATTGGGCGAATAGTCTCCTTCCACCATCTACAGCCGGAGACCCATTCCAGACATTTTTTCGTGTGAACCACATTTTTTGTGTTATTGGGTTGAGGGAGAGAGCCCCCCAAGACTGGGTTTATTTTGTGCAGTTCCTTAGACTTACAAACTCCTCCATGAGGTGATTTGGAGACCTAGAACTATCTCCAGGTTGACCCAAGCTTCAAAGGACCCAGGTCTCTTTTAGAGAGACCTGGAGCATTTTGTGTCCACCACTAGTTGCGGAAGGACACCTGGAAAGCTATTGAATTTGATCCTGAGCTGCTACATCAACTGAGGAGCGAGATTTTACCGATCAAAAGACGACGAAAGACATGTTCTTTCCCATTCTTTGTCTTAGCCTCAAAACCGTTCGATCAAGCGCATCTTCCAGATTCTATCAGAGCTGTTAGAATAGGGGCAAAAGTAAGCGCATCTCTACCATCGGATGGGTTTAAGTGATCTTCTTTGAGTCATCCTCCACCATGCTACTGGGTATTTTGCAGGCCAACCCTCGACCCTTTTTGTATTTTATTTTAAATATTTAAACATTCTTCTAAAGTTGTAATTTTTTTAATATTTAGACATGGACCCTCGAACTTGTTTTATTTGCACTTAAGTCCAAGTCCAGGTCAACTCATGTGGCTTTCCATGTAAGGTGCTTGGAATTTTGCATTTTGTTACTCATATTTGTGAGAATGTTATTAAATGCTCTGAACATTTTGTAATATTGCATCTTAGTCCCCGCTAGTCACGTGCAAGGTGCATGTATTTAGAGATTTTGCATATTTATTGGATTTATGGTTTATTTAAATTGAGTTTAGGTCCTTGTGTTGCATATATATTCTATTTTATTGCTTTATTTTTATTTATTATCTCTATTTATCCAAAAATTGTAGAAAATTTATATTGAGTGTCTGGAAACTATATTTATCACATATATTTTTCATAAAGTATTTAAAATTGTTTTCATATTTATGAAAATACAAAAACATTGCATTTTCTCTTGTTTTTCATTTAAAGATATAAAAATTTCAAAATATTTTCAAAAATTCTTAAAAACTTATAGCATGTCTATTTTACTATATTTTATCATTTGATCAAATATCTTTATTATTTCAAAAATGCCTAATAATTACAAAACACAGAAAATATTATAAAATTTCGCAAAAATTTTAGAAAATTCCAAAAATTGTGTAAATCTTCTTTGTTATATCTAGCATATGATAAAATTAGTTTAAGGTTTATTTTGATCTTTACATTTTTTAAAACCCTTGACAAATCAATTTATTTATTCTGTGCATTGTTTTGATTATTTTTATATTGAATAATCCATAAAAACTATAAAAATTCCACAAATATTAACAAAAATGGAGGAAATATTTAAAAGCAAAAATGTATTTCTTTTATTTTGACTTATTTACATTATTTAAAAGTCCAAAACACATTTTGCCTTCTTTTTATCTAGATAGTATATATATTAACGACACTATTATATATTTTATTTTAAAAATGAAAATTAAAAATTTCAAAATTAAAAACAAAAAATATATAACATAAATTATAAGAATTTGAATATTACAAAAACCCCACAACAATTAGCGAAAAGAAAAGGACATAAAAAATACAAAACCTAAAACTATTATTAAGTATTTAGTAATAATTTTGCACCCTATTCCCTGTTGTCATAGTGTTTAAACTCAAACTACTTATACCTATACTCATGTATATTCTGAGTTATAATAAATTGACTCGCATATTTTGATCACGAGATTTCAGTGTGGGTTGATTGTTTCTTAATTGATAGTTGATCATTGCAATGATTGGTGGCTTAACTTGTTTAGTCGCCAGATCAGCTTATCGGTTAATCAGGAAACACATTTCTTGCATCAATATTGGGTTTATCACCAATGCCTATAGGGACTTCTTTTTCCTCGCTTCTCTCGATGGTCCCTCCTCCGCTTGCGAGGGATCTACATGACCCCTCCTTCTGTCACTCATGAGGATCCTTACTGCAAGTCTGCAACGAAAAGGGATTGGTTGGAAGACCCATCCGGGGATGACAAGATAAGGAGGACCATGAGCTCCATTACATCTTCCAAATTTCTTAGACATGATGTATTTAATATCGAATTCCTTAAAAATCATTAGCCTGTGATAAACAAGGATGTTCTTTGTCCATAGACTTCATGTGTATGCAAGTAGGAGAACATAGAGTCAGAATCACACCTTCCTAACTCTTGTTGCAACGATCAACTCCTATAGCCACATTACAGATTTCTCGCATATATCCTATTGCAATGTCATCTACAAAATTTTTGTCAAACTACTCGCATGTAGGTGAATATTCCAAAATAGCTCGAATTAATAATGAGGAATTACATTGTATTTGGGCCATTAGAGATCAATAAAAAAACTACTTAAAATCAATATTAATTAATGTGAAGTGGTCAATTTTATTTTACTTAGAGCATCCCAATGTCGAACACACGGAAGTAATTTCACGTTCAGAATTTAATTTAAAGAATTTAGAGTTAAGTTTTCAGAGAAGATTTTTTTGCATTTTTATGCGAATATCAAATGCAATGCAAAGTTTGAACGAGATAATTTCTCAAGGAAACTAACTTAGCTTATTTATATTTAATGAAATATTAAGTTTAAATTAGCCAAATATCAATTTTTTGGAAACATTATGCCATGGTGTAGGAGAAACACATTTTTATAGAATTGTTAGGGTTAAAATGCAATTACGAAAAAAAGACCAAATTCACAGATATTTCCACTTTTTTCAATTAAATCATTTCCAAACCCTAAGGAAGCAGATAAAAATGTCAATCAATAGAAAATTAGCCGATCGTAATTTCTTTATATTTTTTTGGGCGTAAAATCAATTTTTAGGAAATTTTACACACAAAACAGAGTGATCTTGGGTACATTAGTTTTTAATAAACCCGATAATCATTGTAAGTTACCTTCTCGACATTCTAAACATCGTTATTACTCCCTTGGCCGCGTAAATTTGCTATCCTTACCCACAAACCATGGTTAACTCACATCTATTTACCTATTACATTTAACCAGGTCTCGTTAAAAAGAAGTGCGTATTACCCTCTTTGTTTAGAAAAATTATAAAAATATGTCATCCTTCCCTCTTCCCCCCTCTCCTTACGTCTCCTTCCCCATATGGGTACAAAAAGAACCCAATCAGGTATCCCCCAAATGCCATCACAATATGGGACCTCAATCAGAATCACATCCCCAAATCATCTTCTTCAAGAACCCAACAGCACCAATTGTCAACCACATCTTCACGGATCTGCAAGACGAGACCCAACCCTTCAATCATACCCAAATTCAAACTATGCCACCTAAAAATCAAATCTAATCTTCATTGATGCCTTCCAAAATCTCTCTCTCTCTCTCTCTGACTGGACGTAGGGAGGTGCAGGGTTGGATGGCATGTGGGGAGGTGGTGCACAGCTGGCCACGCGGCGGTGCACTAAGACGTGGAACCACATAATGACGTGGTGGGACGCACGAGTGGTGCGAGTCGGCGTATGACTGGGCACGCGAGGACCCACTAGAGCGTGGAACCATGTGGAACCACATAATAATGTGGTGGGATGCGCAGACGGTAAGCGACTGGGCACTGGAGCGTGGAACCACACGGCAACGAAGATCAGCGTGCGGGTCGGTGCTGTGAGATTGGCCGAACAAGAAAGAGGAAGAAGAGGGAGAAGAAAAGAATGAGGAAGAGAGAGAGAGAGAGAGGAAGAAATCGAACTGTTGGATTTTCCATGCCTTGATTAACTCATTTTTAACTCAAGATGTGTCAAGTTAACATCATGATTCTTGGGGTAAGATAGAGCAAGTTTACGAGGTTGAGGGAGTAATAACAATGTTTAAATGTCGAGAAGATAATTTACCATGATTCTAGGTTTGTGAGGTAAAAATGCCTAATATTTTAAAGAACTGAAAATGTAATAAATAGCACTAAATAAGTGGGATCCATAACATATTTAATATCCTAAAAATACAAAATTTTGGATCAATTAAAATATAATTATTAAGTTCACAAAAGGATTTGTTCAGACAACTTATGCATGCAGCGAATAGATTTTTTAAATATTAAAGAAATCAATTTAATTTAAGTAATGTGATTTTCTTAGAATTTTTCGAGCATCGTATGATTTATTAGGATTTTTCAAAGCTCAGATGGAAAAAATAATGTAATTATCACAACAATACACGTAATAAATCAAGAAATGCTCAGAAAATTATCAATAAATGACCATGTTGTAGATAATAAATAGTACTGAAAGATGAAATTTCTGGAATTTAGAAACGATGACAAATGATGATTTAAACATGTACTTCATTACAAGTCTAGAAATGCAAAAAGATAGATAAAATTCAAATAAACCAAAAGCGCACAAATGCTCTTACTTAGTTAATGTATGCTTGCTTGACCATGCAATTTTATCAGTGGGTGCGTGAGATGCACGTCATTACAGTTGGGATCAGGTAGCACGGATCAATTTGCTTGCAGTTGATCCTGCGATCGTCACTTCTCCACGTGGCATAAGGTTCTGGTGATGATTACTCCTGATCAACGGATGCTGATGGATGAGGGGGTTCTACGGACAGGATGGAAGTCCATCAACATCCAGCAAGTGGCGTAAGCCTTGGATTTCGACGGACAAGATGTACAGACGGCCCCAATCAAACAGCGGCTGTAGCAAGATGATTTCATGGGCTTCTACTTCGGATCTCTAGTGTTGAGAGGATTGCAGAAGAGGTCTTGTAATCCTCTCTATTTTTTTTTGTGTGATTTTGATTCCAAATCTAACCTTATATATTTAATCTTAGATTAGTTATCTACGTATTCTTCAAATTTCACCTAAATCTGACTGCTATTTTATCTTAATTGTCAAACATTCGGTCATGATCTAAATAACATTTAAAAAAGATCCGAATATTTGACCATTAAGATAAAATAGCAATTAAAGTCGTATTTGAGTGAAATTTAATGAATATGTAGGGAATTAACCTAAATTAAATATATAAAGATAGATTTTTGAATCAAAATCACAAAAAAAATTAGAGCTCTACAGCAGAGGTCTCTACTTCGTCGTCCGTCAAGAACAAGGCGGAGAACGATTTGACTCCTGCAATGGGTGAGTTCTTCTCTGCTCTGGTGCTAATCACCGACGAAGATCTTTGAGGAGGGACGGTAGAGGGGCGGAACTCGTCAAGTGGAGTTGCTAATGGTTCTGCGAGTGACGACGTTGCTGATGGATGCTCTGGATAGGGGCTCCAGCTATCTTCCTGGATATGAGTTCAACGGAGGATTCAATGGTAGTCGTCTTTGTGCTCCTGATCTAAGCGGATGCTTCTTGGTCTGTGTTTTAGGTGACCCACCCGCAATCTACGCCCAAGTCGGCTGAGAAAAGGAGGTGGAATTGGCTCCGAAGATGGCCTCTCATCCTACGCTTCTTCTTGTTGCAGCTTTGCCGGTGTGATCTACCATGATTCAAGGAAGGATCGAGTCTAAGGGCTCGTCCTGGCTGTAAGCATAAAAGTAGAAGGTGGTCGGCGCTCCTTTGCGGGATGGATGATGGAACGTAAGCTCCGGTCCGATGGCAACCGGAGATTGGGGAGATCTGATGAGACAGATGAGATGTGTGGAGGAAGGAAGATGGGCTGATCTCGTTGGTGCGTGATTTTGATTTAACGAAGAAGATGGAGATGAGAAGATGGAACTGGGGATTGACGATAGAAGAAAAAGAAATGGAAGAGGAAGAATGGTTAGGAAAGAAGAGCAGCAGGGAAGAAGGAAATATGTAAGGAGAAAGAAAGAGGAATGGGAGGACAGTTACATGGAATGGGTGTTCTTCGCTTAGAATGAGTGGAGGAGCTCTCGGCCCTCCGATGATCACTCTACACCTGGGCGAAAGGTGGAGCTCGGCAGTTCATTGAAGAAGGCTGCATCGACGAGTAAGACACGCCATATGCGGAATAGGATCTTCGTCGCCTCAATACTATGCTTCCCCGCTGTCACCCGAAAAGCTTGTAGAAGCTGGTGCCTTTTCTCCCGATAGTGGCGGATGCGTTTGATTGAGGTGGCGGTGATGGTTTTGTTGGTTCTCATTAGGGTTTCCGGTGGACTCGGGGAGCCCATTAGGGTTTGGACGATGAGAGGAGAAAGGGAGCCGACGAGGTGGCGGGGATTTCGTCAACTGCGGGCTCGTGGCACTAGAGTTGTTCAAAATATCAGGGTCAAACGGGTACTCGACCCGACCCACCTATTTCGACCCTAAGTTCACGGTACCCGAGAAATATTGTAACACCCCCAAAAAGATAGTCCCATACCGTGGAACACGAAATGTTCCGGGTGGGATAAATAGCGAGGAGATTACTACTTGTCAACCCGGCTTAAACATTTTTGGGGTAGTTAATCGGGTCCGTATGGGCCCGATCCCAAGAACCCCAAACATAGTACCACATGGAAAACTCACGAAGTGTGGGTGTAGTTTATAAGTGGTGGGGATTACTACTTGACAACTTGGACTTAAGCATTTTGGGTGGTTGTCAACGGGTCCATTTGAGCCCGAACCCAACAAGTTGTCAGGGCTAGTTTTCCTCGATAACGGATCGGGGACCTAAGCCCGGGACGTTACAAATGATACCAGAGCCAAATTCTCTCTGATAGTGGAAAGGGTTACCCGAGAGGTGGAGCCGCCCTTACAAAGAGGTTGGAGGAAATGGCTACCCGGAGCGTGCAACCGCCACTATCACTGGGAAGAAGTGATGTGCCATGTCGCAACGAGGACGTTGTGAATATAAGTGGGGGAGGTTGTAACACCCCCAAAAAGATAGTCCCATACCGTGGAACATGAAAAGTTCCGGGTGGGATAAATAGCGAGGACGTTACTACTTGTCAACCCGGCTTAAGCATTTTGGGGGTAGTTAATCGGGTCCGTATTGGCCCGATCTCAAGAGGTTGTTAGGGCCAGTAATGCTCTGTTAACGGACCGGAGACCTAAGCCCGAGACGTTACAAATGGTATCAGAGCCGGACGCCCTCTGACAGTGGAAAGGGCTACCCGAGAGGTGGAGCCGCCTCTACAAGAGGTTGGAGGAAATGGCTACCCGAAGCGTGCAGCCGCCACTGTCACTGGGAAGAAGTGATGAGCCATGTCGCAACGAGGACGTTGCGAATATAAGTGGGGGAGGTTGTAACACCCCCAAAAAGATAGTCCCATACCGTGGAATACGAAATGTTCTGGGTGGGATAAATAGCGAGGAGATTACTACTTGTCAACCCGGCTTAAGCATTTTAGGGGTAGTTAATCGGGTCTGTATGGGCCCGATCCCAAGAACCCCAAACATAGTACCACATGAAAACTCACGAAGTGTGGGTGTGGTTTATAAGTGGTGGGGATTACTACTTCACAACTTGGACTTAAGCATTTTGGGTGGTTGTCAACGGGTCCATTTGAGCCCGAACCCAACAAGTTGTCAGGACTAGTTTTCCTCGATAACGGACCGGGGACCTAAGCCCGGGACGTTACAAATGATATCAGAGTCAAATTCTCTCTGATAGTGGAAAGGGTTACCCGAGAGGTGGAGCCGCCCCTACAAAGAGGTTGGAGGAAATGGCTACCCGGAGCGTGCAGCCGCCACTATCCTTTGCGGGATGGATGATGGAACGTAAGCTCATGTCCGATAGCAACCGGAGATGAGGGAGATGTGATGAGACAGATGAGATGTGTGGGGGAAGGAAGATGGGATGATCTCGATGGTGCGTGATTTTGATTTAACGAAGAAGACGGAGATGAGAACATGGAACTGGGGATTGATGATAGAAGAAAAAGAAATGGAAGAGGAAGAATGGTTAGGAAAGAAGAGCAGTAGAGAAGAAGGAAATATGAAAGGAGAAAGAAAGAGGAATGGGAGGACAGTTACATGGAATGGGTGTTCTTCGCTTAGAACGAGTGGAGGAGCTCTCGGCCCTCCGATGATCACTCTACACCTGGGCGAAAGGTGGAGCTCGGCAGTTCATTGAAGAAGGCTGCATCGACGAGTAAGACACGCCATATGCGGAATAGGATCTTCGTCGCCTCAATACTATGCTTCCCCGCTGTCACCCGAAAAGCTTGTAGAAGCTGGTGCCTTTACTCCCGATAGTGGCGGATGTGTTTGATTGAGGTGGCGGCGATGGTTTTGTTGGGTTCTCGTTAGGGTTTCCGGTGGACTCGGGGAGCCCATTAGGGTTTGGACGATGAGAGGAGAAAGGGAGCCGACGAGGTGGCGGGGATTTCGTCAACTGCGGGCTCGTGGCAGTAGGGCTGTTCAAAATATCAGGGTCAAACGGGTACTCGACCCGACCCACCTATTTCGACCCTAAGTTCACGGTACCCGAGAAATATTGTAACACCCCCCAAAGGATAGTCCCCATACCGTGGAATACGAAAAGATCCGGGTGGGATAAATAGCGAGGAGATTACTACTTGTCAACCCGGCTTAACCATTTTGGGGGTAGTTAATTGGGTCCGTATGGGCCCGATCCCAAGAGGTTGTGAGGGACAGTTTTCCTCGTTAATGGACCGGGGACCTAACTCGGGATGTTACATATGGTATCAGAGCCAAATTCTCTCTGATAGTGGAAAGGGCTACCCGAGAGATGGAGCCGTCCCTACAAGAGGTTGGTGGAAATGGCTACCCGGAGCGTGCATCCGCCACTATCACTGGAAATAAGTGATGGGCCATGTCACAACGAGGACGTTGCAAATATAAGTGGGGGAGGTTGTAATACCCTAACCCCAAACATAGTACCACATGGAAAACTCACGAAGTGTGGATGTGGTTTATAAGTGGTGGGGATTACTACTTGACAATTTGGGCTTAAGCATTTTGGGTGGTTGTCAACGGGTCCATTTGGGCCCGAACCCAACAAGTTGTCAGGGCTAGTTTTCCTCGATAACGGATCGGGGACCTAAGCCCGGGACGTTACAAATGGTATCAGAGCCAAATTCTCTCTGATAGTGGAAAGGGCTACCCGAGAGGTGGAGCCGCCCCTACAAAGAGGTTGGAGGAAATGGTTGTCCGGAGCGTGCAACCGCCACTATCACTGGGAAGAAGTGATATGCCATGTCGCAACGAGGACGTTGCAAATATAAGTGGGGGAGGTTGTAACACCCCCAAAAAGATAGTCCCATACCGTGGAACATGAAAAGTTCCGGGTGGGAAAAATAGCGAGGACATTACTACTTGTCAACCCGACTTAAGCATTTTGGGGGTAGTTAATATGGGCCCGATCCCAAGAGGTTGTTAGGGCCAGTAATGCTTCATTAACGGATCGGGGACCTAAGCCCGGGACGTTACAAATGGTATCAGAGCCGAACGCCCTCTGACAATGGAAAGGGCTACCCGAGAGGTGGAGCCGCCCCTACAAGAGCTTGGAGGAAATGGCTACCCGGAGCGTGCAGCCGCCACTGTCACTGGGAAGAAGTGATGGGTCATGTCGCAACGAGGACGTTGCGAATATAAGTGGGGGAGGTTGTAACACCCCCAAAAAGATAGTCCCATACCGTGGAACACGAAAAGTTCCGGGTGGGATAAATAGCGAGGAGATTACTACTTGTCAACCCGGCTTAAGCATTTTGGGGGTAGTTAATCGGGTCCGTACGGGCCCGATCCCAAGAGGTTGTTAGGGCCAGTAATGCTCCGTTAACGGACTGGGGACCTAAGCCCGGGACGTTACAAATATGTTCGGGTTGGGTATCCGTTAGCAGCTACCCAATCTAACCAATGGAAAACCCCATGGGTAGTTCCGGGTATCCGGTTGGAAAAACACATCCACCAAATTGGTTACAACACACATGTTATTTACCATGAAGACATGCATCTGGTTACACGTATACAGTAATCTTAGTTATGCAAATGAGTCTTCTAATCATAAATAATTTACGCGTTATTTGCACGTAAATGTTATTTTTTTCTGAAGATGACTCCTCTAATCTTAGTTCCTTTCAGTATACCTGATACGACACGAGAATCTCCAGAAACGAGGACACATCCGTTCATCACAAGAGAGTACGCAAGAAACAAAACATGCAACGTAAATAACGAGAATTATTTGCCTATTGATTATGTATTCACTTGATTATGTCATACTAAACGTATGTTTGGGATGTTGTGATCAACAAGTTCATTATGTGCTTGAAATATGTCTTACCGTCTTTCATCTTTTAAGATTTGAAATCTAAGTCGACTTTGGATTTATAATGGAAAAATCTCAACCTCATGTTATTTGGGAGTTCTTTCCCTTTTTATATGTGCCTTGGCAGGGGTATTCAAAATATCCAGGTCAAACCAGCACTCAACCCGGTCCGGATATTTCGACCCTAAGTTCACGGGTACTCGAGAAAGACGTTCGGATCCACGCGAAGTTGACTCGGTTGACCTGATGGAAAACCCGGTGATTTCCCGAGTACCCAGATTAAAAATCCAACCCGCAACCTTCGATTTCCACGGCTAGGGTCGGATTCTTCGATTTCTCCCACCTTATTGGTCATCTTCAAACTCTTGCCACAACCCCTTGGTCACCTTGGGTACCTTCGATTTCACGGCTAGGGCTCTCACATCAGGATCAAATTTGTCACTATCAGGCGCTAGGACAGGGAAATCACGGTACTTATCCTTTATTTTTGATGCTTTCTTCTTCTTCTTCAGATATGGGTCAGGAGCAATTGATTTGATTTGATGGTGCTCGGGTTTTTTACCTTTAGGGTGATATAAAAAATCTATGTTATGTTGTGCTCTGATTATCGTAGTTCATTTTAATGGACTATAAGATTGCAAATAATATATGATCTTGGAAGAAATAATAACATATATAAGATTTTTTTCTATATATGGTTTCACATTTTCTGCAGTGCTCTATTGTGGTTTATTTGATGTATAATTTGTGATATTGGTTGTAGTGACCCACGGGTACCCGCGGGTACCCGTTACCCATTCAAATTATTCGGGTACCCGCTGGAACTGTGTACCCATTGAAATTGATCGGGTCGATCCGTTGACCAGGTAAAGATGGGTCAGGGCGGGTCGTGATTGAATGGGTTGGGTACCCGCCCCATGAACACCCCTACGTGGCAGGCGAGGCCTGGTAGGGCCGGGAGCCGGCCGCTGCTCAACCATTGGAGATGGATGAAGAAGGTGGAGGTGGGAGAGAAGGTCTGGGCCATTGGATCTCTCCGATCGGAGGGACATGAGTGTGCCACGTGGAGGGGTCTTTAGAAGAGAGGAAATAAGAGGACCATTGGATCACACATGTATCCGACGGTCCAAGATGAATGCGGTTGGGAATAAGGTGGGGTTGTGGCAGTTCAAGGAAAACAGTAAATGACTTAAAATCAAAACTACAGTACTTACATGCACCTTGCGGGGTAGTCAGCAATGAAATTTATTTGTAGAAAGCGAACTTAATATATTATTAAAAATCATCATATAATAGATTTTTAAAAGGAAATTAATGAAGATAATAGGAAGCAAAAGACAAAAAAATAATGAATAAAAGAGGTATCAGAATTCTCAGATGATAAGAGACATTTTTAGAAAAATCAAGAAGCTACAACATGATTCTTATTCAGAAATTGAAGTTACCTCGCCATTTCAATTTTCATTTTGTTCTGTAGCAAGTCACAAAATAGTTTATGCTATATGTTTTTCCTTTAAATCAGAAATACAAAGAACATTTTTATACCGTAATTAACACATGTTTATGCTATGTTTAGTATGAAATAAATTAAAGGACTGGAATTAATGCGAAGTTTGTGAAGAAATTTAGCAGACATCCATAACAATTTATCATATATTTGGAAGAAGTAAAATTAACTAATAAGACTACGATAACGGGATTAGCAAAAATATTTTCGTTATTTTTCTCTTTTGAAAAATCGAGAAAGATGAGTATAGTAGACAATAGAAGTTGACACTTCTATTGTATCTTATGTCTTTCTCGTATTTTTGCAAGTGAAAAATAACTAAAATTCTGTTGATCCCGTTATCGTGTCGTTTTGGTTAATATTACTACTTGCAGCTATATGACGTATTGCTATGGATGTCTATTAATTTTTATGCTAAGTTCGCATTAATTTCAATCCTAGCATTTATTTCGTTTTATAAAACATTACAAATATCAATTAGTTATGAAATTGAAATTTGCTTTATGTTTTTGTTTTAAATGAAATATATAAACATCAAATATCTTCTTAATAATTTTTTAGTATTATTTTTTTCCTTTTTATATATATCACTAAAAACTAAATTTTCATAACTTAGTTACTTTTCCTAATGTTAATGGGAAATGATGTGTTGCTTAACTACTTCATGACTTACTGCAAAGAAGGATAAAAATTGAGATGGCAAGATAACTTTGATTTCTTGTCAAAAATCATGTTGTAGCTTCTCAGTTTTTTGCAGATATCTCATCATCAAAGAAATCTGAGCCCTTATTTACTTATTATCTTTTTCTCATTTGCTTCCTTATACCTTCATGAATTTCCTCTTAAAAATCTAAGAGAAATGAAAAAAACTAACAGAAAATAAAGGAAATAACATACCAGTTAAATGCAAATCTTTGTAGACTCTTTTAGATATTTCTTTGAAGTCAACAAAATAGAATATCTGCCGTGGGATTTCCTCATTATTTCAGAAAATGTGTATGACTGAAGTTGATTTTGCGAATCTTATCATTAAGTCACTTGGTACTACTCTGAAATTTGATTTGTTGGGACAAACTATAAAATTCGAGAAAATATATCACGCAATCGATGCATGAACTAAATTACATTTGCTTTTTTTTATTAAACCCGGCATAACATTACTCTTAACATAAATAGTCAATGAAATAGGCACACAAGTAAGTTCATGGTTATCCAAAATCAAGATAGCATTAGATGTACAGTTTTAACATGAAATATATAAGGCAAAATGGGAAAACACAAAAAAATACAGACGATATATTTTTGGAAAAAATAATGCAAGGGGAAAAAACTAAAATATGATTTGGTAGCTACAATTGTCGGTACCGTTAGGAAAAGGAATTTATTCACCATCATACTCGGACGTCCATTCTTGGCCACAGCCAAGGCAGTGACCGACCATGATAGTGGAAAGGTATGTTTTCGCGTAGAGGGCGAAACCATACAAATAGAGACAATCGAGGAAATCAGAGCCAGAGAATTAGCTTGCTCAGAGCAGTCCAGCGAAGCCGAGCAGATGACAGAGGAAGAGCTAGACATCCACCAGGAGTGTGATTTTGTGATGACAGATGATGAATCTATCTGGACAGATCCCGTAGCACAGACCCTTGCCCTGCCTACAGATTCACTATATCTAAAGCTTATGGCAGTCGAGAGCCTGGAGAGCACACCCCCGGATGAGGATACACCTGAGGCTGACAGTTTTGGGATGAATGGTGATGATGACTTTCAATCCTGTTCTTCTAATTCAGATCCCTCGGATTCAGACATTGATTGGGATGATTTTGATGAATATTTGCCGTGTCTGATTCCTTCTGAACCGACAGCTAGGACGGAGTACGAGCCAGTGCAAATTATTGATGATTCAGCAGGATTCCCTTCGTCAGAAATTCATGCAGAGCGAGAGTTCTCCCATGCAGGCCTGGTCGCTTTCACACAGACATATCAGAAGCCAGATCTGCCACCTCCCAGTTGTCTAGAACTGAAACCTCTGCCGCAGTCGCTGAAGTATAGATTCCTTGCGGGTAAGCCAGATATGCACCCAGTCATTATCTCAGCAGGTTTGACTGGAGAGCAAGAATCTCGTCTGATGGAGGTTCTTGAAAGAAACTTCAAAGCGATAGGATGGAGTATAGCTGATCTCTAGGGGATTAGTCCGGTTCTGTGCTCCCACCACATCTATCTTGAGGATAAAGCTAAGCCATCACGTGAGTTCCAACGACGGCTGAACCCGAATCTTCGAGATGTAGTCATGAAAGAAATATCAAGGTGGTGGATCGTCGATTTTATCTACCCCATATCTGACTCCAAATGGGTTAGTCCATTACATGTGGTACCCAAGAAGACGGGTATCACTACAGTTGTGAATGAGTCTGGAGAGGAGATCACTACCCGAGTACCCACTTCTTGGAGGGTCTGTGTGGACTACAGACGATTGAATGAGGCCACCAAGAAGGATCATTTCCCGCTGTCATTCATTGATCAGATTATCGAGCGGCTGGCTGGGAAGAGTCATTACTGTTTTCTTGACGGGTACTCTGGTTATAATCAAGTGGTCATTGCGCCCGAAGACTAGGAGAAAACGACATTCACCTGCCCGTTTGGGACTTATGCTTTCAGACGGATGCCCTTTGGTCTATGTAACGCTCCCGTGACATTCCAAAGGTGCATGTTGTCCATTTTCTCGGACATGGTGGGTGACTGTTTAGAGGTCTTCATGGATGACTTCTCGGTCTATGGCGACGGGTTCGATGTTTGTCTTGACTGCCTAGACCGTGTGCTTCAGCGCTGCATTGAGGTCAACCTTGTATTGTCTTGGGAGAAGAGTCACTTCATGGTGACTCAAGGGATGGTCCTTGGTCATATCATCTCCAACAGGGGCATGGAGGTCGATCTGGCCAATGTGGATATCATTAGAAAACTCAATCACCGTCCAATCTGCGGCAATTGCAGTCTTTTCTGGGGCATGTCGGTTTCTACCGACGGTTTATTCAGGACTTCAGTCGGATTGCCCAACCGCTTATTGATCTGCTGACGAAAGACACCGAGTTCATTGTAAATGATAAGTGTCTTGCGTATTTTGAGACTCTCAAGAGTATGGTTGTTTCGGCTCCTGTCCTTCAGCCACCTGATTGGTCTCTCCCATTCGAGATCATGACGGACGCTTCCGATTTTGCCGTTGGGGTTGTGCTTGGACAGAGGAGGGATGGATTGCCGTTTGCCATTCACTACGCCAGCCGGACTTTAGATGCCGCACAGCGGAATTATACTGTGACTGAGAAAGAGATGTTGGTTGTAGTCTTTGCTTTGGATAAGTATCGATCTTATATTGTCGGATCTAGAGTGACAATTTATATAGATCACACCGCCATCCGGTACTTAATGGCCAAGAAGGATGCCAAAGCACGCCTTACCAGATGGATCCTTCTACTCCAAGAATTTGATATTGAGATTAAGGATAAGCCTGGAGTTAAGAATGTGGTGGCGGATCATCTCTCCCAATTGGAGAACCTTGAGGAATCTGAGCCCAGTGCACCTATCACAGAGACGTTTCCAGATGAGGCGATCTTGGCTATCACCTCGCTCCCGTGGTATGCCGACATTGTGAACTATCTTGTCGTCAAGATGGTCCCACAAGGTTGGCCTAGGCAGAAGCTCGAGACCTTCCTGGAGAAGGCCAAGCTTTACCATTGGGAGGATCCCGTCCTTTATCATGAAGGAGGGGACATCATCTGGAGGAGGTGCATTCCTCAAAAAGAGCACCATAATGTCCTCACATACTGCCACAAGCTTGAGGCAGGAGGATATCTTTCTGGAAAAAGGAAAACACAGAAGGTGCTTCAATCCAGCCTTTGGTGGCCTACTCTCTTTAAGGATTCTGATGAATTCGTGAAGAGATGTACTGACTGTCAGAAGATGGGAACCTGCGGACAGAGAGACATGATGCCCATACAACCCATTCACTTTTGTGAGGTTTTTGATGCATGGGGGATTGATTTCATGGGCCCATTTCCTAAGAGTCAGGGATTTGAGCACATTTTGCTCGTTGTAGATTCTGTCAGCCGATGGGTTGAGGCCATCCCCGCCCGAGCCGCAGATGCTAAAACCGTGTGTAACTTTTTGAGGAAAAATATCATTTCACAGTTCGGGGTACCTAGAGTCTTGATTTCAGACGGGATGTCTCATTTCATCAATGACAAGGTTAGGGCCCTTGCAGACGAGTTCAGCATTGACCATCGGGTTGCCACACCGTATCATCCTCAGACTAATGGTCTTGTCGAAGTATCGAATCGAGAGATAAAGACTATCCTACAGAAGGTCGTCCGCCCAGACCAAAAGGATTGGTCACAACTTTTGGACTCGGTCTTGTGGGCCTATCGGACATCCTTCAAAAATCCATTAGGGACATCTCCCTTTTGACTTGTCTATGGCAAGCCGTGCCATCTTCCCGTGGAAATCAAGCATAAGTCACTTTGGGCAGTCACTGAGTTATTGTTGGATCCCGAGAGTATAGGAGATCAGAGGAGAGCAGAATTGGCAGCCCTGGAGGAACTGAGAGATACAACATTTTCTAGCAGCCTATAGTACAAGGTAAGAGTGAAGACATGGCACGATTCTCATATCAGCCATAAGCAGTTTGAGCCAGATCAGAGAGTATGGTTGTTTGATTCCAGGCTGAAATTATTTCCAGGGAAATTACAGAGCAAGTGGAAAGGTCCGTATGTGGTCAGGAAGGTACATGACAATGACAGCATTGATATATCAGAACCGTCATCTTCCTCTACCTTCCGTGTCAATGGTCAACGTCTGAAACTATATCTAGATCATGACCCGCCAACCATTGACGTTGCCCCCATTCTTCTGGTATGAGATGTGTTCCTTTGACTTATATCACTTGCATCTCATACATGGTGATCAATTCCATCTTCCGTTGTATAGATTCATCTGTCTATATCATGCTTTCATCTGTTAATCTCTTTTCTTCTTTTCTTTTTTTCTTCTTTTCTTCTTTTCCTTTTCTATTCTCTTTATCTATCAAAAAGGTGCCACCCCTTGTTGTCAGTTTTCTGTACTTAGGACGTACTTTGTCCTAAGTATTGGGGGGTTTGCACCCCGAGTTGACTCTATTCTTTTCGGTCTTCTCCATTGTCTCCTCTTATCGTCTATACTTAGGGATATTTTACCCTAAGTATAGGGGGAGATAATCCGAGTACGATCTGTTCATTCCCACCCTTCACCCTCCCTGCGTTGTATACAGTCTGCTATACTTAGGATTATTTGATCCTAAGTATAGGGGGATGGTCAACTTCTCATTGGTTCAGTCATTTATTCTTTAGATTTGCCTATACTTAGTACGAGTTATGTCTTCTCTTTTCTCTCCGATATATGAGGGCATAGCTCAAGCTAATTATAGGGGGGTCGTATATACTACGTATATACTTTAGCCATAGCTCGTACTTTCATATTTTCTTAATAATATGGCTAATAATTCTTTAAAATTCATTAAAAACCCTAATAAAAAGATGTTATTATTCCTCAAATTCTTTTTGTATATACTGATTAATAAATTAGGTAAAAATGTTTTTTGCAGAATGTTTGAAAAATAGTTTGAAAATCTGTGTGAACATTTATTGAAAACTATTTTGAACATATTTTGTTACATGTTTTCAACCTTTGTAACAATGTGTGGTTTGTAAAATTTATTTCCTTGGTGTGAAATAAAATGTTTGAAAAATGATTTGCAAATGGTTTGAAAAATAGTTGCAAAAATATTTTGAAAAATCTATATATACTGTTTGAAAAACCTTTGCCAAATGATTTTCAAATGTGTGTACATGTTTGTCAAATGTTTGTAAAGATTATTTTGGACTATAGTTTTCAAAAATTGTGTGAAAAGCTTGTGTCAAATAAGTTTGAGGAATATAGACATCATACCAAAAATTATTTATTATATATACGTATAAAATTGATCACTTACCCTTGTAGATTCTTAAAATCCACTTCTGGTATATATAAAGAAGCACTCCCGTGTACATATTTTTCACCTAGTTTTCAGCCAAAAACTTTTTGTTTTCAAAAATTCCAAAAACATTTGCAAAAATTAAAATCCAAAAACATGTGAAAAATATTTTTGAAAAATACAAAAAATGCACATGCATCATCATCATCCTTTCAAAAATCCATAAAAAGTTCAAAATCTTTGAAAATTACATCATAAAAATATTTTCTGCATCGTATAGCATAGCATGAGCATTTTTTGGATTGAGTTTGATAGTTGAACAAGTCTAAGTAAAATCTGGAGATTGGAGCTTGATTGGACCTTAAAATCTACCTAATAACAAGAACCTTATAGGAACTGGGTTTGAGGTACTTCAGGTCTAGTTGACTTAATTCTTTGAGGATCACGGGACTTGGTTCAATGGATTCTTGACTGCCTAAGTAGAGTATCTTGGAGCACACGCATGACTCTTGTTGATAATGACCTAACTTGGACACCTACACCTTTCACATGGCTCAACTCAGTTGAGTGGTGAGGGGATTGGATTTGCCGGTATGAGACGCACACAAGTGGAAACATTTGTCCTCCTCTAGGGAGGGAAGTGCACCCCAACTCGTCCAGTGATGACGAAATCTAAAGACAGGAGAGTGTGGGTTTTAATAAAGCTTCAAAAGAGGGATAGTCTACTGGCTCAAGAGGAAAAACTCCTTATGTAAATGCTGTTGTATATAGTATTCAAAAAAAATGTTCAGGCATGTACAAAAATAAAAAGCCTGCAGAGTATGTACAAATCTGTAAAGCCAATAAGCAAGCTTGAGTTCCAAAGTAAAATATGTGAGCCTGCAGCTGGATGACTTGACTACACTGGTCTTGCATCCCAGGATAGGTAGCTACACTGGCTACCGTCCATTCTTCTCTTCACCCCCTCCTCTTGAGATGGTTGCCACTTGAACTTAGAAGGGAATACCCCGCTCCTCAAGGATGGAGTTGTTGGATTGGGGAATCATTGGGTTGTCATACTGGAGAAGTCAGTTTCATTGTCATTCGAGTTGGGGAGAGTCACCATCACTTACACTGTACGAGTCAGATTCATAGTCGTAAGAGTTTGCGTTTGAGTTGAGATATTTTTGACCTGGCTATTGAGGAGACTTGAACAGAGTTTTGGGATTCTCAAGGACTGTTGGATTTCAAATTCGGTTCTCATTAAGGTTACGCCCGTACTAAAATTCCAAAGGTCCGACTTAAGCTCCAAACTTTGATTTTGTGAAGACAAGTTTGATAATCAAAATTAATCCACCTTCTTCTTTTTCTTTTCTTTTTCTTTTTGCACTTATATCATAAGTGTTTGCTAGGGACTAGCAAAGGTAAAGTATAGGGGGATGATGAATCCACATTTCATCATCTTTATTCTATCATTTTGGCCTCAAAAACCCTAGTAAATGCATGTAAATACCATTAAATACATCATCTTAGCATTCATGCATGTGCATCCAAATAGTGCATAAATTACTGTAATTAAAGCCAAAATTATAGAATAAATAAAAGAAAAGAAAAGGAATAAAATATTGTAAATATTTTATGACCCGAAACCCCGAGACCTAGGCATCTTGATGAATAGGTCGACAAGGAATAAAGTAGGGGGAGATAAGGGTCAAATACCTATACTTTTTAATTCATTCTTCATTTATTTTGGGACCTATTTTTTATTCCACTTTTTATACATCAAATAAAGAAACTTTAAACATGAAAGTTGTAGATAATTTTATATAGAAAAATACAAAATTTATTTCACTGAAAAATAATGCACAGATAAAAAGTTATGGTCTGAATAAAAATCCAGATTCCCAACTTCCCAGACCCGTATCTCACAAATGAAACCTCCAAATGCATCAAACTCACCTTTGATTGTATATAGTTAAAAATAAGCTAGTGGTTTCGCATTTGACGGAGCTACGGAAAGTTGAGTTTTGGACCCTCATTGTATACTTGTACAGATTAAAATATTCATATTATTATTTATTCATTATTTTTATAATTTTATATTTTTATAATTTTGTAAATATTACTTATAATAATTATGTACATTAAAATCAGAATAAAAACCTAAATAAAACACAAAATAAAATACATGTATATATAATACATAGGTATCAGACCTATACTTATACCTATATAACTTATACTTTTATTTTATTAAATATACAAACTACATCCAAAAATTAAAATAAAAATATAATTAAGTGTATAAAGGTATTTTATAATTTTATAAAATAATAAATAAAAATAAAAAAATTAAAATCACAAAATAAAAATAAAATAATAAATATATAGGTAATATACCTATATAGGCTATAATAGGTAACTTGTAAAAATATACCTCATAAACATTATTAAAAATCAGAATAAAATACTACATAAAATAATAAATATTTTTTATTTATAACCTAAAATTAATAAATCCATTTTCAATTTTTAAATGGATTTTTAAATCTTTTTCCAGGGATTTTTCCTGATTGGTCCACGTGGACCAATCAGGGGACAGTCAGTGGTGACCTTAGTCAACTAGCTGTCCTAACCCTGTGACCTTGTCAGAAGCATCGTTTTTCGTCATCTTTGACGATTTTTCGGGACCTGATCTTTCATCCTTCCACGATAGCTCCTTCTTGACTTTTGATCCTCGATATGTTGTCTTTCACGCCTATACATTTCCTTGGAGAATGGAGCGGCGATTCACCAAATAATCCTTGGTCTTTGGACCATCCCAGTCGCAGGGTCAAACCTCATATATTGGGCACCCGATTTTCTTTTGAAAATTTGAACCCCATTCTTTGGTCTTCGTCCCCATTGCAACCAGCCTTAGCTCCTTGGAGATTACAGCTCCTGCTGGGCATCGTCAAGGCGGCGGAGCGATGAGATCTTGGGCGTTCCACCCCACCTCCGGTGACCCCCGTTGAGGTACCTTTAACCTCGGGCCCCTGGCCCTTGAGGTATTTATTTCCCCTTATTTTTCTCACATTCATCTCGTCATAGCTTTTAGATCAAAAACCCTCTACAAATTTGGCGTCTCATCGATCATATCACAGTCTTAAATCCACCTCGTCGGAGCGCAACTCTGGTCAGCCACCGTCGCACTACGCCTCACCGCCATTCATCTTCCACGGAGTCCAGGCATTTTGCCATGGACTCTATCACGTTTTTTTGCAGGTACGTGCACTCGAATGACCACCTGGGGGCATTTCTGAGCTCGCCGGAGGTAACTGGAGGTCCCAAGCTCCGCCGCCGTCGTAGGCGAGGTTCAACGCCCCTCCGACCATTTTGAAGCTTCCCGTGCATGGAGATCACCTGTAGGAGGAGTTTTGGGCCGCCTTGAGCTTCGAACGCCGACCGACGAAGGAGGGCGGGGGAGGTCGTGGAAGCTCGCCATCGCCGGCCTTCTTCCGCGTTCTTCCTCCAGGCCTTTCAGCCGTCCGATTCCGTGCAGACGCCAGATCCATCGCCAACCGTCCGATCGCTTCTCCGTGCAACCATCAGATCCAGGGCTGGGATCTAATCCTAACCCTCTGTTCGCGAAGCATCATCGGAGCCCCTCGAGCGGACACGTGTCAAGTGGAAGATCGTCGACCGTCCGATTGCGAGCGCGGGGGTATTTTGCAACTAATCCCACACAATTTTATTTATTTATTAAATAGTTTATAAACTTTCCTTTGCCTTTGTTAAGTTTTGTAAAATTTGCAGTAAAGCCCCTATAGTTTCTAATATTGCATTTTGGTCCCTCGCCACGTCACCTCATGTGACCAGTACACGTGAGGTGCGGGCTTTTTGTGAGGAACCCCTCTAGGGATTTTGTATTTCGTTTCAATCCAGGGAATTAAATATTAAGTGTAAAAGTTTTAGTATATTTGCATGTGAGCCCTCAGACATTGTTGATATTACAAACAGGTCCCTATCAAGCGTGTGCCAGTCACGCGCCCTGGTGGGTTATTTGCAGAGGGACCCTCCCCGGTCTGGATATTTGTAAAAGGTCCATTAAATTGCATATTAAGTTATAACTTTTGTTGGAAAATTGCATTCGTGTCCTGGATACTTTGCCTATTTACAAATATACCCCTGTCAGGCTATGTATTTTTGTATGCTCGTCTGATTTATTTCATGCATCATTAAAACCCTAAAAAATCCCCAAAAATCAACTTAGACTCCTGCTGCATTGTAGTTTCACGCCATCATTTTTATTTTGCATTTCATCGCATTTTTATATTTATTAAAAATAAAAAAACATGCATTTTAATTACTGTCTAGATTAGAAAATACCAAAAAAATATTAAAACACCTTAAAAAATTCCAAAAAAATTACCTATTGTCTATTTTATTGTATTTTAGCGTTAGTCCAAAAACCACTAAAAATTTCAAAACCAAAACCTTAAAAATTAGAAAATACCCAAAAACTTCCAAAAAATATAAAAAATTCTAGAAAAACTAAAAAATACAAACTCAGGTCCTGTAGGTTCCCTATTTTATTCCCTTTATTTTAAAATTAATTTGGGAAAATTTTGATACTGTTAAGTAATTTCCATTCCCATTTTAGTTTCGGTCAGTAATTAATTCCCTGTTTTTTTTTATTTAGAATTTTAAAAATACCAAAAACATTCTGAAAAATACCCAAAAATCACAAAAATAGTAAAAAATCAGAAAAAGTCCAAAATTTCCTAATTTTTGACTATTTTCCCCTATTTTATAAATAGCCTATCACCTCTTTTATTATATTGTATATATATTCCAATATTGAAAAAAAAAAGAAAATTAAAAATATATAAAATATAAAAAGAAAATAAAAAAATCAGAAAAATAAAAATCAAAATACAAAATTAAAAATTAAATAAAAAAATTTAAAAATTAAAACCCACAAAAATATTTACATTGCATAGTGTAGACAATACATTCACATTCACTCACACACACACACACACACTTGTTGATCTATCCTGCCTTGCTCCCTGTGTTCGAACTCTCTACATACTTGCACCTATACATCTTTTATGTAGAGTTAAAAATAAATTTTAACTCCACTTTATTTCTCATTGCTTGATATCAATATTGTGGGTTAATTGTTGACTTTAGTTGGATTTCTGAGTAGTCGACACTTCGACTTAGTTCCCGCCTTGTGTGGAACTTAAGATCGCAGATTTATTGCTAAATCAATCGCTCATCTGCTAAGGCAGTGATGAGAGTTTCTCCAACTCTCATAGCGGCTGCAGGTCCTGAACTTGTTTCTGAATCACATATACCAACGTTAACTTTTAACAGTATATCCTATGTTGGTATTGGATTCAGAGTCTGAAATGTTCGCCACCTTATGATGCTCATGGTGACGTGGTGGCTGCGGGGCCTTCTGGAATGCCCGAGTAGAGTCGACGACTCTTGAGTTCTCTACCATCCCCTCAAAGATGGACTAGACAGCCTCCGCATCACAATTCAGATAACTTCCGCCACGTGCGGCACTCACGAGGCCATGGACGTCCGGTTGGAGTTCTCTAAAGTAATTCTGAACAAGTACCTTTAAAGGTATCTCATGATGAATGCATCTCTCTGTAAGATCCTTGAATCGATCCCACGCCTCGTGGAATGATTCGTTCGACAACTGAGTGAAGTTAGAGATCTGACTCCTCATCATGTTTGTCCATCCCAGAGGAAAGAATTTATACAGGAACGTGGACCTTAGGTCGGCCTACGTAGATATCTCCCTCCCCAAATGACTGAGCCAATAAAGCGCCTTGTCTGCTAAGGCGAAGGGGAAGGCTTTGAGGCGAACAACCTCCTGCGTAACACCAGGATAATTAGCCGTACCGCAAATCATATCGAACAATTATATAAAGGTAAATGACTCCTCTGCGGCATTCTCTTAAAACTTGGGAAGCAATGAAATGAAGGATGAACGTAACTCGTATGGCCCTTGATTCGGTGGCAACCGAATCCAGTGATGTAGCATCCTAGCACCAATACTCGTCTCTGAGTGTTGCAGGAACCACACAGGCAGTGGTGGGTTCCCGGCTCCTGCTCTCAATGCAATGATCTCAGCTCGCAGCTCATTCTGACTCTAAACTGATCTCGGATCTGTAAATTCATCTGCTGAAGAGTGTCTAGAATCCCCGTCGTGATGACTGCGACTACATCTCATCTTCCATCGGTATGTGCCTCTCCAGTCTGTCAGTCCTCCGATGCTCTATCCTAGACTGGTCCCTTCCCACTAGCCATATCCTTAAAATCTTATGGGAAGGACAAAGTATCGTAAGAATTCAGTAAAAATTATGCAGGAGAAAGATATGATGATTTGAGGCGGGGTTCTGCCTCATAGACGGGCTGGGAGGCGAGGGAATATGGGTCTGACTCTCCTCAAGAGTTAGATGGGACCGACTTGAGAAGAGGGTCATCCCGAGTCTGTGAAGACGTGTAACGGACAATGGATCGTTGAGAGATTACGGAGTCTGAGCGGAAAAGCCGTTGAGTCATCATCTTCGATGTCAAGAGGATAATCGGGAGAGCACGATGTCAAATCAAGAGAATGAGAATAAAGGCGTATAAGACGTGGTAACGCACGCCTCACAAGGAAACACAAAGCAAATCCTAAATTCAGTAACACAACCCGATGATGACCGTAAGAGTTTGGTCGTTTATCTTGTCAGTTTTAGGATTATTTTAGCATACAAGTATTTTCACAAATTATCGTGCGCTGATAGGTGCCCAAAATTTCCCCGAAACACTATCCTGAGTCCTTACAGAAAACCGCTTATTCTCAGCAAGTATGGGAGTAAGTACGGACTATTTTCGACTACTCTTGTTACTTGAGGACCGATGCTTATGCAACGTCCTCTAAACCTCCCACTCTGTAAGTAAACTCAAACCATTGCCGGCTACCTGAGAGTATCCACTGAAGAACAACAATTAGATGTATGGACTAAGTAGTATTCCTTGGGAAATTCGGACTTTGGTTCTAGACTTAAGTGTCGTCCCTCACTCACAAAATCTGAAAGTGTACCTGCAGTTGATGTGCGGGGGTTGCTCTCCCAAATCAAATGATCCTTACGTTTGTTTTAAGGTCAAGTATTTAAGCAGTCCCGATTTTATTTTTTTGGTTATCTCTTTTTTTTGGATTTTTTCAAGCAAAACATCTAACGATTTTTTATATTTTTTATTTACCCTAGAAAAGCATGCACCTAGGTCACGAGTCCTAGAACTAACTAGGAAGGCGCAAGCAGAGAGGAAAAAAACCGAAAAACACCTAAACATGCACCTAGCCTTGTAAAAAGCCACGGAAAGACCGACGATGCGAGAAAACCGCAGTGGGTGCCCTGCTCCCCTAAGTGCGTGACACTCAGTGAAATAGACCCTGAGAAAAAGGGAGGGGAGGTACAAGTCGGGATGCCCGTACGGGGTCCCTTCTAAAGAAAACAGAAAAATGGGCAAGTGCACTTATTTTTTTACAAAAACATTACAAATAAAGGAAAAATCCTAACTTATTCCGCCCTCTACAATTGATCTGTGAGAAAAGGGGTCGGTCTCTGCACTTTCAACTATCTCGGATTCCGAAGAAGCCAACTAATCATGTAGGCCCTGCAAAAATTAGCTAGAGAAAAAAAGAAACACAAAAAGCCGTAAAAGAATTCAAACAAAAACTGAAGTAATCAAAGAAACACAAAAAGCCGTAAAAACCAAAGAAAAAGCCGTAAAACAAAATCAGACGAAACTCGAAAAAGAATCAGAAAACAGTAAAACCAAGAAGATCGAAAAATCTCAAAATTTGGTCAAAAATCGAGGTAAAGCTAACGCCTCCTCGACAATGACACCATTTTGATAACATGGCTTTTGCTAGCTGTGTTAAAAAATATAAAGAAGTCGGTTGTAGAGAAAACCGCGAAGGAAGAAGCCACGTTGATCAAACAAAAATCAACGAAATAGGAGAGAGAGAGAGAGAGAAAGATGAAGATGAGCGGCTTCTCTCTCATATTTCATCTACACTTTAATATTTATCCAGGTAAGTGTGTCTAGGTCGAACTCGAGGAAATAAAATATCAATACATCGATTTTCGATGAAGAGAAAGAAATCCTGAAAATTCACTATATTCTTGGTTTCACAACAAACTTCATAAAAGAATCAAAACGGACACGAACTTACAAAAATTGGTTCAAGAAAACTATGCGATGAAAATAAACAAAAAATATAAAGAAATGTTGTTGGGGTAGTCGTGTAACTACCCTAAAAAAATCACGGAAAAATACAACAAAAATGATGTCCAAATCACCCCTACAGCCCAAGGGTACAAATGTAAGGAAAATAAACTTGTCCTGTTACAATTTGGTCCTTTCCAGGGACTGATTTGCAAAGAAAATTAAATGTATTACATTTAGATTCCTGTACGGGGACCTAAATGCAATTTATGGAAAGTATCTGGAGCGGAATTAAATTCTTGGAAACTCGCTCGATTTATTGTGCAAATGTTCTACCATTTCGATTGGAACGGCTACGATTAAAAGTCAGCTTGTGATCTGGGTCGTCCGTATAGGACACGCAACAAACTATGTCGTTTGGTGTTCTTGAGGTTCTTCCTCTCCTCCACACGGCTGACACAGACGTCCTCTTTACCGATTTCTTCCCGACGACCAACACTGATCTTAGGCCTCCGACATGTCTAGGAGAGAGACTCCTTCTCCCTTCGAGCTAGCCTGTGAGTGAGCTCCTCCGAAGGTGCGGAAGATGGTGGTTGAGCACCGATGAAGATGACAGTCCGGCAATTCTGGAAATGAAACATCAACCTCTTGATTTGGATTTTTCTTGAAACTTTAAAGCTCCAGATGATGTTGTTATACTCCAGATGTTGGATAAACATGCAAATGATGTTTATTTGCTCGACTCACAAGGAATCGACACAAGATTGAAGGGTTTTGCAGATGTAATATTTACTTTCCAAAAATTGTATAACAAAGGAAATGTGAGATATGGAAAATGCTTTGAGGTCGACTAGAGTCAGATTTGAAGGATGGGAATGTATAGCGTCTAATAACGATGGTTAAAGATCCTAACTACGTAATCAATGATACTAATTCAGCACGTATATCGAGAAAGAAAATGCAAATGATGGAGGTCTGACTTGGGGATTCAAAGGTGTATAACCTTCGGGATGATGGCTCAACGAGGAAGCCTTCTCGGAGATGGATGCAGCGCGGTTACGATGATATAAGGCTGATGGCACCTTGGAACTCTCCTCAGGTCAATCCGCTTCCACGCTGGCCTGACCTCGAGCCCTGTCACGGCCGGAGTGAGGCAGAGCACGACGGTAAAGGTGGGGTAACGACCAAGTTGGTTATGGAAGCTAGAGCTTAGGAGCAGTTAGTTAATCAATGGCGATTTGAAGAAGCTTTTATAGGCGATTGGAGGGAGTTGGTTAGAAGATCGACGGTGGGTGTGTGTTAAGGTTGTTAGGGGAAGAGGATGGAGGGATTAGATCAGAGTTAGGTGCTTGGAGGTTGCATGTAGAAAAAGGCAAAGGTCGGCCGGTTGAACAGAAGCAACTGCTTCTTGTTCTTGGAGAAGAAGCTCCCAAGTGCTGACACGTGAGCACCTGGTTGGCCAGGTTAGATTAAATATATTATTAAATAGGGATTGAATAGTAAATAACATTATTTCAAATAGGTATAAAACGAAAAATGCAGATATTTAAATTATCTAAATTATAGTATAATTAGTTTTAATAAATAGTAATTATTTTACGAAATATAAATATTATATTAATAAATAAATATAGATAATACTTAATAAATAGATTTTGTATTTTTAATTTAATAAATTAACAAATATTATATTAGTTATATATTTTAATAATTATTAAGTTAATAAATAAAGTATGTACGGATTTTTGCATATTTTAATAAATTAATTTAGGTATATTAATAAATACAAATATAAGTTATACAGTTCATTTATACCTATAAATTAATATTTTTGATTTATTTAAAATAATAAATAAGTTCTAAAAATTATGAAATAAATTAGGGTTAAATTATAAGATCAAGAAAATAATGAGAAATTATAAAATTATTAGAATGATAAATAAGGTGTTCTAAATAAACTAATTAGCCCAGAAATCCAATTGTGGTTAGGTCCCAAACCCGACATTTTGGAAACAGACTTCGATTAGTGAAATCACCTTCATTAATTAGAGAATATCATTTTATGAACTTTAAAGGTGAGTAGAGTGAAATTGGAGTTCGTATGAGAAAGTTATGATGTTCAGAAGTTGGGATTTTGAAAAATTTACAAGTTGGATATCTTGGTATATATACAAGGTAATATTTTTAACTTATTTTTATACTTTTTTATACATTTTTAGAAATAATTAGGAGAAGAGTTTGGTGAAAAATATGTTAATATGAATTAATTAAAATTCTTTGAAGTTTTGGTATTTATTGGATAACTAATGAAGAATGTGTGGAGTGTGAAATTAATTATTTTTATTTGCTTTCTTCCTTATCTCCTCCTACTTATTTATTTGTCGACCAATCCATGTTGACTTGATCTTGGGGATTAGGTTATAAATATATCTTTCAGCTATATTTATTTTTACAAGTCATATTGTACATATATGCAAATCTACAATTTGCCTTTATTTTTATTTTATTTATTTTTATTCTTTTATTTATTTACATGATTTTAATGCATAAAATTGCATATTTATTCATGAATGGGATTTTGTTAAAAAGTGAAAATTAGAGAATATTTATATGTATTTGTTAAGGGTTTTAAGATGAAATGCAGATGGAATGTTAATGAATCATGGATTCATCACTACTCTTCCTCGAGCTCCATGCCCCATCGATGGAGCCTAGACCCATTTGAGCACTCCATCAATCGCGGACCACCTACATGAGTCTATTGCAACCATTAGCAGCCGAGGAGTACACCGGAGGATGGAGATTTAATGGATCAAAGGAGGCTCCGCCTTCCCAGTTCTTCAAAGCCTCTTCTCTACCGTCCGATCAAGGCCCCCGTCTAGTTTTGATCAGCACCCTTGGATCGTGCCCTCCAGGAGCCGTTAGATCTAATCAAGGCCATATATAGCGAGGGGGTATCGTCTAATCTCGATCATTCAACACTTAAGTAAAGATCATCCATCTGTTAGATTAGCGTGTGAGGGGTATTTTGAAATTCTTTCCCCCCACATTTTTGTATTTCCTTTTAGTGCTTAATCTTTCATTTATAATTGTAAAATTTATTTTGTATTAGATACCCCAAACTTTCCTCTATTTACATTTAGGTCCTCTGCTAGGTTACCACACATGACCTTATGTTGAGGCCAACTTCCACACCGTTCTTGTCGGTTCACAAGGCGAATCGACAGTCGTTGAAATGACTATGTATAAAAGTGGTTCAATCAACAAGTATCCACATCATATGATGAACAATGAATAATAGTGTGATGCGCAATTTATTAACTCTACAATCCTAAAGTGTATAACAAGTAAGTGTGTATAGGTCGAACCACTAAGAGCAAGCTAGGTAGACTATGATTATTGCTAACCAAATTTTATATACACATGCTTTTTGTTTCTATTTTTGTGTGGGTTTCTGATATTATTTTTATATTTAATTATAATTAATTATATATATAATATGTATTGATATACATGTAAATAATAATAATATAAATATATAATAATATATAAATAGATGTATAGTTGTATACATAAAGACACTCAAATACAAATAAGTATATATATATATATATTAAGGGTTTTTTTAAATTTTAAGGTCTTTAGTTTTGCAAATTTTTAGTTTCTTTTTAATTTTTGAAAATAAAATATTAATATATAATATAGTATATAATGATAAAGGGTATATAATATATATGTGTGTGTGTGTATACACAGCTATATATAGTATATAAGACATAAATATAGATATAAATAACTTAAATATATAAGAATTTTTTTTGTATTTTTAAATTTTTCTATTTTTGTGATTTTTCTGGTATTTTTACATATTTTTATGGGTTTTTAAATAATAGAAAAAGAAAAAACTTGGACTTTTCAATCCAACCAAATGTTTTTTGGTTTTGAAAATATTAAATGAGCCTTAAAATATCCAAAATCATTTTAAACAGATAATATATATAAGAAATAAAATTATTGAATAAAAATTAATGTTTTTGAATTTTTAAAATAATTTTGATGATTTTTAGAGCATTTTTTAATTTTTATGTTTTTGTTTTTATATTTTTATGTTATTTTTGGTCTAGAGTGAAATTTTAACATAATATAGATAATAGTTTTTTGGGAATTTTTAAAGGCGTTTTCATTTTTTTGGTATTTTATAAGCCAAATAAGGACAAAACTGCTCATTTGATTTTTAATAAATAGTTAAATTGCCTAAAATGTTAAAATAAAATTATGGCATTGAAGTACATGTTAGCAGGCATCTAAATCTATTTTGCATAATTTTTGGAGTACAATTGCTATTTTTAATAAATGGAATTCAAGCACCAAAATAGATGTACCAGCGAGGCTATATTTACAAATAAAAATAAAGTCAGGGGCATATGTGCAAATTTACCAAAAATATACAAATAATATTCAATGTTTATGGATTATTTTACAATTTACAAAAATGCTAGGACATCTATGCAATTTGCTTAGCTCACGTTGGACGACACGTGAGCTGAGCTAGACTGGACCCATGTGCAATATACAATAAGTTCAGGGCTTCTATGCAAAATATACACATTTATTAAAACTATAAAAATTAATTATAGGATTAAATAAATATTATAAAAAAGGTGGGGTCTTAGTTTGTAATTTACCCATTACCCATGATGCAAGTGAGGGAATGGTCCAGATCGCATCACTTAACTCCATCCAACGACCGATGATTGAATGGTCAGGATATACACTGGGCGAGCTCCTCGATCGAACGGTTGCTGCTTCTCGGGAAAAATGGGGAAGAACAGGTCTTCCCCCATCCTTCAATTGCTATTTTCTCCTTCCTCCTAGGGTCTCCTATGTTGTTCTTTGGTTCTCCACATCTAGGAGGTGTTTTTGCAACCAATGATGTGCTCAAGAAGGTCCAGGACCCAGTGATGGGGTCCTGGTCTGTCGGAGAAGATGGAGAACCTAAAAGGTCTTCGACCAGCTCAATTTCGACCTAGGAGGGGTCCATTTGAGCCGGAACCTGCACGAAATGGTTTTAGGGCTTGAGGTGATGGTCCTCAACCCAGATTGAAGTTGAATCACATAACATATGAGGTGGGCGAAGAGGCTCCGATGAAAGGTGGAGGGGAGCCTCGATTCACCGATCTAGGGAGGATCAAGGGGTCTCGATGGGCATATCAAATGGAGAGCTCGATGGTAAAGATGATGGAGTTAACATGGTGGTCGGATAATGTCGAAATCATGGTGGAATGACCAGAGCCCTGGCGTCTCCAGCGAACGATGTAATTGGGAACTAAGCTAATCTACTGAATCAAAAGCTAATGTAAATGCAGAATTGAAATCACAGTATTTAAATCTACCTAGAAATTAAAAGGCGTGTAGCTCTTGTACCTGTTATGGTGGGCAGTGAGCAGGGTGGTTGGAGGAACATAGTGGATCGGTATCGCTTCCTCGCTCCGCCGTCTCCTAGCTCGGAGAAGGACTTCCTCTGTCACATGGCCTTCAACACACACTCAACGACACAAACAAATCTCCAAGGGGGATCAAAAAGCAAAAGGTGGATATGAGGGTATATTTATTGATGAATTTTAGCCGAGATTCAAGGGGGGTTGGCGTGAAATCGAGCGAGGGTTGGTGGAGATTCGAAGATGGGGGTGGGGAAGGGACAAAGTGGCTACTTGATGGTGGAAGTCTCAAGGTCAAAGGGTGAAGATGGAGGTGTGGAGAAATCAGCAAAGAGGGGCAAGCACTCGGTTCTGACATGGCTAGGGTTCATGTCCGAAGAGTTGACATAGGTCAACCAACAACTCAATTTGGTTGGTCCACGTGGACCAACCAGGAAAAACCAACCCTAAAAATAATTGTAAATTTAATATTAAATACTAAATGACTTTATTAATTTTAAGTTATAAAATAATTTTTATTATTTTCAATAGTATTTTATTATGATTTTTATTTATTTTTATTGGCTTACTTATTACAAGTTAGTTTTAGGGTTTCATTTATAAGTATATCCATATATATTTTATGTATTTTATTTTTATTTCGTGTTTTATATTTTATTATTTCATAGATCTATTTTATATATTTATAACTTATTTAAATATACATAAATTTATTTTTATTGTATTTTTCTGATGTTGTTTGTATGCTTAAATAAATATAGGTATATAATATATATGTTTAAGTGTATGTGTTTCATCTATGTATTATTATATACTATTTTATTTTCGTATTTTCTTGATGGTTTCATTCTATTCTAAATATGTAAATATATTATAAATAATATTTACAAAATCATGAAAATATAAAATTACAAAATAATAAAGAATAAATAAAATGAATATTTATTCATGTAAACTATACAATAGGGGTAAAAAACCTAATTTTCACACCTTAACCTCAAATTAAGTGAAATCACCTTCATTAAATAGATTATTAAAAGCTAATAGAATTAAAGTTATTTTGATACATTTTGAGTTTTTAGCGAGGAGATATAAGTTTGGGAAGTTTGGGATTTGACTTATTACTTTGAGTATAAAAAGTACACATTATATTATTTTTCTATGAAATAAATTTTGTAATTGTTTTTGTATTTTTAGCTACAACTTTCATGTACAAAGCTTATTGATTTGATGAATGAATAATAAAGAATAAAATAGGTTCGAAAAGGTAATTATTAATCTATTTTTGTAGGATTTTCTAACTGTGTTTTTTGTACAATTTGCCACCTTATCTCCCTCTACTTTATTCCTTGTTGACTAAGTCATCATGATGACTGAGTCTCGAGGGCTAGGGTCACTCAACACCTATGGTTTCTCATTTCCTTTTCTTTTCTTTTCTTTATTTTTTATTTTTGTAATAAATACGATATTTATACAGTATTTTCCACAATATTTTGTACAAATTATAGAGTATTTATTTTTGCAAATTAATACTACATACATGCATTTAACTAGGGTTTGAAGGCCAAAATCAAAGAATAAAGGTGATGAAATGAGTTTTCATCACCCCCTATATTTGCCTTTGCTAGTCCCTTAACAAACACTTATCTATAAGTGCAGAAAAGAAAATTAAGAAAAGAAAATAAATAACTTGGAATAATTTCCGAATTTTAAGCTTGTCTTGATAAAGTCAACGTTTGGGGGCTCAAAGAAGGACTTTGGATTAATGGTATGTTCGGAACCACATGGAAGTCGAGAAGTGTGACATAACAACCATTAGATTCCATATTCCCATCATCCAGTCCAATTCACAGCCAGGTCAGAACCATCCTCTCAGTCGCATACTCTTACTACCTTGAAATGGTAGAACCATGTGTGTGAGTTTGTTCAGCTCTTCCCAAATAAAACCATTGAACCATCAAGACGTCTGCTCTTCTAGTACTCGTCCTCATGGAGATGATACCCTTCTAAGGTCAGGTGCTCCTGGTTTTTACAATTGAATGGTAGGAGAATTTAAAGGAATGAGAAAGGAAGTGGGAATGGGCTAGTGTAGTCTTCATTCCCTTGTGAAGTAGGTTAGTGTAGCCGATTCTTCACCAAGAAGCAGGATTTTTCTGAAGTTCGATTTTCTATGGATTTTTTGGTATAGGCTTCTTTGGATATTTCTTTGACTTTGTACAACTTCTACATTCTTGCTTGCACCCTGATGGATATAGCATCTTATGTTCCACCCACTTTTTTGGTGTCATGGAAAAGTTGCGTCGGTAGACCATTCCTCATCTAAAGCATTATATCATTCCGTCTTCAGTCTTTAGATATCATTGTTACCAAAGAAGTGGGTTAGAGTATCGGTGTCAGCGATCCCCAAGAGTGGTTCCTGAGCCACCCTTGACAAAGCGACCTTGCATCGTCCTGACTTAGTCTCCAGGATTTTTCAACAACCCAACTGAGTTGAGTAAGTGCTAGGTGTGAGGTTTCCAGTCAAGTCACTATCTCAAGAGTCATACGGGTGATATGGAGGGTTCTATTTAAGCACATTGAAGTGACTCATGAACGTAGCCTTATGGAATCTAAATAATTAAGTCAAGGTGACATGAAACATCTCCACTTCTAGTCCTCAATGGGTTCCTCTGAAATTAGGTGTATTAAGGTCTATTCCAAGCTCTAATCTTAATATTGTATTTCGACCTGTTCACTTGTCTAGGTTATTCTGAAAAGCGCAAATGCTATGTATAATGCAGGAAAAATATTTTTGTGATGCAGTTTTCTCGTTTTGATCTTTTTATGGATTTTTGAAAAAGGTTATGCAAATTTTTATGCATCTTTTAAAGAAGATTTTGCAAATGTTTGGAATTTTTGGATTTTGTAAATTTCAAGGATTTTTTTAAAAACGAAAGGCTTTTGGAATAAAAGATAGGTACAACTATTTATACGGGAGTGCATTTTAATAATTTACAAGAATTCAGGTTTAAATGATTTACACAAGAGTTAGTTGCTTTTATAGACATATATATATATGCAGCTGGTGAAAAATGTTTTTTATTAAGATGATGCATACATATTCATCAACTTATTTGAAAATATTTTTTCAACCAACTTTGAAAATTATAGTTCAAAATAATAATTTTTTGCAAATAATTTTTACAAACATTTGAAAACATTTTGGAAAGATTTTTCAAATAGTAAATATAGATTTTTCAAAATATTTTGCAACTGTTTTCTAAACATTTGCAAATATATTTCCAAAGCATTTTATTTCACATAAAGATAAGAAATTTTTACAAACCAGACATTTTTACAAAGGTTGAAAATATTTTACAGAATGTTTTTTCAAACAATTTCCAAAATATTTTCAAATAGATTTTCACGCTATTTTTCAAACATTTTGCAAAACATTTTCACCTGATTTATTAATCACTATATACAAAAAGAATTTAAGAAATAATATACATCTTTTTATTATTTGATTTAATGAATTGGATACGTGTGTACAGTATTTTAGCCATATTAATTATAAAAATATGAAAGTATGAGTTATGGCTAAAGTTTATACAACGCATACAAGGCTAACCTATACTTAGCTTGAGTTATGTCCTCATAGATCAGAGATAAAGGGAAGACATAACTCGTACCGAGTATAGAAAATCCTATACTATAATGATTAAAGAAATTTAAACGAAAGAATGAGAAGTCGACCATCCCCCTTATACTTAGGATCAAATAATCATAAGTATAGAAGACTGTATCTACATACAGGGAGGGTCGAGGGTGAGAATGAACAACTCAACGATTCGTCCTGTCTCCCCTTATACTTAGGATCAGATATCCCTAAGTATAGATAGGAATATTAAAAAGAGAAGAGACATGTGGTGAGACAGGGAATGAATATGTGAAGTCACTCACCCCCCTGATAATTGAGATTTTGCCAAAGTCTTGTCAATCCACAAGGTGGGTCAACAATCGTTTAAGCGACCTCAGATGAAATCCCAATTAGTCAATAATTAACCCACAAATAAATCAAGCTATGAAATAAAGGAGTGGAGTTAAAATTTATTTTATTTAACTCTACAAAAAATGTGTATAGTGCAAGTAGTGTAGAATGTTGAACACATGGAGAAGAAAAGGATAGATCAAGAAAATGAATGCACAAAATGTGATTGTGTGTTTTTTGTCTATTTTTAAGTGGGTTTTTAATTTCTAATTAATTTCTATAAATTTATATTTTTATATTTTGTTTTCAGTTTTATGTTTTTATATATTTTTTTATATTTTTTATATTTTTATATTTCCTTTTTCTTTTAAATATCTAATATAGGATATATATATATAATATGAGAAAAGGGAGGCTGATGCGTGTAGCAGCCAAGCTGGCTGCTACATGTAGCATTCTCCCCCAAATTGTTTTATTTTTTTGCGAAATTTCGCCATGTATATTCATTTATATATCCCTCCTACATGTCATTCAAATTTCGCGAGAAATAAAGACTCCTAAGCCGTCCATTTAGACCGGGTAATTTTTAACGGTCTGAAATTTGTTGTAATCTACCCCTTCTAGATGGACGGCTTAGGAGTCTTTGTTTCTCGCGAAATTTGAATGACATGTAGAACGGATATATAGATGAATATACATAGCGAAATTTCGGAAATAAAAATAAAAATATTTGGTTGAGAATGCTACATGTAGTAGCCAGCTTGGCTGCTACATGCAGCAGCCTCCCGGTTCTCATATAATATTATATACAATACTAGACAATATAAATATAAATATAGTGAAAAATAATAAAAAAATTAGATAATTAATTATTTTGGGTTTTAAATGACTTTTTTCTATTTTTGTGATTTTTAGTGAATTTTGCTAATTGATATATATATATATATATATTTAAAGTAAAAAATACCCCAAAACAAGGATAAAATAAATGGGCTGAATTAAAATGGAGATGAAAAATACCAAATAGTATCAAAATATCTCCAAATTAATTTTAATTTATAAATAATAATATAAAGAAAAGTACAAAATAAAAAACACTATTTTGGAATTTCAGGATTTTTATAAATTTTTATAAAGGATTTTGGGGTTTTTCATTTTTAAGAGTTTTATTGTTTTATTTTTAGTGATTTTTGGTCTAAAGGTTAAAAATATGTAGATAAACAAAATATATATTTTTTAGGAATTTTTTGAATTGATTTTCTATTTTTTGGAATTTTTTAAATCAAACAAGGTCTTTTTGTTTTCCAAATGATTTTTAAGAAATAATAAAAGATCCTAAAATTGCAAAATAAAATTAGGGCGTGAAAGTAGGATGCAAAGGAGCCTAATGCTATTTTTAGGAATTTTCTGAGCACAATAGTTAATTTAATAAATAGAACAAATCATCGAAAATTCAATTTCTAGTAGGGCATATACGTAAATAAAATCAAAAATAGGGGTCTGGTTGTAATTTTTCAAAAACAAATAAAGGAATAAAAAGTTCCTGAGCCTAATAGAAATACACAAAAATCCAAGGGCATGCCTGCAAAATGCCCACCCCTCACGCGCACAGATTCATGAGGTGACGTGGTAGAGGACCTAATAGTAATTACAAAAGTTCTGTGCTCCAATGCAAATGTTCCAAAAAGTTTAAACTAATAATAATACTTACATAACTATTTCATAAAATTACAAAAACATGGGGTACAGGTGATATTTACCCCCACTAGCGGTGGATGGAAGGGTTGAAGGCTGTTCACTTGACACACATAGCGCCTGCAGCGCACGATGCCCCTACATGTCAGACAACCAAGATTAGAACCCCCAGACGGGATCCTACAGTTGAAACACGACAGATCCAACAAACGCTGCTACAACTGGTGTGGGGATCTTGATCCAACGGTTGGAGGGATGCCAGAAAGAACGACAGAACTCATCCAAAATGAGGTTCGATCCGACCGTGCATCCAAAACGAGGTTCGATCCGATCGTACGTGCGATCTGAGGCCCCTTCAATGGATGATTCATGTTCCACTCGATGCCCATAAACTTCTAGAGGACTTCAAAAACCCCAGGCCCCAGGAAGGGTGAATCTGGAGCTCGACGAGGTGCTGGGGTACCTGGGGAGGTACTTGAGCTTCAGATGGGGTTTAGACACCCTCTTCAACACCTGCATAAGATGGAAAGCACTGTGAAGGTACGAGGAAGGTGATGGCCTTTATTTGGCGGGGTTTTGAGATGGAATGGTGGAGGCTGATTGGTGAATAGTGGTGGCCGGAGCGAAGCTTCAGCGAGGGCTTTAAGACCTACGGCTATGCTACGAATTGTGACTAAAAGGCGAAATAAAAGCAAAAAAAGAACGCTAAAGACTATATCTATCTAAAGAATGAAGAAAATTGTACCTCCTATGGCCTGAAGCCCGGAGATGAACCTCAACGCTGGAGCGACGGAGGTGGTTGGGAACCCTCGACTCAACACTTCTCCAAGCCGTAAGAAGCCCGGGCGAGACGACTATTACTGATCTCGAACCCTGGGGCACACTTTTGGTTGAAAAAGTGGAGCCAAGTGGAACCAAAAAATGAAGCGAGGTGAAGAGCATGGTTATGTACATGGAGGTGGAGGAGCGAGGATCGGGGGAATATTGCAAGCGTAGGAAGGAGATCTGGGGAAAGAGGGGTGCTCGATGTGGATTTTGGGTATACAGAGAGAAGATCTCATGAAGGGACAAATCCCCCTCGAGTGATGAATCGATGGGTATAAAATCAAGAAATAGGGGCTTAAGACCATTCTGACAGGGCTAGGTAGCAGATCAGAAGAGTTAACCTTAGGCCAACTCATGGCGCCACCTAGTTGGTCCATGTGAACCAACCAGAAAAAACCAGCCCTGAAAAAGGTTATAAAATAATTAATAAATAGTAAATGATTATATTATTTATGTTATAAAATAAAAGGATTTTTATCAATTGTGCCCCTCTGAGATATTGCAATTTCAGTTATGCCCCTACTTTTTTGGAAATATTAGTTATGCCCCTACCATCTTGCAAAATTCACAGTTCTGCCCTTCTATTAAGGTAATGTAGGGGCATAACTGATATTACAAAAGGATAGAATTATGAATTTTGCAAGAAGGTAGGGGCATAACTGATATTCCACAAAAAGGAGGGGCATAATTGAAATTGCAATATCTCAGAGGGGCACAACTGATAAAAACCTAAAATAAAACATGTTTCTTATTTTTTAGTATTATTTTATTATGATTTTCATTTATGTTTTATAGGTGTTTACTTACAAGTTACTTTTTCGGGTATATATATATATATGTATATTCTTCTATGTTTTGTAAATTTCAATTTTATTTTGTATTTTTTATTCTATTATTTTATTTTAAATTTTATAAAATCTTGACTTATTTTTATATACATAAATATATTTTTATTATATTTTTTGATATAATAATTACACTTAAATAAATAGGTATAGTTATTATATAAGTATAGTTATTGTATATTCATCTATGTATTTTTGTGTTTTATTTTATTTTAATATTTTATTTATTGTTTTATCCTAATTTTATTATGTACAAGTATTACAAAAAAATATTTTAAAAATTATAAAAATATAAAATTATAGAAATAATAAAGAATAAATAAAATGATTGATTCATTCGGGTATATTATACAATAGGGGTCCACAACCTAACTCTCCCACCGTAAATCCAAATAATATAAAACCCACTTCATAAATAGCTTATTAAAAGTTATATACAATTAAAGGTGATACATTTTGAGTTTTTATTTGGAAGATATGGATCTGGGAAGTTGGGATTTTGGAATCTTATTTAGATTATAACTTTTACACTACATATTATTTTTATATGAAATAAATTTTGTATTTTTCTATATATTATTGTCTACAGCTTTCATGTTCAAAGTTTCTTTATTTGGGTTATAAAAAGTGGAAAATGAATTGGGTCTCAAAAATGAATAAAAGATTAATAAATAAATGAGATTTTATTGTATTTCTGGCCCTTATCTCCCCCTACTTTATTCCTTGTCGACCTAGTCATCAAGATGCCTAGGTCTCAGGGTTTAGGGTCATAAAATACCTTTGGAATTATTCTTTTTCTTTTTCTTTTCTTTTCTTTATTCTATAATTTTTGCATTAAAGACAATATTTTGTATACAGTTTGTACAACAAAGGATGAATGTTAATTTGTACAAATTAATGGTATTTACATGCATTAGCTAGGATTTTTAAGGCTAAAATGATAGAATAAAGGTGATGAAATGGAGATTCATCACCTCCTATACTTGCCTTTGCTAGTCCCCTACAAACACTTATGAAATAAGTGCAGAAAATAAAAATAAAGAAAAGAAAAAGAAATAAAATGTATTAAGTTTGATTGCCAAGCTTGTCTTCACAAAATCAAAGTTTGGACCTTAAGTCGAATCTTTGGAATTTTAGTGCGGGCAGAAACTCATTGGGAATCGTATTTGAAACACAACATCCTTCAAGAATCCCAAAACTCTGCTCAAGTCTCCTCAATAGCCAGGTCAGAAAACTTCAACTCATATACAAACCCTTATGACTATGAATCTCACTTGGACAGTGTATGTGATAGTGGCTCCCCTCAACTAAAATGATAAAGATATTGACTTCTCTAGCATGACAACCTAATAATTCCCCAATCCAGCACCTCCTTCCTTGAGGAGCGGGGTACTCCCTTCTAAGTTCAAGTGACAACCAACTCAAGAGGAGGGGGTGAAGAGAAGAATGGACGGTAGCTAGTGTAGCTACCTATCCTTGGATACATGACCAATGTAGTCAAGTCATCCAGCTGCTGGCTCGCATGATATTTGTTTGAAGCTCAAGCTTTCTTATTGATTATACAAATATATAAACTACAACAGACATTTTATTTTCAATTAGGCATGTATACTTTTTTGGAGTTTTGCCTTTTCTTTTTCGTTTTTTATTTTTTTTGAAATACTATATACAACAACATTTACATAAGGAGTTTTTCTTCTTGAGACGGTAGACTATCCCTCTTTTGAAACATTATTGCAACCCACACTCTCCCATCTTTTGATGTCTCAGCTACTGGACGGGTTGGGGTGCACTTCCCTCCCTAGACAAGGTCAAATGTTTCCACTTGTGTGCATCTTACACTAACAAATCCAATCCCCTCATCACTCAAATTGAGTTGAGCTAAGTGAAAAGGTGCAGGTGTCCAGTTAGGTCACTATTGACAAGAGCCATGCGTGTGCTCCGAAATATTCTACTTAAGCAGTCAAGAATCCATTGAACCAAGTCTCGTGTTAAAGAATAAAGTCAACTAGACCCGAAGTACCTCAATTCCAGCTCCTATAAGGTTCCTGTGATTAGGTAGATTTAAGGTCCACCCACGCTCCAATATTCGAATTTTACTTAGACTAGTTCAATTATCAAACTCAATTTGAAAAATGTGAATGCTATGCAAATTCTATGTACAATGCAACGAAAAATATTTTTGTGCTGTAATTTTCAAAGTTTTAAACTTTTTATGGATTTTTGAAAAAGATTTTGCAAATTTTTATTCAATTTTCAAAAATATTGTGCAAATTTGCTATTTCGGTTTTGCAAATGTTTTGGTGATTTTTGAAAACAAAAGACTTTGATAAAAATGGGTACAAATATTTACAAGTGGATGCATCTTATATTTACAAAGTTGGATTTTTAAGAATTTACACTGGATAAGTGATCCATTTTATAGATATGTATATACAATTAATAAAGAATTTTAGTGTGATGTATATATTCCTCAAACTTATTTGAAAATATTTTTTATAAACAATTTGAAAATTATAGTCCAAAATAGTTTTTACAAATACTTTTTACAATCATTTACACACATTTGAAAATCATTTTGTAAAAGTTTTTCAAACATTATATACAGATTTTTTAAAAAAATTTTACAACCATTTTTCAAACCATTTGCAAATCTATTTTCAAATATTTTTATTTCACACAAAGAAAAGAAATTTTCGCAAACAAACAATTTTACAAAGGTTGAAAATATTTAACAAAACATTTTCTAAATAGTTTTCAAAAGATTTTTCAAAAAGATTTTCAAACTATTTTTCAAATATTTTGTAAAAAATATTTTCTCCTTATTTATTAATCAGTAAATACAAAAAGAAGTTGAGAAATAATAAACATCTTTTTATTAAGTGATTTTAATGATTTTATAGTATATTTTATACAGTATTTTTAGCCATATTATTGAAAATACGAAGGTACAAGTTATGTCTAAAGCCCACATATACTTAGCTTGAGCTATGTCCTCATAGATCAGACAGAAAAAGAGAAGACATAACTCGTACTGAGTATAGAAAAGCCTAAAGAATAAACGAATGAAGAAATAAACAAATGAGAAGTTGACCGTCCCCCCATACTTAGGATCAAATAATCTTAAGTATAGGAGACTGTACACAAGGCAGGAGGGTGAAGGGTGGGAATGAACAGATCGTACTGAAACTGTCTCCCCCTATACTTAGGGTAAGATATCCCTAAGTATAGACAAAAATACGAGACAGTGAAGGGGATTAAAGAATGAAAGATCTCGGGATGTACACCCCCCATACTTAGGATAGAGTATGTCCTATTTATATAAGGCTGACAAAAAGGGGCGACACCTTTTTGATAAAAAAGAAAAAAGAAAATGAAAATAAGAAAATAAGAAAAGAAGAAAAGAAGAAAAGACATATGAAGATCGAAGAAGAGATCGAAGAGAATGTACACATCACTTCCCCTATACTTAATATAAAAGAGCCCTAAGTATAGGAAACGACAAGAGTGATGAAATGGAACGAAGAAAGGGCACTCGGCTCATCCACCCCCTATACTTAGGAAAAAGTACATCCTAAGCAAGGAAAGCAAAAGAATGGGGTGGATGAGCGAAACGGTGGATGGAAAGAGAACGAAAGTGAATATACAAACAGATGGATACACAAATGTCAAGAAGGTAGAAAGCGAACCTTCTTGTGAGACCGCTGAGGAATGGATCGAACAAGGTGTAGGTCGACATCGGGTTCCTCAGATGACACAAACCGATTAGGGTTGTCCTGGAAAGTATCCTCAGTGGTCCTAGGGTGAGAAGGCACGGACGGGGCGGTGGAAGAATTATGGCTAGGTCCGGCCTTGGGAGTCTCAACAAGGTCATCATCAAAATGAAATGAGAAGACCTCATCATCAGAAGAAGTAGAGTCAAGTTCGTCATGCGAGGTCTCAGCTAGGTCAAAACAAAAGGGAGAGAACTCATTCGTGGAAGTTGTCAAGTCATATTTGTCCTCTAAAGTCTCCCCGGCAATGACGTCATTTTATAAATGAGATTTTGTTGAAGTCTTGTCAATCCACAAGACGGATCAACGGTCGTCGAAGTGACATCAGACGAAATCCTAATAAGTCAACAATTAGCCCACAAATAAATCAAGCTATGAAATAAAAGTGCGGAGTTAAAATTTATTTTATTTAACTCTATAAAAGATGTGTATAATGCAAGTAGTGTAGAGTGTCAAACAAAGGGAGCAGAAAAGGATAGATCGAGCAAATGAATGCACAAAATGTGATTGTGTGTTCTTTGTCTATTTTTTATGTGGGTTTTTAATTTCTAATTATTTTTTATTTTATTTTTTATTTTATTTTTGATTTTATATTTTTATATTTCCTTTTTATAAATTTAGTTTTATATATATTTCCTTTTTCTTTTAAATACCTAATATAGGATATTTAAGATTATATATATAAGGGGGCAGGGAGCCTGCACCTTGGGGTATAGGTAACTCCCTGCACCCGACCTATTTTTCCATAATTTTTTTACTTTTTTTGAATGAAATCTTGGGGGGATTTACTTAATTTGTTGAGTAGAATATGTGTTTCAAGTTTCATGCAAAACAAACATTAGTAACATATTCATCCAGATGAGGTCATTTTCAGCAATTCTGAGACTGTTAAAATTTGGTTGTCTTGATGGAGATCATAGGAGTCTCGAATTAAGTTGAATTTTGAATGACACCATGATGACATATAATGATTTAATTCTCCAAGGTTTCAGTTTAAAAAAACCAAAAAAATATTGAAAAACTAGGTCAGGTATAGGGAGTTACCTGCACCCGCCGGTGTAGGCTCCTTTTTCCCAATATATAATACTAGATAATATAGATATAAATATAGCTAAAAATAACCAAACATTGTAGTATTAAATATTTTTAGGTTTTAAAAAATTTTTACTATTTTTATGATTTTTTTGGGAATTTTGCTAATATATATATATATATATATATATATATATTTAAAGCAAAAAATACCCTAAAATAGGGATAAAATAAATGGGTCGAATTAAAATGGAGATGAAAAATACCAAAGAGTATCAAAATTTCTCCAAATTAATGTTTTTTATACATAATAATCTAAATAAAATTACAAAATAAAAAAATACTATTTTAGTATTTTTTAGGAATTTTATAAATTTTTATAAATGATTTTAAGGTTTTTCAATTTTTAAGAGTTTTGTTTTTCTATTTTTAGAGATTTTCGGTTTGAAAGTCACAAATACATGATAAACAAAAAATATTTTTTGGGAATTTTTTTGAAATGATTTTCAATTTTTTTTAGAATTTTTAAGTCAAACAAGGGATTTGTGTGCTAGAAATGATTTTTAATAAATAACAAAAAGTCCTAAAATTGCAAAAATATTAGGATGTAAAACTAGGAGTAACAGGAGCCTAATGTTTTTTTTGGGAATTCTTTGAGCACAATAGGTAATTGTGATAAATAGAACAAATCATCAACAATTTAATTGCTAGTAGGGCATATATGTAAATAAAATCAAACATAGGGTCCTGGTTGCAATTTTTCCAAAAATATATAAAGGAATGAAAAGGTTTCTTGGCCAAATAGAAATACACAAAAATCTATGGGCATGCCTGCAAAATACCCACACCTCACGCGCACAAGCACGTGGCAGAGAACCTAATAATAATTACAATAAATTTCCGGGCTCCAATGTAGATGTTCCAATACTTACAGAATTATTTCATAAAATTATAAAAATGTGGGGGTACATGTGAAATTTACCTCCACTAGCAGCCAAGATTAGAACCCCCATACGGGATCCTACGATTGAAACATGACAGATCCAATGGACGATGCTGCAACTGGGGCGAGGATCTTGATCCAACGGTTGGAGGGATGCCTTGAAGAACAGTCGAAGAACTCGTCCAAAATGAGGTTTGATCCGACTGTGTGTGCAACTTAGGTGATCTGGGGCTCTTTCGATGGATGATTCACATTCCACTCGATGTCTAGAAGCTCCTAAAAGCCTTCAAAAACCCCCAGCTCCCAAGAATGGTGAATCTGGAGCTCGACAAGGTGCTAGGGTACCTGGGGTGGTACTTGAGCTTTAAATGGAGTTCAGATGCCCCCCTTCAGCACCTGCATAAGATAGAAAGCATGTCGAGGGTACGGGGAAGGTGCTGGCCTTTATTTGGTGGGGATTTGAGATGGAATGGCAGAGGGCGGTTGGTGAACAGTAATGGCAGGAGCAGACTCCGGTGAGGGTTTTTATTCAAGTATATTATACAATAGGGCTAAAACCTAACTTTTACACCTTAATTTAAAAAAATATAAAAACCTTAATTAAATAAGTTATTAAAAGTTATATACAATTAAAGTGATTTTGATACATTTTGAGTATTTATTTGGAAGATATGGGTCTGGGAAGTTAGTATTTTTTGGAATCTTATTCAGAGTATGACTTTAACACTGCATATTATTTTTGTATGAAATCAATTTTGTATTTTTCTATATATTATTATCTAGAACTTTCATGTTCAATGTTTCTTTATTTGAGGTACAAAAAGTGGAAAATAAAATGGTTCCCAAAAATGAATAAAAGATGAATAAATAAATGGGATTTTTATTGTATTTTTGACCCTTATCTCCCCCTACTTTATTCCTTGTCAACCCAGTCATCAAGATGCCTAGTACCAAGGGTTTTAGGGTCATAAAATACCTTTGGCATTTTATTCTTTTTCTTTTCTTTTCGTTATTCTATAATTTCGGCATTAAAATAATATTTTGTACACTATTCGTAGAACAAAGGATGAATGTTAATTTGTGCAACTTAATGGTATTTACTTGCATTAGCTAGGGTTCTTAAGGCCAAAATGATAGAATAAAGGTGATGAAATGGAGATTCATCACCCGTATACTTATGATGAAGCATATCCTAAGTATAGGGGCAATGAATGAGAAAGACAAAGGAGAAATAGAAAATTCAACAAGAAAAGAAGAAAAGAAAAAGGAACTAAAGAAAAAGTTTTTGAGCAACATTATCTGAATCTTTCGATGTTGCTAAGGTTGTGGGTGCTTCTTCATTGCATATTACTTGGACAGAATCGATAACAACCAAGAAAGTGTCATGCTCAAGGTATGGCTTCTATAATTGACCGTTGACAACAAATGGTTATGCGTCAGAAGGAAAATCTGATATAAAAATGCTTCCATTGTCACATACTTCTTGCATTCTGAATGGTCCTGTCCATCTACTCTTCAATTTGCTCGGAAATATCTTCAACTTTGCATCCAATAGCCACACTTTTGGTCCAGTGTCGAAGGTCTTTCGTCTAATGTGTTGGTCAGGCCAACGTTTAACCTTCTCCTTGTATCAATGTGTTATTATAAGCATAGTCTCGGAATTCTAGGAGCTTGTTTTGATCATCTTTTCTTTTCTGACCAACTCTATGTGAGTCCGGGTTACAGATATTGATTTCCCATAATGATTTGTAGATCAGTTCCACAGGCAGATGGCATGGCTTTCCATACACAACACAATAGGACGACATGCCCCAGGGGAGACTTGTAAGCGGTTTTGTATGCCCGAAGGACAGATTCCAAGAGTTGAGACCAATTCTTTCTGTTTGACTTCACATGCTTTTGCAGGATCATCTTGATTTCTCTGTTAGATTGTTCTACCATGCCATTGGTCTGAGGATGATAAGGAGACACGACTCGGTGCTTGATGTCATACTCATTCATTAATTTCTTGACCTCTCTTTTAATGAAGTTACTACCCTCTTCTGATATCAGTATCTTCATAATCCCGAACCATGATATGATGTTCTCTCTCAGAAATCGAGAAATTGTACGACTATCTGCGGCTCGAGCTTCAACCCATCGACTCACGTAGTCAACAGCAAGAAGGATGTGCTTATATCCATGACTGTTTGGAAAGGGTCCCATGAAATCGATGTCCTGAACATCGAATACATTTGTAATTTGAATGAACTTCAGGGGCATTAAATCTTTAGCTATAAGGGTTCCTCCTAATCTCCGACGGCCAGTTTAGTGATTCACAAATGTTGCCGCATCCTTAAATAGTGTTGGCCATTAGATGCCACACTGCAATACTTTAGCTGTCATTTTGTTTCTAGAGTGGTGTTCACCAGATTCGAGTGAATGGCAATGCTCGAGGACACTATGATGCTCTTCTTGAGGAAAACACCTGTGCCAAATGCAATCTGCTCCTTCCTTGAATAGAAGTGGGTCTTCCCATTGGTAGAAATGGACGGTGGATAAGAATTTGTCCTTATGATTTTTCTTCCAACTTTGTGGGACTACACCAAAAATGAGGTAGTTCACAATGTCGGCATACCAAGGGAATGAATCCATGGCCAGAATCGACTAGTCAAGAAAGGTGCCTGTGATGGGTGCACTGCTCAGTAGAGGCTCTTGTTGTTCAATTCTGGAGAGGTGATCTGCTACCGTATTCTGAACCCTAGGCTTGTCTTTGATTTCTAAGTCGAACTCCTGGAGGAGAAGGATCCATTTCATCAGTCTAGGCTTGGCATCCTTCTTCTGCTGTAAGTATTGGATAGTAGAGTGGTCAGTATAGATGGTGACTTTAGATCCAATAAGATAGGATCTGAACTTCTGAAGGGAGAATACCACAACTAGCAATTCTTTCTCAGCAACGAAGCAATTTCTCTGTGCTTCATCAAGTGTTTTTCTGACATAATAGATGGTGTAAGGTGCCTTGTCTTTTCTTTGTCTTAGAACAACCCCAGCTGCAAGGTCTGATACATCCGTCATGATCCCAAAAGGAAGAGACCAATCTAGTGGCTGTAGGATGGGTTCTTGGGTGATTAGCTCCTTCAGCTGATTAAAGGAAAGGAGAACCTGATGATCAAAAATAAACTTGGTCTCCTTGCACAACAACTCTATGAGAGGTCGGGCGATGTGGTTGAAATCTTTGATGAATCATTCGTAGAAACCCCCATGCCTTAGGAATGACCTCACATGTATGACATTATAAGGTGGCTCGAGATTGTTGATAACATCCACCTTTGCCGGGCCGACTTCCATGCTACACTTGGAAACGACATGTCCCAACACAATTCCTTCTGTGACCATGAAGTGGTTCTTTTCCTAGGATAACACAAGATTGACTTCACACCATTTTTGAAGTACTCTATCCAGGTGCTCTAGACAAGCATTGAAACTCTCACCATAGATCGAGAAATCATCCGTAAACACCTCAAGTAAACTGCAAACCATCTCGGTAAAAACTACAGGAATGCATCTCTGGAATGTGGCAGGTGCATTGCACATACCAAAGGGCATTCTCCTGAAGGTGTAGGTGTCGAATATGCAAGTGAAGGTAGTTTTCTCTTGGTCTTCTAGGGTGATTGCCACTTGGTTGTACTCACAGTACCCATACAAAAAGCAGAAGAAATCCTTGCCAGCTAATCTCTACAGAACTTAGTCGATGAATGGCATGGGGAAGTGGTCCTTCTTGGTTGCTGCATTGAGACGGCGTAGTCAACACATACCCACCAGGATATCGGTACTCGAGCGAAAATCTCCTCTCCTCTGTCATTTGTAATAAATGTGAGTCCCGATTTCTTCGGAACTACAGGCAAAGGACTTACCCATTTGGAATCTAAGATGGGATAAATGTAGCCCTCATCACACCATTTCATGATTTCTGTCATTACTACGTCCCACAAATTTGGGTTCAGTCTTCTTTGAAACTCTTGGGATAGTTTGGCATCTTCTTCCAAGTAGATATGGTGTGAACATAGAGCAGGATTTATCCCACAGAGATCTGAGACATGTCAATCAAGTACATGCACTTTTTTTAGAACCTCGAGAAGTCGAGATTCTAGATTCTGGGTCAGTTTGCTGCTTATGATGATAGATACATCTTCTCTACACTCGCAAGGAAAGTATACTTAAGGACTGCCGGAAGCGGCTTTAATTCAGGTTCTGATTTGGTCTGCTTCTCGGTCACTTCAGAAACTGTGCTAGTAGGTGGATGATCTACCATGACTTTAGAGGTACTTCTCACCTTAGTGGTTTGTTGCTTAACTAACAATGTGCCAAAATTATCTGCAATGAATTCATCATGTTCGGACTGGCATGAATCTTTTGAATCAAAGAGATGCATCGACAAATTTGATTATGTCTCCCAAGTGACATCGAAGCTCGAGTCGACTGCGATTTCTTGGTCATCTTCCGAAGAGAGGATGTCCAATGTCCATGTGTCATTCAAAGAGAGCCCTGTGTCTCTGATTTCTGCAATAAAGTCACAATGTACTTTAGGTGGTGGTGCATGATTTTCATCATGTATGACCTTTGGTTCGCTGACCATGTCTATGGTAACTCTTTGATTGCTCGAGCTGAACGTGATCTTCTGAAACCCATAGTCAACCACAACCTCTGCAGTGTGTAAGAATGGTCATCCAAGGATAATTGGGGTCTGAAGTAATGGTGCAAGGGATCCCATATCAATGACTACAAAATCAATCGAAGATTTCATGTCATGCACCTTTATGACAACGTTTTTTTGTTTGATGGATCGATCAACGAACTGAAGGATCATTGGTGTCTACTTCAAAGGACCAGCCCGAATTCTTGTAGTAATGAGGAGGGCAGGAGGTTGATGGAAGAACCATTGTCAAGTAATGTTTGCTGAAGACTTGGTCGAAAATCACACATCTGATCAAAGGTGCTCCTTTGTATTGCTTCTTCTGAGGGAGATTGCTGGTGGTTGCAACAATAGCCATGGTAAGGATGTGCTTCTCAACTTGCGGGTGTCTATTATTGCAGTGCGACCGACGCTTTCTTGTACACGCCTCCTTCAAGCCCTTTTTTACAATGGGCATGTATTCCATGGCTTGCATCAATGGTAATTCAGCCGTAAATTTTTTTTTCAAAATATCCACAACACATGGATCAAATAATGCACTTTTTCTTTTTGCATTTTTTTTTGGATTTTTATATTGCACTAGGAAACGACATATTTACAGAACTAAAATCAAAAGCAATGTTCTTTACAATAGAACTTGTCCACTCTATTCTGTACATCCAGTCTGCAAAAAAGGTGTACATTCTGGAGATGATGGTGCTGCTGCTGGTAATCATGCAAAAAGTGCGGTCTCCGCTCCATCGGCTAGTGCCAGATCGGTTACTGGTGTTGACTCCTCCATGGCTGGCACGACTTCACTTCGACTACTCTCTTATTTTTGGTTATTTTTTATTTTTTTGTTCTTTTTATGGATGAAGGTGACAGCGACTAACAATTGTCCTCCTCCTTCTTCTTCCTCACCTGAACTTGGAGCTGGAACAAGTGATGCAGAAGATGACGATTTACCTGTCAAAGCTTTATTCTTCCCTTTTGTTGCGGTGGACAGAGGAAAGGTCCTACCACTCCTACGAGTAACAACATTAAACAAGATAAAATTACAATCATCTAACTCCACATGTACATATAGGATATCACATTCTATCTGCTTTTTTCTCTTGAAATTATTGGGATTTGCTTCGACCTGGGTCATGATAGGAGTTTTGGTGGCCATTAGGTCATCTAGCTTATTTGTCATCTCTGTTAGACCCTTCACGAGTTGGATCAATCAATCAAGGTTGGGGTTCACGGGAACCGACTCAAAAGATTCAATGTGCTGATTACACTGTAATTGTTGGTGGGGAGGCTGAGGCTAAGATTGTTGGTAATGTTGTGGAGGTGGAGGAAGCTGATATTGTTGGTATGGAGGAGGAGGGTACTGTTGCTGATGTCCAGCCGTGTACTGGTGATACTGTGGGTGCGGACGGTACTATGGCTGAGGGTATTGCTGTGACTATCTCCAATTGTGATATTGTAGAGACTAGTGATGATGATATTGAATATGAGGTTGGGAGGACTGTGCAAAGAGACCGCCCTAAGGTTGATGGTAAGGACGGTTGGATGGTGCCTTTCCCTGGGGTTGTCCAGTAGGACGGGCCAACGGCACATCGTTACTCCAGACACCATTGACTTCCTGTATCAAGGGTGGTGGTGGGAATGTTGGATCTGAAGATGGTAGGTAGTCTAGCTGGTACACCACCATCTATTGTTATAGCGGGGCCTGCTTAGGTGCCTGCACATAGTACACGTGTTGGATCACCGGCTGTTGTTGACTTGGCTAAGGCTGATGTGGCGGTGATGGTTCGTCCTTCTTCTCAGTAGGAGTTTCGATGTTGCCAATTGACGGGAATTGATGGTGCTCACTAGCAGCTCCAAATACTTGGTGATTTGGTCCAGCTTATATAAATTTTGCATCTGTTGTTCGATCACAACGAGTTTTTCAAGATCCTGTGATCGCTTCTCGATAATACCAACCTTCGAGAGATGGCCCCCAATGATGTTGAGGCTAGAGCTCTCATCTCTCTCTATCTCACATGAAACTGCCATATGGACTGGCTTGTGGAGGACCTCAGGTTGTCTCTGATAAGCATGTGATGAAGATTGGGTTGCCTCTCTTCATCTTTGTCAAAGTTGGATCCCCCACAGGCAGTGTCAACTAGTCTTTGGCTCTTTACAATCAGGCCCCTAAAGAAGTGTTGGACCAAGATGGTCCTTGGTATGTCATGGTGGGGGCACTTTTCCTGCAGATCAGTGAATCATTCCCTAGCATCATGTATAGACTAGTGTCCTGCATGAGAAAAGTTGCTACTCCTGGCTCGCATCTGGTTGAGCATGCCGAGAGGGTAGAATTTGTGAAGGAACATAAATTTCAGTTCCTCCCAGGTCGTCACTACCTTTCCCAAATGATTGACTTAGTACACGGACTTGTCTTGCAAGCTGAAGGGGAACATAATCATCTTGACTACACCTAAGGGAATGTTAGGGTAGTGGGTCATTTTGTAGATGCGAGAGAACTCCTGCAAGTGAATGTAGGGCTCCTTATTGGTATTCCCGTGAAATGAGGGTAGTAGAACAAGGAATTGGGGCTATAGCTCGAAGTGAGCATGAACCGGAGGGATGCGAATCCATTTGGTCATATGACTACCCCTCGGATTATTTGTTTCTTTCAGTATTGGTTTGGGGTTCTCATTCCTTGCCCCCCTCTTCTTCCTGATTTGGATCATCACTGGGTCCTTCTCCACCCCCTCCTCCTCCTGCTGGTCTATTCCTCATGTCATTCAGCATATCTTGGAAAGCAGTCTACATGGGGGATTGTTCCATCAGTTGCTGTTGGATGGCTTGTATGGAAGCCAACAACTGAGCGCTCACTTGATTCTGGTCTGGTGGGGAATCTTGCTCTAGTTGGGGGTGGTTGTTGTCCCTTGACCTTTCCTTGAGGAGCCATTTCTGGATCTGAATATGAGGATATGAACTCAGTGTTGGGATCCAGGAATGGGACATGCTTCTATATGCAATGTAAGAGAATCCCAATCAGACCACTTGAAATTGAACACCAGCTGTCGTGATGAATATGAGATTAGGGTCAATCTCCGATGGTCGTGAATGGAGAAAAAGATGTAGACTGAAATCAATCTCCATTCACAACAACCGCTAGTGGGACAAGAGTGGTCCCGAATTATTTAGGAAAGTGGAAAGAAAACGGAGAGTCTGGAGATCGGTTCGCAAGATCCGAATCGGGTTCTCAGGAATTGCCTCGAGTTATTGACAATGTCAAGTCCATGGAATCGATGTAGGTGTCGGCACCAACCATGGATCGACATCATGGAGCAAGAGAAGATTGATGTAGGAAGAAGGATACAGTGGTCAACGAGGAATAAAAACGAGTGTAAAACAGTAGAAAGGCTCAAAATAAGCAGGGGTCAAAGAGAAGGCACACATGACAAAATTTGTGCAGCTGAGTGTGACTTGGTCTTTGAACCTTAATCTAGATCCATACAAACACAATACAAAATTGGGTTCACCAACTCAACACAATGTGAAGCTGTAAAGGATCGGCTATTTTTATCTTTTCATTTTAGAGTTGTTATTTCAGACATATCTTATAACAAGTCCTTAGCACGCTAACCCTATAGGAGTGAGAGTACTGCCAGAAAAGTATCCCGTACTTGTTCTCCTCCTTTGTAACATGTAGTATGTACATTTTTAGGTCCTTGTAACACTTCCTGGATCCCTATTCAGCCAAAGAAATAGAGGAAGGAAGTTGATACGTAAAACTACTACTTCAAGCCTCGCCCGCAACGTAATCACCCATGAGCGTGCAAGGACCTACTCGGACGCAAACCGATGAGACAGACACACCTGTGAGGGTGTGACCTAAGCTCAGTACTTCGGACCAAGTCAATGTTCCACACAAGGTTGGAACGCCATCGCTGACAGGGCCCTACTCGGTCACAAACGATAGAAGTGATTACTTTGGAAATCCAGGCGATACACAAGGCAGTTACAGACTGGATTTTCGACTCTAATCCTTAGCAGGTCATGCCTCCTTCATGGGAGGAGTTTTGGTCCCATCCCAAGGTACCTAGAAACAATGAGGACTTTATGAACCCAAGGCAATGAAGTCCATTACAGATTTTAATTAAAGTCAAAGTTTATTTAGCAGTCCCCTTGTTTTAGATTTTTGATTTTGCCTTTTTTTGGATATTCTTGCATACAAGAGCCTAACGATTTTGTATATTTTCATTTAATTCCTATATACTCAAAATCAGAGGGAGATAACAAAAAAATTGTGCAAGTTTATTCGATGATGGAAATCTCATCATTGAACCTAATGACGCATGTAGAGTTAGAGGACTTAGAGTGCTTCACATCTCTCTCCATGTGGTATGTGATGAATCCACATTTAATCATCTTTATTCTATCATTTTGGCCTCAATGTAACATCCGGATCCGAATGAACTGAAGCTCCTGTCAATAAAAGGATGTTGCAAGCAAGTTTGGATCTCCAAAGTGGAGATATTCAAAGGTACATATCTCTCTCCTCTTTGTTCTCATTAAAGTCAATGCTGAAGTTTCTAATTCAGTTTTTTTTATGTTGCTATCCATCGGGTATTTTATCTATTGTTGTATGTTAGATAAAGCCACAAATCCCTCCAAACTTAGAGGATCAAGGGTACAATCTTTCTCCCTCCTCTTGATGCCTTCCATGCATGATTTAGCCTATAAAATATTTATTACAAAATCCTTCTAGGTACCTGGGGTTGGGACATAAAAATCTTCTAACTGAAATTATATTATAAGAAAGTATTGGTCATATCAAACTCACAAATAAGCTAACTTTTGGTTCATCTGGACTTCATACTGGTTAATAGAGAAAAGGCTTTGATGTAATCAACTCCATACATATAAGAGAATTCTTTTACTGAAAGCCCCTCTTTAAGCCAATCAAGTTTACCATCAAGTGTATGCTCTATAGGAAATAACCACCGACAGGAAACAAGAGTGACATTCAAAATAAAGGGCATGAGGTTAGAGGAGCATTCTTCTTATCATTCATGACCTGACTTCAATTAGAGTTTTGTAATATATCAATATAATCTCTTAGAATCAATACAATTAACAGTACATCAATGAATTGCATTCGGGATTAGATAAGTCATTACTCGTAATAATTAGAGATAGAATGGTGAACACATGATCTCACCCCTTCACATAGGGAAACCAACTGAGTTAAAGAAGCATCTTGAGCAACGTTTGATGAAGGGCTAGATTTGGATTGTTTATGAATTATGATTATGCTGCACTATTGAAAGTTCACATTCCCACCACATGTAGAAATCTTAATCACGTTTATCTATACCATTGTAACTTTGTGTAAACTAGGTTGGGGGAGTGATACCTTCTGAACAGTTTTTTGGATAGAAGTTCGAAATTAGATGCATATGTCCATTGGCTATAATCGCTCGAAATCAAAATCTGCTGAGGATTGTTCAATTAGTGAAACTCTTGCTTCACAAATGAACATTGTAAGCCTTGCAACATATGACCCTGCTGCCACATTTTTATAAAAGACTATGGATGGCCTTATTATGATCGACTTCTATCTACCTATGAGACACTGCTCGAATAAGAGGGCTTAATCATCATAGGCAATCTCCTTGATGCCACTGGTTAATTTCACATGTACAAACATTGATCGGATTTAATATCTTACTTATATAGGAGCAAATATTTGATCTTCTGAGAATTCATCTTTTAAAATATTAGAACTCTTCTCTCAAAGTCAATAAATGATTTCTCAAGATCTTTATGAATAAGAAATCATCAATCAATTGATCATTATGTATAGTCTACTATTCATACAATCTATTATATATATAGGATGTTATGGCAAATGATCAGAAAACACCCCTCTTTTGATGTCTCAACTGGAACTGGTACAATTGAGACATGATTCTTGTTTAGGTACCATATAAAACAAAATGATAAAGACTAGCTAGATCCATATCCAAAGCGTAGATGGTGATCTTATGATTTTAGAAATAATAAGATGTGACCACAAAGACTGATCATCTTCATAAATTAATCTTTTAGGTATACTCTACTATTTATACATATCATCAAAGATAGGTAGTGGCAAAATACCTAGAATTGTAAAGTCGACCATTGAAGAGGTTGAGAAATGATAGGGTAGATGAATAAGTGAAATCAATGCTGAATCAGTTATATCAATAAGATCGTTGATAAAAAAGACAGATTTGTACAGTCAACCACAACAGAGATTGAGAAAGGTTGAGGAATCAAGTCAGTGTTGGTGATTCATTGATGACTAATAATTAAGAGTGCCAGTCATGGTGACCTTTACGCCTGACTGTGCGATGGTGCGGTGACCCTCAGCTGGGCGGGAGATTAGGAAGCCCAGTTAGGGCAGCGGCCGCTTAATGCGCGGGTCTAGGATCTCAGTCTTTTCTCGAGTTTTTTTCGTGAGAGCTCGTAGTTTTTACGCCTCTCTGGGATCCACAGGTTTTCTTTTAAAGACCAGTTCCGCTGACCCTTGTTCTTTAGGGTACCTAGGCTGGAGGACCCTTGGTTTTAGTTTTTCGAGCTCGTTAGCCCATACCGGTCGGGACGGTTTTTCTTTTAGAGCGACTTTTCCGGAAAGTCTCTCTCACCCGTCTCAGTGGCGTAGTTTTGGAGTAGACCTATCCCTCTATTGGACCGCCTTCCAATTAGAGGGCGAGACGGAAGAGCCTCTTTTGTAGGCTACTTCACCGCTTGAGTTTTTGTCTACTTTTCGCCAACACACTTGGTGATGCTACATCAAATCATCCATGTATACATCTAAATCCTCTATGGCTACATCTGAATCAGTTACAGTTGAATCTGGAAAAGTTACGATTGAGATTGGATTGAGTCACAATTGAGTTTGACTAAAGTTGAATTACAGTCGAACTTGTTACATGGGAGCTTGGTTACAGTTGAGTTGGTTCAGTTGAGTTGAACTAGTTACTTTTCCACCAATAATTCCTAACAAAGAGAAAAGACCATATCATGAAAATCATCCTTATCAGACTACAAGCTACTATCACAGTTGTTTGAAATAGCTAGTGGACGTGTTGGGAACTTAGATAGGATGCATTTTACTCCACCGCATGCCTACAGAGGCACCCCAACCCTAAGGTTTCCTTACTGCCTTAGAGTCATAGTGTGAGGTCTTACTAGACCAAGACCACAGACTATCCACTAAGCTTGAGAAATTCAACAAGAAAGAATCAAAACATCAGACTCATCATCTACACTTACTATGGTCTATCCACATGACTCACAAACATCAAAAGAGACATGAATCATCTTAACTATGTCAAATCATTAAATACTCAATAAATCTGGATCATCTCAATTATGATAGGCATTGAATAAGTCATTGAAACTTGAAATTGATGGGGAAGAACGGAAATCATATTCATTTTTATACTGGAGTCACACCTTAGAATCATAATATGAGATCACACTAGGATCAAGATCTCAGATTATCCACTAAATCTGAGAGATTAGATAAAGACCAAGAACAAAGACTCAAAACCCACATCTCCAAGATCCATTAAGCATGATTTATAATTAAGTAAAAGATGATAGTATAAATATGGATCATATAATCTATATATCAAAATGATAAATATTGGGAAATTAGGGTAGGATAACTAAGTCGGGAAATTCACTTGCTGAATAACTAGAAAACTTGTTTCATTGCCAATAGCTCTAAATTTAATTGCTAAGCCTTACTTGCTTGCTTTCTTTTGGAGCCACTAAAATTTCCTGTTACTTCTAATTAATAAGATTTACTCAACATTTGTTGATGTTCTTTTCTCCCTATTGCATGGATTGCAGGCAGAATACCTGCACCGTTGTATTGGGAGAGTAAAACATCAGCTTCTGCAGTTACAATTATCAGGTACGCATGCTATAGTTTGTTCAAGATATTTATGCTTTTATTCCTCTTCTGATAAAATTGGTATGCAAGTACATAATGCAATTTCTGTTGTTACATGTTAAATTGCTATGGAATTTATGCAATATAAGTGTGACATGTTATAGTTATGTGGCCTGTTAGTTAATGTGAATGTCATACAAAAAATTTCCCCTAATTTTTTCAGTACTCTAATGTGGTCCTTAGCGAACATGATACTACGGGTGATATGTAAACGGGTTTCCCAGATCCGAGAAGGAGCGGGCCTAACACTCAAAAACCCTAGCAAATTCATGTAAATAGCATTAAATAGAGCATATTAGCATACATGCATCATTGTGTAAATATTGTATAAAATGCGGTTTTTAAAGCCAAAATTATAGAATAAAGAAAAGAAAAGAAAAAGAATAAAATATTGTAAATATTTTATGACCCGAAACCCCGAGACCTAGGCATCTTGATGAATAGGTCGACAAGGAATAAAGTAGGGGGAGATAAGGGTTAAAATACAGCAAAAATACATATTTTTTCTATTCATTTTGGGACCTATTTTTGGTTCCACTTTTTATACATCAAATAAAGAAACTTTGTACATGAAAGTTGTAGATAATTTTATATAGAAAAATACAAAATTGATTTCACTGAAAAATAATACACTGATAAAAAGTTATGATCTGAATAAAAATCCAGAATCCCAACTTCCCAGACACGTATCTCACAACTGAAAACTCCAAATACAGTAAACTTGAGTTTTGGACCCTCATTGTATACTTGTAAAGATTAAAATATTCAATTTATTATTTATTCATTATTTTTGTATTTTTATATTTTTATAATTTTGTAAATAATACTTATAATATATTTGTATATTAAAATCAGAATAAAAATACAAAAGAAACATAAACAAAAATACTTGTATATATCATATACATAGGTATTATACCTATAAACATACCTATATGATACATACTTATATTTTATTTAATATATAAAACACTTCAGAAAAATAAAATAAAAATATAATTATATGTGTAAAAGTATTTTATAATTTTATAAAATATAATTTTATAATTTTATAAAATATAATTTTATAAAATACTAAATAAAAATAATAAAATTAAAATACACAAAATAAAAATTAAAGACTAAAATATATAGGTTATATACCTATAAGGGGTATAAAAGTAAACTAGTAAAAATATATTCCATAAAAATAATTAAAAATCAAAATAAAATACTACATAAAATAATAAATATTTTTTATTCAATAACCTAATTAAAATAATATCATTTATTATTTTTTATTGATTTTACAAATTATTTTTTAGAGGTTTTTCCTGGTTGGTCCACGTGGACCAACCAGGAGGTCTGAACGGTTGACCAAGGTCAACAGTCTGACCTTCACCTCTGGCTGTGTCAGAAAGGCTTTTTGACCCCGGTTTCACCCATTTTTCGAGGACGCCTCGTTCACCCTTTGGTGATGGCATCTTCATGACATCTCTTCCTCGAACAGTGGTGAATCAAGCCCAAGTGATTCCTTGGGTTGTGGAGCACCGCATCGAGCTGACATCCTCCTTGAACCTCACGCCCCGACCACAGTTCAAAACCAAACCCGTCGTCCCCCTTTGACCTTTGATCCTTCTTCCGCCAAATTCACCCGTAAACCCCTAGCCCATCACGTTCCTGGTGACAGCAGGAGTCGATTCGAGCCTGGGTTCACGCTATTTGGTGTTGAATCGAAGAGATCCAACCCCTCACCGGAGCTCCGCCGTGAGCTCGTTCCGTCGTCTCTGGTGAGCCTCATCCCCTTCTCTTTCCCTTTTCTTGTAGCCCTAGTTTAGTATAGATCAGCATCGTAGCAGTTGAGATTGTCTTTGCGTTAATCGTCGTAAATCCTCGATCAAAGATCACGGCAGAGCCTAGCTCCGCCTCCACTTTCTGGACGCCTCCACCCTCGATAGCCGCCAAAATCACCTCCATCTTCTTCCTTGTCGCTCCGTCATCACGCTCCACCCTTCCACCCACCTCGATCTCGCCCAGATCGAGCGATCAGAGCTCCCATCTCCACCCGTCGCCGGAGCTCCACGCCGAGCCGCGCACCGCACCCATTTGACCAAAGAATCCCCCTATTGGCCTCGCCTGGTTTTTGCGTTTCTCACCTGCAGGTCAGAGCCCAAGAGGAGGCTCTATCGAGCCTCGACCATTCGGAGAAGCACCTCCCAGGTCGCCGCCGTCATTTGCTGTCATCTCGCCGTCTCAGGCACGCCTGAGACTTCCTTTAGAGGCGGAGGGGCCCCAGGATCATTTTGCCCTTGATCCTAGGGTCGGAGAGGCCGTGTGTCGGTCGTATTCACCTACCAAAGCTCGCCGAGGGGAGTGTTCTTCGTGAACCTCTCCCCACCGTTGGATCAGGGGTCCCCTCCAGGCGCACAAGAGCCGTCAGATCGCCAGGCGCTCACCACCGTCGGATCGGGTCGCAGGTCTAATCTTGGACGTCTGTGCGAAGCGTCATCGGGCCACCAGCGCATGCCACGTGGATAAGTGGACTTCCCTCAGTCGCACGATCAGCATCTTGGGTATTTTGCACCTTAAACCCAAGAGTTTTTGTATTTACGTTTTAGCCCTAAAACATCCATCTGCAGTTAAAAGTTTTGTAATAATTGCACTTAGGTCCCCGAACTTATTTTATTTGCACTTTAGTCCTCGGCCGCGTCACCTCACGTGACTGGGGCACGTGATTTTGGATATTTTGCAGTTTTGATCCCAAACTTTCATGTATTTGCCGTTATACCCCTGTGCGTAGTGATTTAAATATATTTCTGGGATAATTGCATTTTTGCCCTGCCGGTTTTTAGTATTTACAAATATGCCCCTGTGAACGACAGATCACGTGCTCTGTGCGTGTATTTTGGTGATATTTGCACTTAAGCCCCCAGATGTTTCTAGAATTGCATTTATACCCCTGTCAGGCTTAGGACTTTTGTGTGTCTGATCTATTTATTTCACGCATCATTAAAGTGCCAAAAATTCCATAAAAATTAACTTAAGCTCCTGTTAACTTGCACTTGCACGCTATATTTTTAGTTTTTTTTGTTGCATTTTTATATTTATTAAAAATCGAAAACATGCCATTTCAGTACTGTCTAGCTTAGAAAATTCCAAAAAAATATTAAAATACCTTAAAAAATTCCAAAAAATTACCTACTATCTATTTTATCACATTTTAGTGTCAGTCCAAAAACCACTAAAAATCTCAAAAGAAAAACCTTAGAAATTCAAAAATACCTAAAAACTTCTAAAAAATCTAAAAAATTATAGAAAACTCTAAAAAATGCAAACTGAGTTCCTGTGGGTTCTACATTTTATTATCTTTATTATAAAATTAGTTTGGAAAATTTTGGTGGCTGATTGATATTTTTAATTCCCATTTTACCCCAGCCAGTAGCTAATTCCTTGTTTTCCTTTATTTTGCTATTTAAAAATACCAAAAACATTCTGAAAATACCCAAAAATCACAAAAACAGGAGAAAATTATAAAAAGACCAAAAACATTTTATTTCTGAATTTTTTGACTATTTTTGCATATTTGTATAAATATTTTGTCACCTCTTTTATCATATAGTTTATATATTCCAATATAAAAAAAATTTTAAAATATAAAAAGAAAATACAAAATTAGAAAATTAAAAAATCAAAATACAAAATTTATAAAATTAAAAAAAAATATAAAAAAATATAATAATATAAAATTAAAAACCCACAAAAAATTTAGATTGGCTAAGTAGTCTATTAGACCTAGGTTTTGACTTTTGTCTATACTCTGCACCTTTGTTTCCTGTGTTCGACCCCTACTTGCTTGCCATTGCACATTTTTAGTAGGGAATAATAAATTTTAATCCTTGTTGTTGATTGATTGATTGATTGTGTGGGTTAATTGTTGACAAACGGGAAGGCTTGAGTAGTCGCATCAGCGACAGTGAGTCTGATTTGTCAGACCACTATTTAGCGGCTCTCGCAATCTCGTTTTTTCAGTATGCAAAAAAGAATTTTTAAACCTATCTACATGGCGGTGTGCATTCGAAAAAATCACTCTAAACAGTAGCTGCCATTATTCGTGAAGAATCATATGTTAATTATCTAGATATGAGACCAAAAGTCTGGTCTTCAATGTAACTCAGTGCCCACCACAACAGGTCCTACCTGCACCATATGCGACCTCTCTCGACACGCGGTCTCAAGTCTAAATAATTAATAACTATTAGTTTGACTAGATCCAAACGTAAGAGATTATAGGCACATAATTCTTATTAGGGTTTGTACCTAATTGCCGATTCAAGCAACCTAATTCTAGGGGCTCCATGCACATAAAAAAATAAAAAGAAAGATGGAAAACTTTAAACATCAAGAAACACAATAAATAAAAAGGCGAAAACATGAGAAAGCACGACAAGGGTCCCAGGTGAACAATCACCAGGGCACTAGACCTTGTGGGAGAGAGTAGTGTCCAAGTCCTTAATTACTACAAATTAATAATGAATGAATAAATCTCTCTCTCTCTCTCAGTAAAATAAAAGAAAAAATCTAGACTAATTGTTCTCCTTGTTATGCAAGCTGCCTTTCCAACTGGTAACACAGGTGAAGGACCGGTCTCCACCATGCTTGGATGCATCGCCCTCTTAAGTGGTCATCCTCGCATAGCGAGCCCTCGCAACAAACACAATAAAAGAGATGCATTAACACAATGAATCAAATAGTGTATAAAACATGAAATGAGGTATATACAAACAAGAGATAGAAAATAAATGAATCAATTAAATACATACAAGGAAATGAAATGAATCAATAAATACAAGAAAGTACAAAATAGGCTACACTACATTGCTCCCGGGCAACGATGCCATTTGATGAGGCCAACTTCCACACCGGTCTTATCGGTTCACATGGCAAACTGATAGTCGTCGAAGCGACCAAGTATGAAAGCGGTTCAATTAACAAGTACCCACAATATATGATAAACAATGAATAAAAGTGTGAAGCATAATTGTATTATACTCTACAATCGTAAAGTGTATAGCAAGTAAGTGTGTAGAGGTCGAACCACTGAGAGCAAGCTAGGCAACCTATGATTATTACTAATCAAATTTTATATACACATGCTTTTTTTTTATTTTGTGTGGATTTTTGATACTATTTTTATATTAGTTTTTAACTAATTAAATATATATATAATATGTATACATACAAATGTAAATAATGATAGTAACAATATAAATATATAATATTATATAAATATATGAATAGTTGTATACATAAAGACAATCAAATACAAATATATATTAAGGTTTTTGTAAAAATTTTATGGTTTTAGTTTTGCAAAATTTTAATTTCTTTGTAATATTTGAAAATAAAATAATTAATATAAATATAGTGTATAACGATATTAGGTATATAGTATATATATGTGTGTGTGTGTACACACAACTATATATAGTATATAATACATAAACATAGATATAAATAGCTAAAAAAGATAGAAAACGCATATTTTTTGGTATTTTTATATTTTTCTAATATTTATGTGATTTTTTTAATATTTTTACATATTTTTAGGGGTTTTCAAATAATAGAAAATGCAAAACAAGGACTTTTCAATCCAACAAAATGGCTTTTGGATTTGAAAGCATTAAATGATACTCAAAATATCCAAAATCATTTTATAGATAATATATAATAAAGAAAATTATATAATAAAAGTCAATGTTTTTGGATTTTTAAAATATTTAATGAGTTTTATGCATTTTGCAATTTTTATGTTTTTATTTTTATACTTTTATCTGATTTTTGGTCTGGATTGGAATTCTAACACAATATAGATAATATTGTTTTTGGATTTTTTAAAGGTGTTTTCATATTTTTTGTATTTTATATGCCAAATAGGGAAAAACATGCTAATTTCATTTTTAATAAATAGTTAAAATGCCTACAATGCAAAAATAAACATATGATCTTAAAGTAAATGTTCGTAGGCATATAAATTTATTTTTGCATAATTTTTGGGGAACAGTTACTATTTTTAATAACTGAAATTCATGCTCCAAAAATACATGTACTAGTGGGGGCATATTTGCAAATAAAATTAAAGTTTGGGGCACATGTGCAAATTTACAAAAAAATATACAACTAATATTCAATGTTTATGGATTATTTCACAATTTACAAAAACACAAGGACATCTATGCAATTTTCCCAGCTCACGTGGGACAACACGTGAGATGAGCTGGACTGGACCTATATGCAATATATAATAAGTTCCGAGGACTTTGTGCAAATTATACACATTTTTTTAAACTCCAAATTTAAATTACAAGACTACATTAATAATACAAAAAAGATGAGTGGCTTAGTTTGTAATTTACCCCTGATGCGCGTGAGGGAGTGATCCAGATTGTGTCACTTAACTCCATTCAACGACTGGTGCGTGCTTCGTTTCGCCCATGGATCGAACAGTCAGGATATCAACTGGGACGAGCTCCTCGATTAAACAGTTACTGTTTCTCGAGAAAAACAGGGAAGAACATGTCTTCCCCTGTCCTTCGATCGCCATTTTCTCCTTCTATCTGGTGTCTCTGGTGTTGTTCTTTGGCCTTGCATGTCCAGGAGGTGTTTCCGCTGCCGATGATGTGCTCAAGAAGGTCCAGGGCCTAGTAATTGGGTCCTGGTCTGTCAGAGAAGATGGTGCACCCGAAAGGTCTTCGACCGGCTCAATTTCTACCTAGGAGGGGTCCATTTGAGCTGGAACCTACACGAAGTGGTTCTAGTGCTCGAGGCAATGGTCCTTGACCCAGATTGAAGCTGAATCGCATAATAGATGAGGTGGGTGGAGAGGCTCCGACGAAAGGTAGAGGGGGAGCCTCGATTCGCCGATCCAGCGAGGATCAGGGGTCTCGATGGGTGTATCAGATGGAGAACTCAATGGGAAATATGATGGGGTGAACATGGTGGTCAGAGACTATCGAAAGCATAGTGGAATGGCCAGAGCCCTAGCAGCTCCGACGAACGATGTAATTGGGAACTAAGCTAATCTAATGAATCAAAAGCTAATCTAAATGATGAAAAAATCAAAGATTAAAATATACCTAGAAATTAAAAGGTGTGCAACTCATGTATCTGCTATGGTGGGCAGGGAGCAGGGTGGCCGGAGGACCATCGTGGGTCGCCACCGCTTCCTTGCTCCACCGTCTCTTAGCTCGGGGAAGGACTTCCTCTGTCATAGGGCCTTCAACACGCACTCAAGGACACATAACAGAGCTCCAAGGGGGATTAAAAAGCAAAAGGTGGAGATGGGGGCATATTTATAGATGAATTTTGGTCGAGATTCGAGGGGGTTGGCGTGAAATCGAGCGAGGGTTGGTGGAGATTCGAAGATGGGCATGGGGAAGGGACGGAGTGGCTATAGGATGGTGGGAGTCTCGAGGTCAGAGGGTGAAGGTGGAGGCGTGGAGAAATCGGTGAAGCGGGTCAAATACTCAGTTCTGATAGGGCTAGGGTTCTGGTCCAAAGATTGACCTAGGTTAACCAACGTCTCAATCTGGTTGGTCCACGTGGACTAACCAGGAAAAACCAGCTCTGAAAATTATTGTAAATTCAATATTAAATACTAAATGATTTTATTAATTTTATGTTATAAAATAAAAAATGTTTATTATTTTATATATTATTTTATTATTATTTTTATTTATTTTTATAGGCTTATTTATTGCAAGTTAGTTTTTAGGATTCATTTATAGGTATATTCATCTATATTTTATGTATTTTATTTTTATTTCATGTTTTATATTTTATTATTTTATATATATTTTTTATATATTTATAACTTATTTAAATATACATAAATATATTTTTATTGTATTTTTGTGATTTTGATTGTACACTTAAATAAATATAGGTATATAATATATAAGTCTAAGTATAGATTTTTCATCTATGTATTATTATACACTATTTTATTTTTGTATTTTGATGGTTTCATTCTACTCTAAATATGTACTTATATTATAAATAATATTTACAAAATTATGAAAATATAAAATTATAAAAATAATAAAGATTAAATAAAATTTTAATTTTATTCAGGTAAACTATACAATAAGGGTCCAAAGCCTAACTTTCACACCATAACTCCAAATTAAGTGAAACCACCTTCATTAAATAGCTTATTCAAAGTTATATACAATTAAATGAGATTTTGATACATTTTGAGTTTTTATTTAGGAGATATGATTTTGGGAAGTTTGAGTTTTGGTTTTTTATTTTGAGTATAAAAAGTACTATGTATATTATTTTTCTATAAAATCAATTTTTTAACTGTAATTGTATTTTTATCTACAACTTTCATGTACAAAGCTCATTGATTTGATTAGTGAATAATAAAGAGTAAAATATATCCCAAAAGGCAATTATTGGCATATTTTTGTAGGGTTTTCTGATTGTGTTTTCTGTACAATTCGCCGCCCTATCTCCCCCTACTTTATTCCTTATCGACTAAGTAATTATGATGATTGAGTCTAGGGGGCTAGGTTCACTCAACACATACGGTGTCTCATTTATTTTTCTTTTCTTTTATTTATTCTTTTATTTTGGCAATAAATGTGGTATTTATACAGTATTTTCTACAAATATTTTGTACAACTTATATAGTATTTATTTTGGCAAACTAATACTATATACATGCATCTAGATAGGGTTCAAAGGTCAAAATCAAAGAACAAAGGTGATGAAATGAGGATTCATCACCTTCTAGGTGAGGTGCTTGACTATTTTGCACCTAAGCCCCTCTGGGTATCTTTATTTGTTTTTAGTTTAGGAATTTTTACCCTACAAACCTTAGAAACTTGTTAAATTACCCTATATGAACTTTTGTATAATGTAATTACCACATCAATCCTGTAAATTGCCCCAAGAACCCCCATGAGTTTCAACAAGATTAACGAATGGGTTTCATGGGGGTAAAGTTAGCATGTTTACATGGTCAAGGGGAGAACTACGTTGTTTCAAAGGTTGAGAAGGTAAATTACAAAGTTTATAGGGTTCGTGGGGTAAATATACCATTAGTCTAATAGTTTGTAAAATTAGCATTTTATTTTGGGAGAAATTGTATCAATGGACCTGTGACTTAGTATATTTGCATTTATACCCCTACTAGGCACTTAATATTACTTTATGCTAATAATTTTGCATGCATGCCCCTGGATTTCTTGGATGTGTTATTAAAATGCAAAGATAGTTTTGAGAAATATAATTTGGTCCATATACTACTGTGCATCTTATTTTTTGTGTATTTTATTTGTATTAAATGGTTCTGATTATGCAAAAATGTTGGGAAATTAGGGTAGCTGCCTGGATACATGCGCCTTTACTTTATTTTTATATTTATTAAAAAAATGTTGCTTCTATTCACTATTTGATTATTAAAATCCCCAAAAATTATAAAATCACCTATAAATTTTCCAAAATATTTATAGTATTTATATTATTATTTTCTCTGTAAAATATCCAAAAATCACATAAAAATATAAAGCAAAACTCCTAAAAATAAAAACCCTAAAAACTCATACAAATCAGTAAAAATTCTTGAAAAATCCAAAAATACTAATTTCTATCTATGAATTTTCTTATATATATATATATCACATGTTACAATTAGTTTTGGGAATATTTTGCACTGTTATCTATTTTTAAAACCCAAAATAATTTTTGGTATTTAAGTTGTTCACTTTTTTACACTTTTTAAAAAATATAAAAACCCATAAAAATTCAAAACAACCTTTAAAAATCATAAAAACATTTGCAGAACATTTAAAAATGTAAAGACTTTATTTCCTTTATTTTGATTTTATTTTATGTTTTAGAAAAATCAAAAAATATTTTCTCTTATTTATATCTCTCTATTATCTATATATATTATTATTACTTATATTATAAATTATTTTTTATTTATAATTAGAAAATCAAAAATATGTTATATACATATTTTGTAGAGTTAAAATAAAAATAAAATTTGACTCACTTAACTTTGATTGTTCATTGATCCTGGTTAATTTATTCATCATGTGTGGGTTGATTGTTCATTGATCCTGGTTTACGAGCAGTCACCTCAGTGACTAGTGTTTCAACCTTGTTGGAACATTTGACCCTCGCCAGATCCCTTTTCGTTAAATGGCACCATTGCTGGGGAGCAACGTTGTATATATTGTTCTTCTTCTTCTTTTTCCTTCTTTGTTTGCTTCGTTTATTTTATTTCTTTATCTATTTTAACTGTAAAGACATATCTCTTTGTCTGCCTTTGTTGCAAGGGCCCACGGATCAATGGAGGAGCTCATAGGGATCTTGTGCACCCATGTGAAGCAGAGATCAACTTTTCAGACTAAGCCGACAGGAGAGAGCGACCGAGGATGATCGAGAGCAATGTTTAAATAGTAGTAGTACAGAGTAGCATATATTTTTATTTTCTTGAGAGAGAGACTTTATTTTAATTTGTAATAATTAAATAAAATCTAAGACATTTGAAAACTCACATGTCCATTTCATCAGGTGTTTGTTCACCGGAGGGACCTGACCGGTTTTATCAATTTTCTTTGCTTCTTCTCTTTCTCCTCTATATTGTTCTCTTTCTTTTATTTGTTTCTCATGCTTTGAGTCTCTTGTCTTTCTTTTTATTTGATTTGTATGATTGAACCTTAACTTTAAGAATTGCTTATTCGATTAATCTAAGGTCTACATCCCTAATTATTTCATGCACATATAATTCTATGATATGTTTGGATTAGATCAAATCAAATTGTGGTTGATTGCCCAGATCTTATATCACTTGCCGTGTGAGGGTGGACACATCATTTGTCGTATCTGCTTTGTTAGACACCGACAACCCTTCAGGATCAGACTTTTGGTTATCTAATCTGAGCATGTCAACAAATTGTTCTTTACTATAGTGGCAATTTTTGACTTTGGGTGATTTCATCGGTTGCATAGCATATAGGATGGTTTCAATTCTTGTTTAGCATCATGTATGGAGAACACTGAGAAGCAAGGTGAGCACTTTTGTCCTAGCATTCATCATCGATTTCTGCTTGCAATACTTTTCTCGATCTCTCCCTCGGATTTCGACCACCTAGTAGACTAAAAGAATTGAATCTTCGTTAAGCATCTCACATGAAAAATACTAAAAAAAGTGACAACCAAAATAAAATTGGAACTGTTAACTTCACTTGACCTAAAAATAAATGTAATTGGATTCATTGCCTTGGGAAGAGAAACTCCCACATTGGACATAAGTACCATTCATGTCGAGTGAGGAATGCACCCATAAGAGATAGAGCCCCCATCCTTGGACTTGTTCCCTAAGCACCTGCCTCCATATTATTGCTGCAAGAACTTGCCTCCATCCATAGACGAAGTGTCTTTTATTCAAGTAGGTGTGGTATGCCAACTTGGACACAGCGACTCTAGAAGACTGCACCTGTGAGCCTGAATAATCAAATGCTTGAATCACCTAACTCTAAAGTTGAAAGATAACGACCGCTCTCTTACGGTCTTCACTATATTGAGTAGGTGAAATTTGGAGTTTGCTTTCTGTTTGACTGCGGTTTTTGAATCCTATTGCTTTTTATCTTTTTTTGAGTCTTCAATCCTCATTGATTTTTGGTTTTTAATTCATTTTATTTTTCTTTTTAGCATAGTTTGTGTCATGATCGTGGATTACCCATACCTTTAGCCTGATCTCTCAACTACTTTTCACCCGTATCACCCTCGTACTCCCATCCTGGTCCAGTTCAAGATGACTCTCTTCTTGAACCATAATTTTGGCTCGTTCGATTTGACCTCAACCCTAATACGGTCTATGTCTTGTCCAATACTTTGTTTCACATGTCTCGCCCACCCTCTTCATTCCCTCGTGTATCATCATCATCTATTTCATTTGGGCATGTTGTGCTGAGAGATGAGGTCCGCATTGATGATAATGATCATATTACTAAGCTGGTCAGAATTGAGGTTGGATTGAGTGTGCTTTCTTTGGCAGATTGTGGACCTGATTTGTGTCATGCTATATTGAAATTTCTACTCTTGCACACCGAGTTGAGGATGTGATTACAGAGGTCATACAAATTTTGGATGATGAGACTGATGTTGTGTGTTTCCATTACCATATGTCGACCTTTGAGTCGGTTTAGCACGCCATGATTCAGGAGCCTATTGTACCATATTTTTCAGTACTCCATGAGACGAAGCAGGAACACACATTACTTCATCCATACTATCAATCGATCTACTTTCCTCCTTTTGGCTACCTGATCCCCAAAGAACACATAGATGATTTTGATAAATATCCTGAGGTACTACAACAGATGTTGCCATGTGAGGACCTACATGTCAATACGCAAAAACTAGTTAGCCCCTCTTATTAGCATTTTATCCTCTCGATTGATGAGACTGATAACTTTTTTTGAGGATGAAAGTATAGATGACAACATTGCCTTGCTTTCCACCGATCTTCTTGCATTACTCCCCGAGGGCTTTCTAAGGATGGTTGCATCACTTTCTTTGCACTTGGTTTCACACACTGATTGTGCAACCGATATGTCGACTGTTGAGACAGTCTTATTATTTTTGTGACTCCTTTGGGTCTGCTCTCCTTGATGACCCTCGCGAGGATGAACCATGTTTAGGGATATTCGATGATTACGATGATCTTTGGACTTATTTCCATCGGATATCGAGCTTCGTCGTGAGTCTCATGATTTTGATTTTTCTTATCTTACTGAGACTATGATTGACGTCAAGGATTCCATCACTGATCCATCCTTATCCACGTTCAAGATTGTCAGTTTTGATAATTCACTCCATTCGTATAAGTCGGTGATTCTTTTCACTCTATCAGATCATGGGTTAGTTTTTGATTCTCTTCTCCCGATAGCAAACACCCACTTGAGTGTATATTCGGTTGTTATTTTACTTCTCCTTATTGGTCGCTGTTCTCACTCTAAGATGACAACCTTAGCACGATATTCAACTGACTGATGTCATCCTGAACCTTGAAACAATGTTATCCTAACCTTTGCGCTCGGTTAGGGGCGTAAAACCTAGCGCTCGTTGAGAGGTACCTCAACACTCCATACCTCTTGTATGTACGTATTTCGTCTTTTATACCTACATTCTTCTGTTTGATTGTATCTCAGACATTTTTTTTCGAATATTTGTGTAGGTCATGTCAGCAGAGACAGGAAAAACTATATCGCTAATTTCAGGGTGGAGGAGCCTGATTGCATAGGGTTTTCCCTATCCATGTAACATGTTTTATATTTGCTGTAGTGTTATCCCGTTGTCATTTTGTACTTGTTATTTATTAATTAGGATTTTTTCTTTTCTTGTCTTTGTGCAGGTTCCAGGTAATTCATGAGTTAGCAGTACAATGGACATGTTTTGGGTCTGAGAAATTTGGTGGGTGAAAGATGGAGAAGAAGGGTAGAAGAAGCGCGCCACTTTTTGAATCTCAACACTATCTTCTTATTTGAAAGTGTAGGGGATCTTTCTATTTCTTTGCGCTGATCAAATCTGGGTTGCATGACAAAGAGTATATGCACAATGACAATTGATTGGTGTTGCCGTGGTCTTCTCTCTGGCATTTTTCAAGCCTCAGGTGATTAATTTAGATAATTGATCGAGAAATGTTGTCATTTCTATTTTTAATATTATCGGGCAATTAATTTAAAGCTACCAATGGTTTCTGACCAGTGATAGGTTGAAGCTTACAATGAGGTGGACAATTACAATGATATGACAGTATTATCTTTTAATTCAGCATTCACCTCAATGTTGCCATGTTTGATGACGTCGATCAAGTCTTCCGTCTCTTGAGAATATACCAATCTTTATGCCAGGAGAAGTTGCTGAATTTTTCCCTTTTGTTTCTTAATGCAACACATGATTATTGTTATATGCTTTGTATTTGCTTCTACACTGCTATATTGCTTTGTGTTTTTTTATTGCTCATTGCTTTTTTATTATTGCTTCATGTCACCCATGTCTTGCTTCGTATTTATTTGTCATATACTTATGGAGCTATTTTGTTACTGATTGTTTTTCTGATCGTATACCGTGCTTCACTTTCTTTGCTATGATTCCCATATGAAGATATACTGTTCTTACGTGATTCATATTATTGTTTTTATTTCTAATGTTACAAAGGAATCATCCATGCTTGCTTCATAATATTATCAATGAATGTTAGAGGGTGCATAAACGATCATAGTGCAAGTTGATTAAATGTGGTATAACTAGAGATTTGCACTTTGTAAGAATTTCATTGCATGTAAAATAGAGGCATCACTCTCATACTTACAAAATTACTCAAGTCCTGGAGTTGCATAATTAAATAATGGCGTAATTACAATCGATCTCTTTGTTGATGTTATCTTGAGTTAAATAGTTGCAGAGTTAAAGGCAAATAAGAGAGTCCATATTATTTGTTCATTGGTTTTATGTGGATATTCTGATCCATTCATAGTTTTACAAAATTTTGCATCAAATGCTTTGTTGAATGTATAACTTCTGCTCGCTTCTTATGCGTTATGTTATATGATCTATTATTTGCATATTGTTATATTCTCCCCATTGTACAGCTAGACATTAAATCTTATAGAGGTATGCACTTTCACTTGTAAAAACCCTTGTTTGAAGATTAATATATGAAATCCCTGCATTACAAATAACTGTGACTTCATGGTTGCAGTAACGGAGAGAGGGGGGGGCAGGAGGGGGCGCAGCCCCCCCGGGATTTTGTAAAAAAATGTTAGAGTTCTAATTTTAGTTATATAAATTTGATAAAAAAAAGTCAAAGTATTAATTTGGCATAAAATTTCGTAAGCATGCAACCCATATTTAATATAGTATGTAGAGTAACGGGTACTTCCATAAATTTCGGAAGTAACGGCTGGAGAATGCAGTCGTCTCCCACAATCCGGGATTTTGGCATAGAAATTATGCTTCCTAAAATTACGAGTCCTATTAACGGATGCCGTGTCATCTTATCAATTTAAAATTTCCTAATCGGCAACGATGGTCCATCCGTATTATCTATAAAATAAGAGAGACATGTTGTAAACAACTTGCAATTACTTAGAAAGCTTCATTTTGTCTCCATCTTTACGGAGTTGGACACCCGTGTATTTCAATTTGTTTCTTCGTGCCGCCGGAGTCGATTCACCGGCGACGATCCTCCGTTGAATCATTGCTACTTTTATTGAGCGTGCAACAGTGCTAGTAAGTATTTTTTTACATCATGTTCTATCTATCGCATGTCGGTTACTTTGCATTACTCTTTTTAACAAACAGTAATAGCAAGTTATTGTTGAACTTTAAATCAAATACTTCATAACTATTCAATTTTTTCCCAACAATAATTGAATACTTTACAAGTATTAAAGTAATAATACTTTACAAATATTCGATTACAAGTATCGATTACAAAATTCCCAACAAATCAATAATACTATTAATTTACATGCCTTTACATTTTGTAATCGAATACTTTATATCAACAAGTATATATTCATATGGCTAGATTTGAGAACAATAAATAAACTAAGCAAAGTGTTATTTATAATTTATAAAAAGATCAGTGGACTATCCTTATTTGATAGTATGTTCAGCATAAAGGAAAATCATAGTACTCTATGCATTCCATCATCGATTAATGGGAGTCTTGAAATATAAATTATCTAAGTTGTATATGAAATGCCTACGTACACTTGGTTGGATTTTAACTAATATCCAACTAAAAAGTCAAGGACATTAGCAATTTATAAAATAAAAAATTAACTATCCTTATTTTATTCAAAAATGATATGTAACTTATATAGTTGATGAAACTAAGTATCATCCACCTCTTTCTTGGAAACTTAACTAATTACCTTAACAAATATATATACATTCACGCATTAATTTTGCATATTTATAAATAACTTTACAAATTGAACAAGATAACTAGAATAAATAGGTATGCAAGATTTTTTTTCAATAGTAGGTCCGGTAATTTCGAGGGTTCGGAGCGTCCACTGGAATACGAACCCGAGTCCTTCAAAGTGGAGCTCTACCACCGGACCACTCCTTGGATTCTAAATATGCAAGATTTACTTATTACTCTCACCTATACATCGATGTTCTAGGCCTTAGTAAATTCATGCGATAAAGGATGATGAAAATAAGTAAACACGCAATAATACATATAAAATACATATAAATAATAGGCACATATATGTAAAAAATATACACATATATACAACTAGCGTATCTATTTTTATGAAAATCTAATTGAATTAATTCTTTTGCGGTGTTCTCGTAAAAGTATATATAAAATATAAAAAAATCATAAAACATCACCTTACACATATTCCAATAGAAACCAAACCGTATTTTCCAACATGCTCCTAATATATGGTTTATGTCATAAATATGAACTTCAATTTGCTCATAAAATACTCTAAAATCTTAATATAGTTTGAAGTTGACACAAATTCATTTGAGAAAAGTTGATTTTGAAACCTATTCTATCGTTGTATATATAGCGTTATTTCCCTTCTTAGTATTATTGTAGGGAAAAAAATCAAATAGTCATAAAGTATTAGTAATACTTTGTATCAACAAGTAATACTTTACAAGTATTAAAGTAAAAATACTTGTAATCGAATACTTTACATGCCCCTACAATAATACTAATAATTTATAAGATCGAATTTTAAATTGAATACTTTACATGCCTAATGCCTTTACATTTTGTTCATCTTTTCAGATTTAGATTTAAAATGTCAAAGAATACGATTATTGCTTATTTCTCAAAGAAGATAAACGAAAATGTTCCTCCGAAGAATATAAATGCATGCACTGATCTTAACGAAGATGAATGCCCTCCAGCCAAAATTCCACGAGTAGAAATCACTAGTACTGATGACATTGTAGTAGAAAGGGATCCAGGATTACGTCAGATGATTTGGGAATACCCTTTTGAAAAAAGAGAAGATATAATTCGAACTTACATTAATATGGGACCTTATCAGCATGTAAAGGCAGATTATCCGTATAGTACTAGTGGAAAGCAACGTAGACGGTTTCAAGCATCATGGTTTAAGCAACATTTCTGGTTAGAATATTCTCCCTCTAAAGATGCAGCATTTTGCTTTTCCTGTTATCTTTTCTGTGATAAATACAATTCCAAGTATGGTACAAATGTCTTTGTTGTTGGTGGATTTCGAAATTGGAAGAAAGTCAATGATGGAAAAAACTATTCTTTTTTGAATCATATTGGAGGTCAGGGATCAATTCATCGTATGACAGAGGAGCGTTTGAGGAATATAATGAATAAAGCACAATACATTGAACATGTATTTGTAAAACAAGACGAGAAACAAATACAAGAAAATCGATTGAGATTGAAGACTACTATTGATGTTGTACGATGGTTGGCTTTTCAAGCTTGTGCTTTTAGAGGCAATGATGAAAGATCATGTTCAAGAAATCGTGGGAATTGTATTGAGTTGATAAAATTTATTGCTTCATATAATGAAGAAGTTGATAAAGTTGTATTGGAGAATGCTCCAAGAAATGCTAAATACACTTCACCTGATGTTCAAAAAGAAATTCTTCAAATTATAGCCCATAAAGTAAGAAGCTTCATTCGTGAAGAGATTGGTGATGCTGCTTTTTGCACTATAATTGATGAAGCTAGAGATGAATCTAGGAGAGAACAAATGGCAATTGTTCTTAGATTTGTAGATAAAGAAGGTATTTTACGTGAACGTTTCTTTGATATAGTTCACATTCCAGATATTAAAGCCTCTACATTGAAAGATAGACTATTCAGAGTATTATTACAAAATAATCTTGATTATAAAAAAATAAGAGGACAAGGTTATGATGGAGCCAGCAACATGCGAGGTGAATGGAATGGATTGCAAGCCATGATTATAAAAGATAATAAACATGCATACTATATCCACTGCTTGGTTCATCGTCTACAATTGGCTCTTGTTACTGCTTCAAGAGAAGTAATTCCAGTTCATAAGTTCTTCAATAAATTGACATGTATTGTTAACATTGTCAATGCATCTTCTAAACGTCATGATGAATTACAAGCTGCTCAAGCTGATGATATTTCATATCTTCTTTCTATAAATGAAGTTCATTCAGGAACTGGATCTAACCAGATTGGCACTCTACAGCGTGCTGGTGAAACTCGATGGAGTTCACATTATAGATCTATATGTAGCTTTATGAAAATGTATAGTGCAGTGTGTAAGGTACTTTTGGCTATTATAGATGGAGGTGACACTTATTTGCAACGTGGAGAAGCAGATGAAGCTTACGAGGCTATGACATCGTTCGAGTTTATTCTTATTATGCATATAATGGAGAATATATTGGGAATCACTGAAGACTTGTGTCAAATTTTACAGCGAAAAAATATAGATATTTTGAATGCGTTACAACTTGTTTCATCAACAAAAGAACAACTTCAAAAGCTACGAGATGATGGTTGGAATGTATTATTTGATAAAATTGTATTATTTTGTCAGAAACGAAGTATTGACATTCCAGATTTGAATTCTTATTACTCTCGAAGTCGAATGAGGAATCGTGGACAAGTACAAGAAATTACACTACTACACCATTATAGAGTGGACCTATTTACTGCAACTATAGACTCTCAATTATCTGAACTTAATAACAGATTTAATAAAGATGCTACTGATCTTCTTGCTCTTAGTGCATCTTTGAGTCCTGCAGATGGTTACAAATTCTTCAATATTGCTGATATATGCAAATTAGCAAGGGAATTCTATCCTGCAGATTTTACAGATCAAGAAATATTATTATTGGAGAAGCAGTTAGTACACTATAAATCAGATGTTACCACTCATCCTACTCTGAAGAATATTTCAAATCTTGTAGAACTTTGTCAAAAGTTAGAAGAAACACAGAAGGGTGAGATTTATTATTTGGTCAGTCGTTTGATCCGACTTGTGTTGACCTTACCTATTTCGACTGCAACAACAGAAAGAGCATTTTCAGCTATGAAAATAATAAAGTCCAGACTCCGCAACAAGATGGAAGATGATTTTCTTAGAAGTTGTCTTTTAACATACATTGAGAAGGAAGTTGCAGAGAAATTCTCAATAGATTCAATTATCGATGACTATGATTTAAAGTCACGACGTGCACGATTTAAATAACTTCATATTCATGTAAGTCTAATATCTTTCTCTTATTCACGTATTTATAAATTTAAGGTATTTAGTATGAGTAATTACTTGTATTTTCTTCATACCAGGATTGATATGGATCGTTGTACGAAATGATTGATTAGAAGACGTACATCACCAACTCTACTTATGGTCAAGAAATATATCATATGTTAGTTTCATTTTTTAAATTTCAAGAAATATTTTTAACTACCACCAATATTTTTTTATAGATCTTTATAAATTTGCAAAAGAAGATGTCTTTATTATTTTTTTATATTTGTATTATATGGATATGAACTCAATCTAGCCCCCCCTATACTAAAATCCTGGCTTCGTCCCTGCATGGTTGCAAGCTTCTCCAGAGTTACATATACGCAGTTTGGATTCCGGAAACCTGTTCTGGATGTCAGAAATCCATCAATTTCATGACTCTCCCAGATTGCTTTGGCACATCTTACTTGATATGTTTGTACAATTTTGGTTAGCATGCCATCCTCAAGGTATGTATATGGTTATAATTCCATTGATTGATCCTTGGTTTTTTTTGTAAAGATAGATTTTTGATCCGTGTTTACATCATGTTTTTATTATTTAAATTAAGTGCAACTTCATTGTATTCCTTAGTTACCTATGTTTTGTGCTTCTTGGCCTAGAGTTGAATCCTCAATCTACATTCTTGCGTGTAATTCCATTGTTTGATTTTATCAACGTGCAGTCTTCAAATCGTTTATACTATACAGATTTCGAAAAAGAGTGGACAAGCCTCAATCGAAACACTACATAACAAAAGGTTGGTCTTGTAAGATCGGTTGCCAGGAGATCAGGAGAGGTCTCCCATTGAGTTGTATGGAATGGTGTCAACTTTCAAGCTCTATCCATTGATTGTACATGATCCTTTTCGTTTGGGGTATAAGGAGGATTGGAATAAGAGGAATAAGCCCCAACACGCTTCCCCGTGGTACGACTATTCTCCATTATTTCATCTTATTTCACTCTTATTCCTATCTTTATCCCACCTTACCTACCTTTATTTCACCTTATTCTCCTTATTCTTATCCTCCAGCCGAACGGAGAATAGACCCTTATTGTCCTTATTCCTCATCCTTATTCCTGCTTATTCTCCTTCCGAACGGGCCCTTAGGGTGCGTTTGGTTGGGGGGTTACCCCCACTTTGGGTGGGTAACCCCCCAAAACCTCCACTTTTAACCCACTAGTGGGGCCCACTCCCTTCCCATCAAAAAAATATATATTATACCACCACATCATTTAAAAATCATAAAATACTCAAATTCTACTCACTATTCCAAACTTCAATACAATCACATCACAACAACCACCCACTTTTTCAAATTTCAATACAATCATATCATAATAACTACCAACTTTTTCAAATTCCAATACAATCACATCACACAAATTCTCCCAACCCTTAACCCACCAACCAAACACACAAATACAAAATCGGGTTATCCACCCCTGAATAACCCACGAACCAAAGGCATCCTTATGGTTTATATAGTTTAATTTTGTACATTTGTTCTCAATTTATTTCATCTACCAATGGCTCGAGGTATGCGGTCAACAACTAAAAGAAGCTGCCACTAGATAGATTGTGATCAAATGGTTCCAAAGACTTAAAGTCTTTTAAATTAGGCGATTGCTTCTTAATGGGAAGCCAGCCTAAATTTTTAAGTATGTAATGACTGCATAAATGCAAGCAAATGTGCCAGCTATAGTATTTTCTGGATGCATAAGCAATTTATATTTGAGCATTTGAATTGTAGATTCAACTATTGAAAATCGTGAAACATATGGTCGCAGAATTTCTGTCGGAATTTTTTATAGCGAAATATGTCGCCAAATTCTTTAGCGACGACATTTTTGATGTCAGAAAATATGGCGGCAGAATATCTATCGCCGTACCATTTTCTGTCGTCATAGAACCATATTCCGTCTTCATACGTCAGGAAAATCATTTTTTGTTGTAGTGTTAATCATCAAATCCCGTAATCACATGAAATACCATATTAAGGAAAATGCCACTATAGTAAAACATGAATAACTTGAGCTACGGTTGTCAGAATTCAACATTCTTAGACTAATTTGAATCAGCTCGATGAGATGCAACTTTTGGTTATCCTATCGATAGGTTCGTGAAGAAAGACAAAAAAACGAAAATATGGAGCTTTACGATATATTTGGTAATGGATGAAATATTTGACGGATCTTAAAATATATGTAACCATAAACATATTTTTGTTGTCACGTACTTTCTTTTCGGCTACTGGAACCACGGAAATTATCGGAGAAACTGGTGTTAAATCCGTGCTAATTTAGATCAAGATAGAACGACCAGGACCAACTACCTCTCCATATTCTCTCCCTTTTCACCCGAGAGCACTTCTCTCTCGGTCTCATTTCGTCTCTCTCTCTCTCCAATTTTAACGCAACCTAAACTCTGTTTCCCTTGAGGGAGCACGTGCTCGCTTTCTCAACCCATGTTTTTGTCATTTTACATATTTAACCTTCAACTTTAAAATCCATTGTGCATTATTTTTCTCAATCAAGTCTTACCTTAATCCACTATAATACGCACAATATTTATCATACCCACTAATGTGTACAATTGGTTCGAAAGTTGAAGGTTAAATACGTAACATGGTAAAAAAACATGGGTTGAGAGAGAGAGAGAGAGCCCTCGTGAGAAAGAGAGGTTAGGTTGTATTAAAGTGGGTATGATAAAAACATATTTATAGTAGATTAAGGTAAGACTTGATTGAGAAAAATAATGCACAATGGATTTGAAAATTGAAGGTTAAGTATGTAAAATGACCAAAAACATGGGTTGAGAGAGCCAGCACGTGCTCCCTCATGGGAAAGAGAGGTTAGGTTGCATTAAAATTGGGGGAGAGAGAGGAAATGAGATAGAGAGAGTTATGGAGAGCTAGGTGGCACATTATGGGAAGAAAACCCAGTTTTAAAGTAGAATATAGATTTTAAACTACCATGTTCCAATGACTTGAAAGAAAAATACGAATTATGAAATAACTTTGATATATATATATATATATATATATATATAATTAGAGAACTCAAAATAGAAGCAATTATAAACACATACATCTTATCATGGAAGCAAAATAATATAATAGAAGTCGTTCAAATTTCCTACAAGAAAAATGACCTATAGTAACATGTAATTTAATTTATCTGATGTTTAATTTATAATGGTTATTATGCATCACAAAATTCAACTTTACAAATAACTTTTATGCATATCTAACAGCTTCATCTTATCAATCAATGAGAGATAGTGTAATATAAGTAGTTAAAATTTCCTACAGCAAAAATTCACCTATGACACCATGTAATTTGATACATGTCAAGATGCTACATCCCTCAGATGTTTAATTTCTACAAACATTATTCTTTGGAAATTATATTCGATTCACTAAATTTGGATTAATATAATATTCATTATTATATTCCGTTAGCAACGAGTTATGCATCAGTTATTAATTGATTTCTTTAATCATCGAGAAATGAGCAACCGCTAGAGTGAATTTCAATGGTAAATGACATTTGATGTTGTATAAACTTTTTACTGATATATAACTTTCATTATAAGTTACAAGAAAATGATTTTACAACAAAAAATATTCATTGTTATATATTAAATACCATGTTTTATACATATATAAGGCATATTTGTTTAATTAAATAATAATAAAAGAATTACAACGTTTATATCAAAAAATAATAATAATTTGCAAATAATAATATAACATTTAATATGCAAGGTAAAAAATTGTTAAAACATGTTATTTTTACTTTATTTTTGATATTACTAAAATGAACAACGCAACGAACCGCGGCTTTTACACTAGTCTCAATGCGTATCGTTGGAGGCAACGCAAGTCTTCCGTATGATATTAATAACCCACTGGCCATTGCACATGACGCGATGCGTTGACAAAGATCCCAATATAAATAGGAGGTCCTAGAGGGTTGGGATAGTGGCCACGCATCTCGAGGTTGAAGATAGGTGATCAGTAGAGGGTCCTCTCTATAGTAGAAGGGTCTGCCACTGCAGTTGCCTCCAAGTAGTTTCTATTAGCCGTTTGAAGTACATGCTCTTGAAGCTGTTTTGATTTTGAGCCTTCTCAGTTCTTGCTCGCATTGCGTTTCTTATAGACAGATTCACTGCACTACTCTCAGGCATGTCTTGCTTAAAGGATTGGAAGCCGATTGCGGCAATAGTTGCTGTTCAAGTCATCTACGCTTCCGTTGTTATCTTGCTCAAGCTCTCCCTCAACGAAGGGGTGAACCCCATGGTCTTCGTTCTCTACAGGCACATCGTTGCTTCGATCTCTCTTGCACCGGTTGCTTACATGATACACAGGTTCTTCCCTCCTTCCTCTGATTTTTTTCATGAGATCAAGTCACAACTTCGAAGTCATCCCAACTTTGAGTTTGATTGCAGGAGAAGCAAAAAGGTAGGGAGTGTGGGAAAGAAGGCTTTCTTTCTGGTGTTCTTGGCTGCTCTCATCCGGTACGTACAAATTTATATACATATACATCTATATATGTCCCTGCGGTCTGACTTACTATAGCAACTGTCGGTGGACTTGTTCAGTGTAACTATCTACCAGAACTTGTATCTGACGGCTCTCCAATTGGGTTCTTCCTCTCTCACTACTGCAATGAGTAACGTGACTCCCGCGGTTACATTTCTCATGGCAGCAATGATGGGGTAAGAGAACGGTACAGATCGACCTCTATGATTATATCTGGATCCTTTTTCCCAACATTGTTTTAACAAATGTGATGAACAGCATGGAGAAGGTGGATATGAGAAGCATTAGGAGCCTTGCCAAGGTCATCGGAACCGCCATATGTATTGGAGGCGCCATGTTGATGGCTTTCTTCAAAGGAGAGAAGCTCCTTAGTCACGTGTTAGTTGGTGAGAAGTGGTTGATGGCTTGCCTTTCTCTCCTGGGTTGCACTACCAGCTATTCGGTTTGGTTGATTTTGCAGGTAACTGCTCAATGCATGAGCACCGATGTCGATACCTATCTCAGCTCTGCTGAACTCTTGTTTTTATATGCCCCCCCACTTGCAGGTTCCTCTCTGTGATGCCTTTCCCGAGCCAATAATTCTGTCCTTCTGGACGTGTTTATTTGCAGCATTCCAATGTTTAGTGCTGGCCCTATTCCAGGAACGAGATTTTTCAGCCTGGCGCTTTAGTTCCAACCTCGAGATCTTCTCTTGCATCTATACCGTACGATCGGATGAATGTGGAGTTGTCCAATTTAACTATATTCGTATCTTCCATGTTAACTGAAAGGGGATTATGTGGAAACACATGCAGGGCATCGCGGGATCTGCCATGACTTACTGGTTTAACGCGTGGGCTGTCTCGAAGAAAGGACCCGTCTTTTCGGCTCTGTTCAATCCACTTTGCACAGTTATAACTACCCTGTTGTCCTTCGTAATAACCCATGAAGATTTATATTTTGGAAGGTAAATGCCAGGAGAATACATTATTAGCAGTTTGATTTCTTTGGCATGTGACTGTTGGTTGTTTCGTGCCAGCAGTTTGGTGGGAGCTGTGGTTGTGGTGGTTGGTCTGTATGTTGTCCTTTGGGGTAAAGCTGCGGATCCGATCAAAGGAAATCGATCACGGGACGAAAGGACTGACGTCGAGGGTGCCATGAGAGTTGAGGCAGACGTAGAAGAGCCACTAATTAATGGCAATGCGAGAGGAATCAAATGATGTGAGCCTCTAGCAGAATGCCGGATCCAGTTACTGTATTGCAATAACTCGGCGTTTATGTGCCATATGATTGATCCAGCAGATAATTCGTTCCTCAGCAAATAATTTCCTCAGTATTTATTTCCTTTTAGCTCTATTATATAATATATATATATATTGTTTCTTTTGCTGGTAAGTAAATTCCTGTATAGAACTACTAATAAAGAAAGATTGGGCTAAAAGCCATCCCATGCATTACATGATTGTGGATGGGGGGATAACTAGCAACCTAGGGGTTATCTAAGCAGCATTGGGTTCTTTTCCGGACCAATTCTCCAACCGATAAGAGCAGCAGTGATGGAGAGCTTTGACCACGCTACTATATCTGGGATTGAATCCAGCCACGAGTGCCCAGCCTGACGGGATGAACATGCGACGATTTCGCTGCCCTTATCCCTATGCCTATCGACCCCTGCTGTGCTCTAGCTAATGCCTTCCGCACTGGGACAAGTCAACTGTCGCGATTCCTATAAGTGGTCTAACCGAGACGAGTCTTTTTTTTTCTATTGAATAAACGCTTGCGCGCCTGGGGGCCCTAGCTCCTAGGGGGTATCTGAATCAAGGAGGTGCGGGAAAAGGCACCAACTCTCGAGTAAGCAAGCCAAAGCTGGCAATATTGAGGGACTTGGATACCAAACTGATCAAGCGTTCTATAATTGGGAGCTTGTCCAATCACCACCGACCAGTACTTATCTCGATAATATTCCCCGGTTATCTCAGAACTCCAAGCAAAAGTAAGTTGAACCTACCTAGGTCTCATCGGGAATCTGGTGGTATGGTCTGACCTTCGATGTGAAACTTAATTGGTGGTATGGTCTGACCTTCGATGTGAAACTTAAGATAATTCTCAACCATGCACAAACATGATCTAGATGTTGATATGATATGTGTGTGCGGATATATGCACATACATCAAAAACAAAGTGGCAATCTAATTTAAAGCAGGGAGATTTAAATAATATTAAAGTTGGGTTCTCTCAACATATGCTGACACATTTCTGCCCCCTTCTTATATGTGGACCCCTTCCCGTTGAGTCTTCTGACACGTTTTCTAAACTGCACTCCACGCTCAACGTCTCCGCTCCCCCCCCCCCCCCCATTACACTCTCTCCCCCTCCCACCCACGACTTCTCTCTTTATAAAACCTTTCCTTTGTGTAATTTTCACTTTATTTTCACTTTTGATTAAATAATAATCATATATATATTTTCGTATAACATTTTTATTATATCTTACTCACATAACAATACATCTAAGTTGAGGTCATGCTATGCTTTTTAAATCTTTTCCCCATATTTATGCAATGGTATGATAAAATGACATTATATTTAATAAATAAAATTTACGATAAACTAATCACGAAAAACATATATATCTATGCAATTGTATGATAAATGACATTATATTTAATAAATAAAAATTTACGATAAACTAATCACGAAAAACATATATTAAAATTTATGTCAAAGAAAAACATTAGATTTAATTTCATTATGACTTAATATTTGTCATCTCAATCTAAATAGTATAATAATGTAACTTTATATAAAAATCATGACATATATTTTTTGCGATATTTTTACGTCGAATCCAATATACGCATCAAATACCAAAATAATGAAATCTATAAAATAAGACGATGATGGATGATATTGCCCTTCATGTTATGACAAGTTAGTCACAATCACAAAAACAGGTTCCCACATCTATGGGCTTTGGCTGCCGACCAGAACTGTTCTGTGGCGAGTGTTTGGGACGGTCAGTCCTTTCTACCGTAGTTCAGATGCGAGCTTTCTTATCAACGCTTGGATGAGCTGCTAATAATGCTTGAGGAGTTGGATAGTGTTGAAGGTCCCACGATGGGGCGGGATTGTTGGTGTTGGTGTGATGGAACTTTCTCGGTGGGGAAGGCGTATAGATATCTAAAGGGGCCCACGACTTTTGACCCGGGAGGTTGTGTGGCGGACTGTAGAAGGTTATGGAAATGGAAAATCCCCGTTCGCGTGAAGGTATTCTTGTGGTTGTTTAGAAGGGGGAGACTATTAACAAGGGTTAGATTAGCACGCTTCATGCAGACGGTGGGTCCTACTTGTCACAGATGCCAGATGGATAGCGAAGATGCATATCACCTATTTTTCAAATGCAGAAGTTCGATGGATGCTTGGCATCTATTCGGAAACCCAACAGTGATGGTTGATGGGGTTACAGGTTTCTGGGAATCCATTGGCGAGAATTGGAATGGAACTGAGAAGGAGCGGGTCAGCCGAATTGCAATGATCTGGGCCATATGGGTGGCTAGAAATGGGGTGATTTTTAGGCAGGAACGGTGTTATAGTGAGAGCATTGTGGCACACGCAAAGGCGCTAGTTGAGTACTGGTCCTTGTAACATATCTGTGTGGATTCTGACACTAAATTTGTGCTATATTTTGGTGAATAAAAGGCGAAGTTTTTGGGCACACACCTACACGGTGGATGCCCTTTTTTCTTTCAAAAAAATAAAAACAGATTCTTCATAAATTTTTAATAATATTTTACAAGATCATGCATCCCACCCATCTTAACTTTGATTTTGACAAAAAAATTATCAATTGAATAACTATCTTGCTACACAACATGGTGAATGAGAGAGATCACCAAAATTGCTAATGCCACCATTCAATAAAATAACAAACAACAATCTGGGTTACCTTATGTATTGAGGTGATCATAAATTATTATTGAAAAAAATTAAAATTCAAAATAAGCTACATTTAGTTACTTTTAATCATTTATGATCAATTTTAGTAATGTTTACGACATAAAAGGATTTGTATTTAAAGTAAATATCACAATATGTTATGTATAAATGAGTAAATTTTAAACTATATTGAGGTAAAAGTGTACCAAGCCAAAGGATATTTAAAAAGTAAATGTTGGGTGATTAATGTGTTTATGATGTATTTTAGTGTATTTATAGGGTATTGATAATCTTAAATATAATTACCATAATATATTTACAAAGTATATTTATATAATGTTATAGATCATTAATATGTATAAAGTGTGTGCGTGCATATATGCATGCACGTGTGCGCGTGTTTGATGAAATGAATTACTCTTAGTTGTATGACATATAAATGTGTGAACTAAAATATTATGGTTAATAGTAAAACAAACCAATTGCATTGAGGTTATGAATTGTAGAATTGTTAGTCACATTAATATGTACTCTTGATCACTTTAGTACTTACACATTTAGGTCACCGCAATAAATTTGAGGAGACTAATGTTTATGTATTTGTATATACTCTATACGTATAATAATTTGTGACTGAAACTAAATATTGAACTATATAATCTATTGATGGAAATTCTTGAGGATTTAATCGTATATTTGTTTTAGACTTGTATGATTTGGTCCTATAACTCACTTATATTGTATTTAGTACATATTTTTCTTTATGTAGTTTCTACAAAACTTCATATATCCTTGGAAATCTATTTAAACATACTTAAAAGATGAATTTCAGATTATATTGTTAAGGGAAATCTACATAGGCAAAAAGATTATATATGATTTAAACTTAGAAAAGTCGTCATATTGATTAATATATATGTGGTTCATCTATAAGCTAAATTTTTGTTCTTCTCAAAACTAAAGATATTAAATTTGATCAACACCCAATTAAATAGGGATTTATGTAAGAAACTTTAGCATTCATGGAAGAAACATTGATCATGTGTCACGATTCTATCTAATTGAAGTTGAAAATTCTCAACCGTTTATCATAGATAATTTAAAACTTTTTTATTTCTTATAAAATCTTTTCACAACATATATTGAGCATACTACTAACAAAAATCATTTGTTAATTATAAAATGATTTAGTAATCTAAATGAAATATTCCAACTGTTATATCTATGGAAAATAAGAGCATTTTCTCACCACATAAAATAAATCCAATGTAATTATAAAAATTAAAATGCTAAGAATGGATAATTAACATAGACTACAAAATCTTAAACAATAAATGGGATAACATGTCAGGATGATCTTAATCTATAACCAATAAGGACCAAATAACACATTAAAACCAGAACATAGCCCTAATATATAATCGAACATACACCATTAGCATACTCTAAAGCATATTATGAAAAAACTAATAAATTCAATTTAAATAACGTTATAGGGTAAAAGCACCTAACAAAAAAAACCTCAATAACAAAATCAAGTCACATCAGAATTCCTTTCCAAAATTAGTTATAATTAAAAAAAGAAAGAACATCCCATTTCATGTGCAAATCAATCATCGAAAGGAGATCATAATATTTTAAAAATATATAAAACAGATGAGAGCCTTTTAGGTTACTGATAACACACCTTAATGTCTAGACAGCTTTCAAGTAAACACAAAAATACGTTAATTTGAGTCTATATATACCCAACTTCTAATTTATAAATATTAGATTTCAACTTTAAATAAAAATTCCCTATGTCATTTTGCAAAATCCGTTCCATACCTTCATTAGTAATGTACATAGTATAAATATGCATTAGTTATTATAAATTTGTTACTTTCTTGCTATTAATGGGCAATGATGCTTCACTAACTTATTTCCGACTTGCAATGCATATTGAAAATTGAGATGACAAGGTAACGCCGATTTCTTACTGAGAATCATTTTGCAGCTTCTCAGATTTAGTAATCTAAATGGAATATTCCAACCCTTATATATACATAAAACAATAAAATTTTCACCTGACTTAAAATAAGATCAATATAAGGAGGAAAATTAAAATGACAGAAATGGATAATTAGTATATAGTACAAATTTTAAATAACAAATGACATAAATAGTTTACTACTGAGAAAAAATGCAGAACATACTTTATATACAAAAATTATAAACTTCCTCAATAGACATCGTTGTTTACAGTGTATTCAGAAGGAAAAAATATAGGCTTAATATATGTTATGAAATCCAAAAACAACATGTGGGAAAAATAAGATTCAATAAGATTCAAACTTTATGAAATATATGATACTCAAAGCCAAGAACACAACTCAAATCACAGAAATCTGAAAACGAAGAAGGCAGAGGCAAGAAGCAGAATCAACAATGCAAAGCGGGAGTGTGGAGAAATCGTAGACCTCTTTTTTAGGGTGCAGAGGATGGGGACGAACGGCTGGAGCAAGGAATATAGAGGCAAGAAGCAGAAATAATTGCTCAAAGCAAATCAATACATAAGAGTGTTTTAAGAGGAATTTCATGAAAAAATGTAATCATTTTTTTAATCAACATTCGACTCAGGGATCTCCATGTCCAATACAATAAAGTCCACGGGGAATTTCAGGCCCTGAATGGTAACAACCACATCTCTCAATGACGCCTTCGGCCTCTTAGTCGACCTATCAACAAACTGAAGGACTGTCATGCTCCTAAGAAGAGGACCAAACTCGAATCGGTCGAGTAAGGCTGCCGGAAGAAGGTTAATTGAAGAGCCGCTGTCTAATAGAGTACGATCAAAGTGCTGCTCCTGAATCTCGCATCTGACATAGGGAGCTCCGGAGTCTGGTCTCTTGGCGGGCAATTTGTTCTGAATGGTGCAGCAAGTGTCATGGGTGAGCATATGGATTTGATCTCTGTGGTTCCTCCTCTTCCTGCGGACGGTAGTCTTTTCTTTCAAGTTCTTTTTGAGAGGGGGATGTGCTCAAGTGCTTCCTGTAGAGTCAGCTGAATGTGAAATCGATCAATCATCTGATTGCTGAACTCTACCTGTTATACTTTTTCAAGGATTTTCTCTTTTATTCCCCTTCGCCCGGCGGAGTGCTTCAGGGAAGGGGATAGTAGGGGCCTCCTCAGATGGAGGGCTAGGAATAGATCCATGTGCCTGTGAAGGAATAGAATCCATACAATGATCATCATTCAACACATATGGATCTGAAATTTGAACAGAAACCTTTCCTTTATTCATATTTTTGTTTTTCTTGTTGTTACCACAATCCATAGATACAAAAGGTGGTAACATCACAGAAGGAAGCTCAACAAAAGTAGATGTGGTGGCCTCAGTACCACCACCGGCACCTGTCTTCGCGGCATCAGCATTGTGCTCTGGCTCTGTATCCAAAATGGTGGCATCAGCACCACCGTCTGCATCTGGTGTCACGACGGCCTCAGTACCGTCGTCTGGAACTCCATCATTGGTGGCATCATCACCACCGTCTTCAACATCATCGTTAGCGGCATCAGCACCGCTACTCTGCTATCTGGCGTTCCTGGTTCTGCTTATGGCTGTCGCTCAGATGAGGCATCGCCGGCTGGCATCCTACCGCTCCTAGTAGTCACAAAATCAGCATCATACAAAGAAGAAGACATGTCACTCACATAACCACTAGGAGAGGTATCCTCTGTAAACTCTACCTGCTTAGACTTCCTTTTCAGATTGTCCGGGTTTGGTTCAATCTGAGCTGGTATGGCGGCCTTACCCTTGATGATTTCCCTCATCTCCTGCCTGAACTCATCCATTTCTTGCCTGAAGGATGCTCGTTGTTCGGAAAGCAAGCGGGCAAGATCATCTAAAGCTGGATTCTTAAAAGCAGGGGCCTGAGAACCGGACGGGTTTCCCTGCTGGAAATGAGGCTGCTGGTGAGGATAGTGCTCGGGAGGATGGGAGTAAGATTGTTGAGGTTGTTGACGCTGCCTCCACTGCTGGTTGTTGTAGGTGGGACGAGGACCATGCTGGTATTGTGGTTGGTGGGCATATTGGGGTTGTTGTTGCTGTTGTGGCTGGTTGTTCTACTGTCCTTGAGAAGGAGGCTGCTGCTGAGATGAGGAGCCACCGTTGCCCCAACGAAATTCGAGTTTCGCGGCAAATCCCGGGCTGTGGGTACCGGTCGTACCAAATCCCATTGACTTCCATCAAGGGCTCCTGCTCGAAAGATGGTGGAGGTAGAACTGCCAGTGGATGCTCCGGCTGATAGACCACCATCTGAGTGTCCTGAGATGGCGGCTGCGCTAGATAGTACTGTAGCAACGAGACCGGCTCTGCCTGAATGTGGTTAACCTGGCGGTACGAGGCAGAGGGTTGGGATGAGATGCTACTGCTCGGATTAGCTCGTGACCTGGAAGGCTGCTGGGAAGATGTCTGTGCCTCCTGGATGCAAAGAATCTGCGTCTTCAGGTCACTCATAATCTTGGCAATCTAGTCCATCTGGGCCATGCCTTGCATCTTCTTCTTCTCGAGGATCTCGAGGCAGACCAGCTTCTCACTAATAATACCCATGTCGGCTGCGGCTAATTCGGCTTGGGCTGTGGTTGCTGACGAAGTGTGAGGACCGGTATCGATGCGGGCGATCCTCTGAAATGATCCCGCTCCTTGCGGGGGCTTCTGTTGTGTGTAGATGTGGGCTTGGGCCATAACGGTTGAGTTCTCTGCCATGCCTTCATAGATGTCCCAAACGTCGTCTTCACCTTTGGAAAAGTAGGACCCACCGCAAGAGGCATTGACAAGCCCCTGCAGCTCCGGTGTCAGTCCACAAAAGAAACTCTGCACTAGATTGGGCTTTGATATGTCATGGTGTGGACACCGGTCGATGAGCTCTCTGAATCGGTCCCAGGCTTCATGGAATTGTTCATTAGGGATCATGACGAAGTTGATGATCATAGCTCTAACTGCATTTGTCCGGTCGAGAGGATAATACTTGTTCAAGTAAGCGGTCCGGAGATCTGCCCAAGTATCAACGAATCGCCCCAAATGTTTGAGCCAGTATGCGGCTCTGTCAACCAAGGAGAAAGGGAAGGCGATCATCTTGATCGTGTCCTTGGTAATCATCCTATCATGAATGGTACTGCAGATCATCTCAAATTCTTGTAAGTGGAGGTGTGGCTCTTCGGTCGCCAGCCCATGGAATTTGGGAAGTAGTTGGATGGTGTGCGGGCGAAGCTCGAAGTCTCCAAGGATGGCAGGGAGTCGGATCCACCGATGAGTGAGGGATGCTGCTGGGTTGTGTAATTCCCTCATGATTGTCTGTGGCGACCTCTCTTGGTTGGGTTCTCCTCCCTCGTTCTGTACAACTGGAATATCACCGCCACCACCACCGCCCACAGGTCGGTTTTCTCGCATATGCATGATTTCTCTCATGAGATCACCCATAAAGACTCCCTGGTCTTGTATCTGTCTCTGCATTGTCTCCAGGGATGCTAGCAAGGAATTGTTGATGGCGGCTTGATCAAATAAGAATGGAGGGTGCTCGTGCTCATCTGGGTGCTCTCCTCTGTCAGCCATGTCTGGGTTCTCTGAAAAAGCAAAAGAACCCATCTCAGGTGTCGTCAAATGTTCTGAGCTCTATGATGCACTAAATTCTGAAACTCTTGGACTGATGGAAGGAGAAGGATGGTCGAGGGGGAATAGGGTGGAAGTGAACTCAGGCTCGGAGAGTGGGTCTGGACTCTCCGAGGTCGTCCTAGATGAATGGGGAGGAGTGCTGGATAGCGGTGCCAACAAAGTCAGCCTAAGAGACCTCCTTCCCATCATCGTGATTATTGATGAGAGCAAAGTCGAGAAATGAAGAAGAAAGAAGGGAGAGGCAAAATTGCGCACAATTGTGTTGTGTTTTTGATCTTGACCTAAAATAAACTAGCAATCAAACACAAAACAAGGGGATTCACCAACTCAACACATGAAGCCGTAAAGGTTCGGCTTTTATCTTTGTCAATTTTATCTTGAATTCAGGAATTAATCTTTCAACGAGTCCTTAGAGCGCTACGCCTACAGGAGAGAGAATACTGCCAGAAAAGTATTCCCGTACTTGTCCTCCTCCTGTGTAACCTGTAGCTTACGCTTTTTGAGGTCCTTGTAACCCTTCCTGGATCCCTACTCAGCCAAAGAAGAAGAGGGAGGAAGCCGATATACGAAACCGATACTTCGGATCTCGCTCGCAACGGGATCACCCGTGAGCATGCAAGATCCTACTCGGGCGCAGACGGTGAGACAGACACATCCGTGAAGGCGTGGCCTATGCTCGGTACTTCGGACAAGGTCGATGCTCACACAATAGTGAGTCACTAATGGTGACCAAGCCCTACTCGCCTGCGTACAATAGTAGCGCCAATACTTCAGAAATCCAGGCGATACACAAGGCAGCCACAAGCTTGGTTTTTGGCTCTAATCCTTACGAAGCACTCTGCTCACTTGGAAGAAGACCTTCCCATGCAACCTGAAGACAAGTGAGGGTGTGACTCTCCCCAATCAATGAGTCCAATTACCAATTTTATTTAGGTCAAAGTTTAATTAGCAGTCCTTTTTTAATTTTTTTGGTGTTATCGCTTCTTTTGAGTAGATTCAAACAAGCGCCTAACGATTTTGTATTTTCTTTGATTCCTACTTTGTCCAAAAATAGAGGGAGAAAAGAGTCGGAAAAGCCGTGCAAGTCGGCACCAAGATGGAAATCTCACCTTTGTGCCTAAATGATGAATGCAAAGATAGAGTGACTTACAACGCCTCCAGCTCTCTCCATGCGGGATGCAAAGCAGAAATTTTTAAACCTAAACTGTATGCTGATATACAAGCGGAAATCGTCCTAAGCAGGCAATTTCTACGTGAAGAACCACAAGTCAACCACCAATCTCCAATCCTAAAGTCCGGTTTAGGCTCACCCCTCCTCCTCTCGACACATCGAGTTCAGGATAAGCGCTTGGCGGGATGAGCTCGTGGCGCGGCGGATCAAAGACTAATGATTAACTGTTTAATTAAACTAAGTCCAAATACGATCTATAGGTACATGCAGTGATAATTAGGGTGTTTGTACCTAATCTAATCGATCAAGCAAAAGCCTAAAATCTAAGGGCTCAATCCACAAAAGAAATGAAAAAGGAAAACAAAACTGGAAAATGACTGCGGTAAAACACGAAGAAAACCGCGGTGGGCCCCCAGGTGAACAAACACCTGGAAGTTAGGCCCGAAGTATCTGAGTGTCCAAGTCCCTGTATTATTACAATTCAAATAGTCTCTCTCTCACCAAAGAAAATAAAAGCTATCTAACTAATCTCTCTCTCACTCCTCCTGCTCTCTCCTGTCGGCTGGCCTAAGAAAAGCCGACTCCGCTTCCCAAGGTTGCCCTGGATCCCCTAGGCGATCCTCCTCGCTCCACGGTCCCTCGCAAGAAGACAAGAAGAGATGGTCAGAAAGCTCACAGATAAATATCGAAAACAAGAGAGACAAAGCAAGCAATAGTGTAAACAAGTCAACACAGTCAGACAAAAAAAGTGATCTATTCGTTGTTGCTCCCCGGAAACGGCGCCATTTGATTTAGCAAGAAATCTGCGGTCTTAAGTTCCACACAAGGTGGGAACTCAGTCGAAGTGTCGACCACTCAGAAATCCAACTAAAGTCAACAATTAACCCATAATATTGATATCAAGCAATGAGAAATAAAGTGGAGTTAAAATTTATTTTAACTCTACATAAAAGATGTATAGGTGCAAGTATGTAGAGAGTTCGAACACAGGGAGCAAGGCAGAATAGATCAAAAAGTGTGTGTGTGTGTGTGTGTGTGTGTGTGTGTGAGTGAATGTGAATGTATTGTCTACACTATGCAATGCAAATATTTTTGTGGATTTTAATTTTTAAAATTTTTTTTATTTAATTTTTAATTTTGTATTTTGATTTTTAATTTTCTGATTTTTTTTATTTTCTTTTTATATTTTTAAAATTTTTAATTTTATTTTTTTTCAATATTGGAATATATATACAATATAATAAAAGAGGCGATATGTTATTTATAAAAATAGGGAAAATAGTCAAAAATTAGGAAATAAAATCTTTTTGATCTTATTCTGATTTTTTACTATTTTTGTGATTTTTGAGTAAGTGTTTTTGGTATTTTTAAAAGTCAAAATAAAGGAAAACAGGGAATTAATTACTGGCCAAAACTAAAATGGGAATGGAAAATACCTAACAGTATCAAAATTTTCCCAAATTAAATTTAAAATAAAGGGAATAAAATAGGGGACCTACAGGACCTGAGTTTGTATTTTTTAGATTTTTTCTAGAATTTTTTATATTTTTTGGAACTTTTTGGGTATTTTCTAATTTTTAAGGTTTTGGTTTTGAAATTTTTAGTGGTTTTTGGATTGATGCTAAAATACAATAAAATAGATAGTAGGTAATTTTTTGGAATTTTTTAAGGTGTTTTAATATTTTTTTGGTATTTTCTAAGTTAGACAGTACTGAAAATGCATGTTTTTTATTTTTAATAAATATTAAAATGCGATGAAATGCAAAATAAAAATGATGGCGTGAAACTACAATGCAGCAGGAGTCTAAGTTGAGTTTTGGGGATTTTTTAGGGTTTTAATGATGCATGAAATAAATCAGACGAGCATACAAAAATACACAGCATCGCAGGGGTATATTTGTAAATGGGCAAAGTATCCAGGGCATGCATGCAATTTTCCAACAAAAATTATAACTAAATATGCGTTTTAATGGACCTTTTACAAATATCCAGACCCGGGAGGGTCCCTCTGCAAATAACCCACCAGGGCGCGTGATTGGCACGCGCTTGATAGGGACCTGTTTGTAATATAAACAATGTCCGAGGGCTCACCTGCAAATATACCAAAATTTTTACACTGAATATTTAATTCCCTGGACTGAAAAGAAATACAAAATCCCCGGAGGGGTTCCTTGCAAAAAGCCCGCACCTCACGTGTACTGGTCACGTGAGGTGACGTGGCGAGGGACCAGAATGCAATATTAGAAACTACAGGGGCTTTACTGCAAATTTTACAAAACTTAACAAAGGCAAAGGAAAGTTTATAAACTTTTTAATAAATAAACAAAATTGTGGGGGATTAGTTACAAAATACCCTTGCGCTCGCAATCGGACGGTCAGCGATCTTCCACTTGACACGTGTCCGCTCGAGGGGCTCCGATGACGCTTCGCGAACGGAGGGCTAGGATTAGATCCCAGCCCTGGATCTGACGGTTGCACGGAGAAGCGATCGGATGGTTGGCGATGGATCTGGCATCTGCACGGAATCGGACGGCTGAAAGGCCTGGAGGAAGAACGCGGAAGAAGGCCGGCGATGGCGAGCTTCTACGACCTCCCCCGCCCTCCTTCGTCGGCGTTCGAAGCTCAAGACGGTCCAGAACTCCTCCTGTAGGTGATCTCCATGCACGGGAAGCTTCAAAATGGCCGGAGGGGCATTGCACCTCGCCTACGACGGCGGCGGAGCTTGGGACTTCCATTTACCTCTGGCGAGCTCAGAAATGCCCCCAGGTGGTCATTCGAGTGTGCGTACCTGCAAGAAAAAGTGATAGAGTCCAGGGCAAAATGCCTGGACTCCGTGGAAGATGAATGGCGGCGAGGCGTAGTGCGACGGTGGCTGGCCGGAGTTGCGCTCCAGCGAGGTGGATTTAAGAGTGTGATATGATCGATGAGACACCAAATTTGTAGAGGGTTTTTGATCTAAAAGCTATGGCGAGATGAATGCGAGAAAAATAAGGGGAAATAAATACCTCAAGGGCCAGGGGCCCGAGGTTAAAGGTACCTCACAGGGGGTCACCAGAGGTGGGGTGGAACACCCAAGATCTCGCCGCTCCGCCGCCTTGACGATGCCCAGTTGGAGCTGTCACCTCCAGGGAGCTAAGGTTGGTTGCAATGGGGACGAAGACCAAAGAATGGGGTTCAAATTTTCAAAATAAAATCGGGTGCCCAATATATGAGGTTTGACCCTACGACTGGGATGGTCCAAAGACCAAGGATTATTTGGTGAATCGCCGCTCCATTCTCCAAGGAAATGTATAGGCGTGAAAGACAACATATCGAGGATCAAAAGTCAAGAAGGAGCTATCGTGGAAGGGTGAAAGATCAGGTCTCAAAAAATCGTCAAAGATGACGAAAAACAATGCTTCTGACAAGGCCACAGGGCTAGGACAGCTAGTTGACCAAGGTCAACTCTGACTGTCCCCTGATTGGTCCACGTAGACCAATCAGGAAACATCCCCAGAAAAAGATTTAAAATCCATTTAAAAATCGAAAATGAATTTATTAATTTTAGGTTATATGATATAAAAATATTTATTATTTTATATAGTATTTTATTCTGATTTTTAAAAATTTTATGAGGTATATTTTTACAAGTTACCTATTATAGCCTATATAGGTATATTGCCTATATATTTTATTATTTTATTTTTATTTTGTGATTTTAATTTATTTATTTTTATTTATTATTTTATAAAATTGTAAAATACCTTTATACACTTAATTATATTTTTATTTTAATTTTCAGATGTAGTTTGTATATTTAATAAAATAAAAGTATAAGTTATATAGGTATAAGTATAGGTATGATACCTATGTATTATATATGCATATATTTTATTTTATGTTTTATTTAGGTTTTTATTCTGATTTTAATGTACATAATTATTATAAGTAATATTTACAAAATTATAAAAATATAAAATTATAAAAATAACGAATAAATAATAATATGAATATTTTAATCTGTACAAGTATACAATGAGGGTCCAAAACTCAACTTTCAAACCGTAGCTCTGATAAATGCAAAACCACCGCCATTAAATAGCTTATATTTAACTATATACAATTAAAGGTGAGTTTGATGCATTTGGAGGTTTCATTTGTGAGATACGGGTCTGGGAAGTTGGGAATCTGGATTTTTATTCAGACCATAACTTTTTATCTGTGCATTATTTTTCAGTGAAATAAATTTTGTATTTTTCTATATAAAATTATCTACAACTTTATTGTTTAAAGTTTCTTTATTTGATGTATAAAAAGTGGAATCAAAAATAGGTCCCAAAAAATGAAGAATGAATTAAAAAGTATAGGTATTTGACCCTTATCTCCGCCTACTTTATTCCTTGTCGACCTATTCATCAAGATGCCTAGGTCTCGGGGTTTCGGGTCATAAAATATTTACAATATTTTATTCTTTTTTCTTTTCTTTTATTTATTCTATAATTTTGGCTTTAATTACAGTAATTTATGCACTATTTGGATGCACATGCATGAATGCTAAGATGATGTATTTAATGGTATTTACAGGCATTTACTAGGGTTTTTTAGGCCAAAATGATAGAATAAAGATGATGAAATGTGGATTCATCAGCGATCTAACGAAGAAGGTGACGGACCTGCAGCTTCAATATCAGAAATCTCAAGCTTCTTCGACCTCGTAACCTGCTCAGAGATCTTTACCTTCTCCTTCCACCCGACAGATTCACTTCATTTAGAGTGAGCTGGAGACTCCGCAGATTGACTGGCATGAGGACCAGTCTCATGCCAATCCCAGCCAGATCATCAGCCCTGTAGATAGTGATGTTGAGCCTCAAGTCACTCTTGAGATCAATGGGATATGGTACGCTCTGATTCAGCCACTATCACACTTTTCTTCTCAAAGCGTAGACCACCAGCAGCAGCCGCAGCACTATCCGCAGCATGGTCATCAGGATTATCAGCACTGACAGCGCTACACGCTGTAGCAGTCTCAGTAGAATGTTTATCAGAGACCACATTCTGTTCATCATCCTGCTTCGCAATCACAGCCTAACTATTACCAGCAGCAGCAGTCTCTATATACGCCACAGCAATCTCCTCAGTAGTACACTCCGCAGCAGCAGATGCAGAGGTAGGAGAGAGTCGAGAATCGGGGTTACCATGCTGAACCAGAAATATCTTTACAAGCTCCGACACTAAACCAGATCATGGACATGTTGAGCACACTCCAGACCGCGCACAAGACTGAGATGGAGCAGGTTAACCATCGTCTGGATGAGTTAACTGTGCTCAAGACCACTCTCCCAACTCAGTCTCAGATGAACCTGAACAACAAAAGGAGGCACCCAGATCAGGTAGACAACACGATAGGTACGATCTCGTTTCCTGAATTTCTATCTAACTTCATTCATCACAGGAGCGGTAGATCACCAAGAGCACCTGATCGCGAAGAGGAGATGGCACAAGTGAAGAGCGAGAGTCATCCCAAGATTCGCACACTGATGTTGAGGGTGATAACCGCAAGGATGATAGGGATCAACCACTTGACGGTCTGGGAGAAGGGAGCGATGCCAAAACAGTCGATATGGACTTAAGCGAATCAGATGATGACACCACGCCAGGCCATGCAGATACTCCCGAAGCTGATGTGTTTTTTCCTATTTTAGAGAGTTTTGTAGAAAATTCTGAGACTCTAATTGTACAATCTGATCCCGATTGCAATAAAAAAATATTTTTGTTCCTGAGCTTGTTCCTTTTCCTGTTGCTTTGTATGGAAAAGGAAATAAAAAATACAAAAACGAATATTGTCACTCCAGAGACCGATCGTTTATTAAAAGATCACATCTTTCTGATGATTCCACTTCATGATGCCTTGGATCATTTTCCTACACTCAAGAATCAGTTGAGGAACATATGCACAACACGTAGGAAAAAGAGATCACGAGTTGAGAAACATGTATTAACCAAGGCAACTACATATACTATTGAGAACAACGTACCAAAGAAGAAGAAAGATTCTTGAGCTCACTATTCACATGTCAGATTGAAGATGCTGCATTTCATCATACTCTCTTAGATAATGGTTCCTCGATCAATTTACTTCCATCCTCTTTGCTTGATAAGCTCAAGCTAGGTCCTCTCTATAAATCATGAGCGATAATTCAGTTTGCATATCGATCTGTGAAGAGACTTAGAGGTGTTCTAAGGAACATTATCGACATGACGTGCCCGACGCAGTTACATCTTGCTCCAGTCATTCTCGGGAGACCCTTCTTGCAGACAGCAAGAGCGCTCTTTGATTATGATGCTGGGAGAGTATCATTCTGCACAGATAGTGGAGAGATACAAATTGAGATGGCAAGAGAATTTAGCAGTCCTAGATCAATTTTGTCATTTACTTCAGAGGACTCCAATCTTGCAGAGGATTGTCAGAACATAGATGAGACACAGTCTCTTGATCTTGAGAGCGTTTATCTTGATATCCATGATATCCTACATGAGGATGGGTAGAAGACATGGTAACTAATTCTATTGATGACTGTTCATATATAGATACAAGGTTCACATTAGATCCAGATGAGCAGTTAGTAGTAGTAAACATCTCAGTGTCGCAGATTAAGAGTACACATATTCCATCACGAGAGTCAGTTGATTATATATCACAAATTATTCAATCTGTTCAGCATAGAGAGCTGGATGGTGTACTGGTTGCTCATATAGGCATCCTCTGTAGTCCGACTCCAGAGATGCATACTTCAGAAAGGAGAGCTATGTCACATACATAGTTCATTTACAGAGACGGCTCTACTTGTTCAACCAAGGATTAGTACGCACATAAAAAGCAGAAGATTCAGTACGACCCTGGTTGAAGTGATCTACTTTGTACAGGAAGCATGACTACTCTTCCACTTCATTCCATCCTATACAGAGACATGTGAAGCCATTCGGTTTTCTGCAGTACACACCTGTATATCCTCCATAGATCACAATCGTCCCTATTTTTTGTTCGTCTTCTATGCTTAGGATACCATATCCTACGTATAGGGGGTGATTGCCTGCTGATTCTCGTCTTATATTTTTGATATTTTTACCTTACTTTTGCATATCCGTTTTTTTACTCTAATCACCGGTCCCTAATTTTGGCCACACTCTTTTCTATATTTAGGATGCCTTATCCTAAGTATAGGGGGGACCAAGTGATTTCGATAATTTCGTTTTTTCTTTTTCTTTTGTTCCTTCGTTTATATATTCTCTTCCTCAGTCACCTCATTTTTGTTCCACTAGACTTACGATGACTTGATCGTAAGTATAAGGAGGTCGACTGATTTTTATTCTCCGTTCTTTTTCACCCACTTTTACTTAGCACGAGTTATGTCCTCCTTTTTCTCTTTTGACGCTATGAGGACATATCACAAGCTAAGAATAGGGGGTGCGTATATATTGTATACCTCACGAAAACATGATTGCATTTGCATTAGCATTTTTCAGAATTGATTTCTAGAACTAAAGATTGGGAAAAGTCTAAAAGATGGAGCTCGATTACGGCCTTTAACTTTCATTGTAAGGAACCTAGTTAGGAACTGGAATTTAGACTCTTCGGGTTCCATGAGATCATGTTTAGGAAGTCAACTCGAAAATTGCCTAAGTAGAACACTTGGTGTCATCCGTTTAACTCTTCATCAGTGAACCAATTTTGGACACATGCACTTTGCACTTAGCTCGACTTGCATGGGGCGGCGAAGGGCAATCCGACTTGGTAGTGTATTTCTATCCTTATCTTTGCGGCATTGGCGTCTCAAGACGGTAGAGACTGGGGTTGCAATAATCACTTCGGATGAGGGAAGGATCTACTGGCACAATTTTTCCAAGACCTCAATAAAATGGACGGAATGAAAAGATGCTATATCCGTTGAGGCACAAAGAGATGAATGCAGTGCAAGCAACATTACAAAGCCAACTCAAAGAAGAAGCCACCAAATACAAATACGACCACAATGGTCCGAGCTTCCACCAAAAAGCATGCACATCTTAGTGGAGACTTAGCTACACCGGCTGGGCTTCACAAGGAGATGCGTCTACACTGCTCACACTCCAGTTCTTTTCTCATTCTTCTACTTTCTCTCTATACTCGATTGTGGACACAGCACGAACTGGCCTTAGAATGGAATACCTCCCTCCCCGAGAAAAGAGTAGCTGGATGAGAAATCAATGGGAGTGTATAGACGGGATGGGCGGTTTCTTCGCTTCTTTCAAAGAGGGAAGAGCTAAAACAATTCACACACAGTACATATTGATTTCAAGGTTGATAGAGTTTGCAATATGAACGAGTGTATCTGAACTGGCTGTTGATGTGAACTTAAACAAGGATTTTGGAACTTGAGGGCTGTTGAGGTTGAAATCCTAATCCTAGTTAAGGCTCCGACAAAATGCTTGTTTCCTGCCCGATCAAGCTCTGTCCTTCAACTGTTCTCATGAATAGGTTTAGGAAAACAAATTCATTCTAACATTCTTTCTTTTTCATTATATTTCAAATAAGTGTTTGCTAAGGGACTAGCAAAGTTGAAGTATAAAGGGTTGATGAATCCATGGTTCATTAACATTCTGTCTTCATTTTGTCTTAAAACCCTTAAAAATACATGTAAATATTCATTAATTACCACTTTTTAATAAAATCCCATTCATGAATAAAAATACAATTTTATGTATTAAAATCATGTAAATAATTAAAAGAATAAAAATAAAGAAAATAAAAAATAAAGGCAAATTGTAGATATGTATATATGTACAATATGACTTGTAAAAATAATATAGCTGAAAGGTATATTTATAACCTAATCCCCGAGACCAAGTCAGCATGGATTGATCGACAAATAAATGAGTAGAGGGAGATAAGGAAGAAAACAAATAAAATTAATTAATTTCACACTCCACACATTCTTCATTAATTATCCAATAAATACCAAAAGTTCAAAGAATTTTAATTAATTCATGTTAATATATTTTTCACCAAACTCTCCTCCTAATTATTTCTAAAAAATGTATAAAAAAATAAAAATAAGTAAAAATATTACCATGAATATATACCAAGAAATCCAACTTGTAAATTGTCAAAATCCCAACTTTCGAACATCATAACTTTCTCATATAAAATCCAATTTCACTCTACTTACTGTTGACCGGCCTAAGTGATCGGGTTAAAAGGTCTAAAAATGGTCGTTGCGACCTCGATCAAGTAGACTAAGTCAATCAAGAAAAATGAACCACAAATGAAGATAAATCAATGAAACACAGAGAAGTGGTCCTGCTAGAGGATTAACCTGGTATAGCTCCCAGGGTCGAACACAAGGAGCACAGATTGGCTAAATAGCCTACGATGTAGTCAGAAATCCGAGGGAATCTTTTTTTAGTGGTTTTTATGTGTTTTTACATTTTTTTAGGTTTTTTAAATGATGAGAAAATTAAAGAAGGCACACAGATAATGAACTTCAACAATTTATTTAAAGCATTAAAAATCAAGCAAAAATTCAAAGAAAAATGTTTTTATGTGTTTTATAATTTTTTATGTTTTTGGTGAATTTTTGAGATTTTTCTGATGTTTATTTTATTTACTAAAAATCAAACAATGCAACAAAGAAGAGGTACTGTCCAGCAAGGTTAGAAACTCAAAAATAAAATATTTAAGAGTTTCAATCAACCCTGGAGGTAATTTTCCTGTAAACTATGAAGAATAAGGAAAATTTAGGTACCCTAATTATTATTTTTGGATTTTTAATTTAATTCTTATAATTTTTATGAGTTTTTGAGGGGGTTTTCAATTTTTAAGGTTTTTAAGTGATGAAAAATCACCAAAAATGGCTGGAAAATCAAACAGCAAGCAAACTACAAGTCCTAATTTTTTTAGAATTTTTAAAGGTGATTCTATATTTTTTTGGTGTTTTTAAAGCTAGACAGTGACTAAAAAGGGAGTTTTTGAATTTTTAAAAATATTAAATAAAAGCCAAAATGTCCTCAAAAATCACAGAAATTACTACACCATGGCAGGAGCCATGTGTCGAAATTTCATTAGATTTGGAGGTGGTTTGATATTTATTCAAAAATGAAGAAGAGGGTACTGTGCACAAGGACCAATGTGCAAATACCCGAAGACCTGGGGTCGCTGGTGCAAAATGCCCAGCAAGTCACGCGCGTCGCGCGTGGCTGGGGCACACAGGGACCAAATTGCAAGAAAAACTAAGTCCAAGGGCCTTTTGATAACTCGTATCAAAAGCCCAGGGACGAAGTTGCAAAAAGCCCACTAAATAACGCACATGCGCATAAACAATGCTCACAGGGGTATAATTGCAATTACTTAAAAATATTCATTCATTCATTAACCATCCAGATCTACAGGACAAGATGTGTAAAATGCCCAGATACACACGTGACGAAGCACGTGGTCACTCACACACAGGGGCATACATGCAATTAAAATAAAGCACGAGGTCCATACTGCAAATAACCCTAAGTGAAAAAGTTTCTAAAAATATTTACAGGACTAAACAGGAAATAACAAACTAAGAGGGGGCCCTACGATATTTACCCCTTTATTCGCCGACGGTCGGATGTGCGCCACGTGTTGGTCGGACGGTTGGGATGGGCGGCGCTCTTTCTCTCTTCTCTTCCTGGGCTCGATCGACGTCGAGGTGAGACCACGTGGCTGATCTAACGTCGCTGGACTCCGGGTCTCTCTCCTCTGCTATCAATGGTCCGGATGAACTCCTCAGATGAATCGACGGTCGCTGCTCCTCGAAGAATGGACGGACACGATCAGAACTGGAGCGAGGGCTTCATCGGACGGCTCTGGAGGATGGTGCAAGAACTCGTCGCCGGCGAACTTCGCCGGCCTCCTGCGTGCGCTACACCCCTCCTCAGCTGCTGCAAATGATCGGAGAAGCTCCGCTGGACTGTCCCGCAGCTGCTGGTGGTGGCCGATGCCCCAGCCAAGCCCTGGAGGGACTCCGGCGAGGCTTGGCGGCGCGAAGCTCCGGTCTCAAGTGAAGAGAGGCTCAGGCACCTCTCTTTGAACCTGCAAAACAGCCAGAACGCTTCGCGGGCCGAGGGCAAAGTGCCTCGACCCAAGAAAGCGGGGCGAAGGTGGTCTGTGCGGTGTGGCGAACGAGCTCCGGCGAGGTGGAGACGATGGAACTCGACTCCCAGCTCCGGGGCGAGCTGGGTTGAATGAGCGGGCGTAGAAGGTGCGTGGGGATACGGCGGAGATGACAGGGTGCTCCGATGATCGAAAGGGTACTCGAGATAGTCGAAATCAGGGAAGCACGGCGATGGGTCGATTTGGGCGAAATCCTAAATTAGATGAAACTAGAAGGAGCTAAGGTTACCTGGTGGCTGCAGTAGACTATGCTGGAGCTGCTCTTGCTCCTGGTCCTTGCCTCAAGGCCGTCTCCTCCCGAGGCTCAAGCTCCAGATGGTGGTCGGAGCACGGCGGCGAAACGCGGCCGGATCGATGGTCCTGCTCCTCTTCCTCGCTGCAACACCGGCTGGGGCAAGCTGTCACCTTGCTCGTCTCGATGGAGCTCACTGGAGAGAGAGTGGATAGCCAAAGATGAGGCGCGAAGGCGGCGGAGGTCGGGATATATATGGTGACAGGTGCGATTAGGGTTGAGTGGAGACAGCGATGGAAGGCGTTGATTTCATGGCGAAAGATCGGGCGAGGATGAGGGATGATCGGCGAAGAATCCGGGCACGGGGTTCGCGTGGGAGACAGCCTGGAGATGCGTGGAAAAATCGGCGAAGGCGGGGCGGCACGTATCTTCCAGAAAAGGAAGGAGTCCGCGGGGGAGTTGACCGGGGTCAACAATCCCCCGTGGACCAATCAGAAGCTGCCACGTGTATTTAATTTTTGTTTATTTATTTTAAGGTAGAAATAGGCCGAATTAAAAGAAAACTCAAACATGAAATGTTTTTCTTTTTATTTTTTTCTATTTTTTGGTGATTTTTAATTAATTTTTGGAAATAAAAATAGGGTAGCTATGTATATAGGTATATGTACACTATATGGATTTTTATTTTTGATTTTTTTATTTGTTATTTTTATGTATTTTTATGCTCATTTTGTATTTTATTTATTTACATCATAAAATATGGAATAAAATGGTATTTTTATTTTATTTTAATTATTTATACACAAGGGTGGAATAAATAATTGTATACATTTATATACATGGTATTTATACAATGTATTTTTGTATTTTTCATTTTGTAATTTTTATTTGATTTTTGTTTTGTTTCTTGTTATTTTATGTATTTACCATATGTAACATAGAATATTTACAAAAAGTTTTAGAAAATAATTTTATTTATTTATAGGGTTAAATAAATAAAGGATGATGGTCTACACATGGTGAAAGGGCATTTTTGAATTTTTGATTTTTAAATTTTTATTTTGTTTTTAATAAAATATACACACAATATGTTCAAGCATATTTTTGGGTGAGGAAAATATAATTTTATGTATTTACAGAAGTATATACACATGAGCTCCTATCTCCCTCTACTTTGGCTTTTATGCGGTCAGGCCCATGCTGAGCCCTCCCCTTGGGTTAGGTTGCTCAATATTTATTCTAAATATTTCCCTCTTTTTCTTTTTGCTCTTTATTCTTTTTATTTTTGCACAAAAACATGCTAATTATAGGTTTTTACACAATGCATGCTTTTGGTAATCATTTGTATTTACACATATCTACATGTATTTGCAAAGGTTTTTGTAGCTAAAATAGAAGAATAAAGAGTGATGAATGGGTATTCATCACTTACCTTTAAAGTTCATAAAATAATATTCTCTAATTAATGAAGTGACTTCACAAAAATCGAAGTCCGTTTGCAAAAACTCAGTTTTGTGACCTAACCACAACTGGATTTCTGGGCTAATTAGTTTATTTAGAACACCTTATTTATCATTTTAATAATTTTATAATTTCTCATTACTTTCTTGATCTTATACTTTAATCTTAATTTATTTCATAATTTTTGGAACTTATTTATTATTTTAAATAAATCAAAAATACTAATTTATAGGTATAAATGAACTATATAACTTAATATACTTAAATTAATTTATTAAAATCTAGAAAAAATTGTACATGCTTTTTTATTAACCTAATAATTAATAAAAATATAAAACTAATATATTATTTATTAATTTATTAAACTAAAAATACAAAATCTGTTATTAAGTATTATCTATACTTATTTATTAATATAATATTTATATTTCGTAAAATAGCTATTACTTATTAAAAACTAATTATACTGTTATTTAGATAATTTAATTATTTACATTTTTCATTTTATACCTATTTAAAATAATGTTATTTACTATTTAATCCTTATTTAATAATGTATTTAATCTAACCTGGCCAACCAGGTGCTGACACGTGTCAGCACCTGGGAGCTTCTTCTCCAAGAATAAGAAGCAGTTGCTCCTGTTCTACCGGCCAACCTTTGCCTTTTTCTACACGCAACCTCCAAGCTCCTAACTCCGATCTAATCCCTCCATCCTCTTCCCCTAACAACCTTAACACATACCCACCGTCGATCTTCTAACCAACTCCCTCTGAACGCTTATAAAAGCTTCTTCAAATCGCCATTTACGAACTAACTGCTCCTAAGCTCCAGCTTCCATAACCAACTTGGTTGTCACCCCACCTTCACCGTCGTGCTCCGCCTCACTCCGGTCGTGACATGGCTCGAGTTCATCTCAGCATGCAAGAGGATAGACCGGAGGAGAGTTCCAAGGTGCCATCATCCTTGTATTGTCGTCGTCGCGTCGTGTCCAGCTCCGAGAAGGCCACCTCGTCGAGCCATCATCCAGAAGGTTATACACCTTAAAATCCCTAGGTCAGACCTTCGTCATTTGCATTTCCTTTCTCAATATACGTGTCGAACTAGTGTTGTTGATTATGTAGTTAGTATCTTTAACCATCGTCATTAGATGCCATACATTCCCATCCTTCAAATCCGATTCTAATCGACCTCAAAGTGTTTTCCATATCTCGCATTTGCTTTGTTATACAATTTATGGAAAGTGAATATTAGATTTGCAAAACCCTTAAATCTTGTGCCAATTCCTTGTGAGTCGAGCAAATAAACATCATTTGCAGGTTTATCCATCATCTGGAGTATAACAACATCATCTGAAGCTTTAAAGTTCAAAGAAAAATCCAAATCAAGAGGTTGCTGCTTCATTTCCAGAATTGTTGGGCCGTCATCTTCATCGGCGCCTAACCACCGTCTCCACCATCTTCGAAGGAGCTCACCTGCAAGCGAGCTCGGAGGGAGAAGGAGTCTCCCTCCTGACCCTGTCAAAGGCCTAAGATCACCGCCGGTCATCGGGAAGAAATCGATGAAGAGGACGTCTGCGCCAGCCAGAGGGAGGAGGGGAAAAACCTCAAGAACAACAGACGGCATAGTTTGTTAACATATGTCCTATACGGATGGCCCAGATCGCAAGCTGACTTCTAATTGTAGCTGTTCAGATCGAAACGGTAGAACATTTGCACAATAAACCCAGCGAGCTTCCAGGAATCAAACTCCGCTCTAGATACTTTCCAAAAAATTGCATGCAGGGACCTAAATGTAATAAATTTAATTTTCTTTGCAAATTAATCCCTGGCAAGGATCAAATTATAACAGGACAAGTTTATTTTCCTTGCATTTGTACCCCTGGGCTATAGGGGTGATTTGAACATCATTTTTGTTGTATTTGTCTGTGATTTTTACCCCAAGTACATTTCTTTCTATTTTTTGTTGATTTTCATCGCATAGTTTTCTCGAACTAATTTTGATAGGTTCATGTACATTTTGATTTTTTTTTCTGAAGTTTGATGTAAAACCAAGAATATAGTGAATTTTTTGGGATTTCTTTCTCTTCGTCGAAAACCAATATATTGATATTCTGCCTCCTCGAGTTCGACCCGAGCATACTTACCTGTATAAATATTAAAGTGTATATGAAATAGGAGAGAGAAGCCGCTCATCTTCATCTTTCTCTCTCGCTCTCCTATTTCATTGATTTTTTATTAACGCAGCTTCTACCTTCACGATTTTCTCTACAACCGACATCTCTATATTTTTAAAACCGCTAGCAAAAGCCATGTTATCAAGTAGCAGCTCCTAGAGGTAGGGACAAAATCGACCCCAGAGGGGACTATTTGACACTCCAACCTACACGAAAAGAATAAAGAGTCGAGGGCAAACAGCATCGACTCATTGTGGGGGTGGAGATGGGTGCTAGTGAGGAGCGGCGAAGGTCTCTAGCATGGTGGCAGAGGTGAAGACCTAATATTCCGATCTGGGTGAGATCGGGGGGTGCAGATGGTGTGGAGGTGGAGAAGAGAAGGGGGAAGAAGGTGGTGGTGTTAGGTGGTCAGAACGAGGGTGTAAACGAGGGTGAATGATGGCTGGAGCTCTAAGCTCCAATGCACTCTAAATTGACTAAATCTACACTAAAACAATGGAAAAACATTACAGAAAGTGAAATATGGAAAGGAAAATTACCTGGAAAGCAAGGAAAAAGCCTTGACCTGGTCCTAAGACCAAAGAGGCAGAACCACTAGGAGGTGGATGTCTGGTGATTGCTGGATCACAACTCCGGCACCTCATGCACGATGCAAACTCGATGGGGATCTTGCTGTCACAAATCTCCACCCATCTGTGTGTGGATATGAGACTTTCAGTGAATAAAGAAGGATCAAGGACCAAAAATGGCGGACAAGATGGTTATATATATGCGACCGTTTGACCTAGGACTTACACACGAATCGATGGGTGTCCGAGGATGGAAAGGGCATGGTGTGATGGGTGAATGTATTGAGGTGATTTTTCATGAAGATGTCGAGATGAATTGAGCTTTGTGCAAGGTGTGAGAAATTAGAGAACGAGGGCTACTCGAGGCCTTGATAAGTTAGAGAGATGAGGAAAGGGCAATTGACATGGCGGTCAACGAACAACCTCCTCTGATTGGTCCACGTCCTCCGCTGGAGGACAAAATAGATATGCTAAATAAATATAAATAAATAAGAAATATCAAATGATTTTATGTGGAAAACGTAAACGTACAAAAAATGTTTATTATTTTGTGAATTATTTTATAATGATTTTTATTTATTTTTACAAACTTACTCATTAGGTGTTAATTTTTAAAATTGTATACATGTGTATATTTACCTAAATTTTTGGTATTTTTATTTTATATTTTTAATTTTTATTATACTATGTACATATTTTATATATTTATAATATGTTTATATTCATGTCTACATATTTTTATTTTATTTTTATGATTTCATTTGCATACTTAAATAAATAAAAGTATATACATTATATGTATAATATACATATATAATTTACTATTATTTATTTTAATGTATTTTTAATGATTTTATTTTATTTTAATATTTTTAATATATTTTAAATTATATTTATAAGTATTTAAAAATATAAGAAAGGTAAAAATATAAAGAATAAAGTAAATGAATAAAATATGCAGGTATATAATATAATGGGACCCTAGAATCCACCTTTTGCATCTTAACTTCATTTTTAATGCTATTATCTTCATTAGATAGATATATTAATTTTAAATATAACAAAAATGGGTTTAATGAATTTTGGAGTTTTAATTGAAGTTCTATTTACGACTTTTTCATCTGTGTGTCCCAGTCACACTGTGCATTATCTATTTTGGCAAATTTTTTTGTATTTTTCTATACATTATTATGTACAAGTTTCATGTTGAACAAATACTAATTTGGGTTGTGTCTAAAGGAAAATAAAATAGGTGGAAATGGTTGATTTTGATGATATAAATCAGGGTTTATGAGGTTATTTCTGTTCAATTCATGTTCCTATCTCCCCCTACATTATTCCTGGTCGACCAAGTCAACATTGACTTGGTCTCAGGTTCATTGTCAGTCAGCATCTTTGATATTTCATTTTTTTATTTCCTTTTCCTTTGTTTTTTATTTTGGAATTAAATACTTGTATTTATACATTTTTTACAAGTTAATTAATGAGTGTTATTTTAGGTATATTAATGGTATTTACATGCATTTTACTAGAAGGTGATGAAATGGAGATTCATCAGGAGGTCGTCAAGCGATGCCTAAGGCTAGAGCCTGGAGTTTGGTTGAATCTCGAAAGTAGGGAGGGGACGTGTTGTGCAGGAGGGAATCTAGGAGGGAGGGGTTTCAGGCTAAAAGAGGGAGGGAAAGGTGTGAGTGGTCTATCTAAGGCCCGAGCCTAAGGACCATGCCTAATTCCAGGCTGGGTCTTGGGCTACATATCAGACTACCGTATGGGCCTTACGTCGGGTGCTCGCAAGGTCTAGTCCTCAGGCGGGGTTGGGTTGGGTCGAGCCAAGTCCGAGCCCTGCTCAAAGAAATTTTGGACCGAACTTTTAGGCCCAAGCCTGATCCAGTGATCTTTTGGGTTTGAGGTGGCCGGGCTTCGAGCTGGACCGGGCCTTAGACAGACCACTCTAAGTTTCATCCGGCTTGATTTCCTCTAGATGCCAATTTATGAGGGGGTTTATGGTCATGGAAAGTGTTTCCTCTTGATCTCGTTTTTTTTGTGATTTGCGATGGTTGAAAGGATCTCGTTAATTTTTTTATTTTTTTTAAATTTGTGTGATTTGCGTTTTCTATAATGTCTGCTATTATGAATGGATAACATATCATCTTTTCATGCTACACAGGAGTCCATAATACATAATAATGCAAGTTTTACGTGATCGTATATCAAGCTATAACATCAAAATTTACAAATACTGATTACGTTATGTTTTTATAGCCATGTGTTTTGGATGCCCGTTTTATCCAATATTTCTCATAATTAATTTAAGATAAGACACTTCACGCGCAAGCAATTATTAGTTTTACTTAGAAGATCCAAGATTCGTATCTTTAGCTTCATGCAAAAAGAGAATGGTCATTATCCAAATGTATGTGTTTTTCAATTTTGGTAATTAACGGACGGTTTATCCATGATTTAAAATATTATCATCTTTGTATGGCTAATTACGTGTGGAACTTCAACGTATCACTCACTTATTCACATGGTTAACAGATAGCGTCTGTGGTAATTACCACAAAAACTAATGTTTTTTGGTAAACAATAAAGCTTTAACTTACTTTTATTAAATTTTAATGGCATTCAACATAAAAATGATCACATTTCATACAATTACGAAGTATTATTATTGCAATCCCCTGTTTTAACTTGTTTAGCAACTACGACAGTTCCATGCATGAGATTATATTTTAACCTTTGAAACATCTTATGCTTAATTTGACAGAAGTAATATATTAACTGATGTATCGCAGATGTTAGCACGATAAATGGATAATGTTTATAAAGTGACATTTTGAGTCTCGTTCCTCATACAATGATTGTCAAATTATTAATCTCTAATAATTGGCTATGGATAAGAAAAGTGATAAGTATGGAGCATGAACACACTGACACTTCACGGAGGTGGGGCACCCCCTCAACTTGGCTGCATTTGTTTGATATATTCAACACTTTTGTGTGTATTTTCTTGACATTTTTATGTTACATGCCCCTATTGCCTCCCTTCATATCTAATCACCTACCTTCTATATTTAAGCTAGCCGGTTGCTTCCCAATTCAACGGTACACGCATTGCTTTTAAGAAAAAGATCTGATATCATTCATTTGAGATAACAAAGTATAGAGTTTTGAATATTACATGCCCCCTCTCCCCAAAAAAAAGATACAAAAAAATTGTATATTTACCACCACATTAATGCGTTTGCAAGTATTGGTAATATAGTCTCACTTCAAATTGTGACCACATTAGAACCACTAGTGGTCACAATGTGGTCCCTATTAACTATGTTGACATATGCGACCACATTGCTACCACATATGGTCGCATTTTTTAGTCGCATTCTCTACTTATAGTGGGAGAAGGCTTAGTACATGTGTACATGTGTATTCTCTGCAAAAAAAATCTAACGCACTTACCCTCTTTCCCCCACATTCCAGTGACAGAAGTCCCCAAATTTCCACTCCTCCGCCCTAACCCAAAAATACCGTCTCCTCCTCTTCATTCCTCTTTGGTCAAACCCTCCACTCCCATCACCTATGACTGTCAACCTCCTCCTCCACCACCCTAACTTCACCTTCTCCTCCTCACCCACAAGATCCTTCTCCTCCTCTGCCACTCTACCTTCCTCTTCTTCCTCCTTCTCCATTATTTCCTCCTTCTTTTCCTGCACCACTTTGTCTTCCTCTTCTTCCTCCTCCACCACTTGACCTTCTACATCACCATCAACCCTTTGTCACTCTCCCATGCCGCCGCCACCACTACCACCGCTTCCCCCTCCAATACCACCATCACCACCTCTCCTTTACCACCACATCTTCCATATCTACGATCGAGACGTATGCTTCTCATACTATGCTTCTTCGACACCTCTCTCATCATCTCTGAGTCGTATTTTCATGAATATAATCTCCACTTATAAGGTATCAAATGCGTAAATTCTTTCCAATTTTTGTTAATGTTCAATTATTTGTATTTAGATTGTAGATACCATCATTTTGTATTATATCGTGGATGAGTATGCCAATTATAAGGTATTAGTTTCATGTAAATGTGATAATTAGATGATTTAATATTCTGTTAGATACCATTATTTTGTAAAAGTGTGTGTTTGTGTGTGTTTGTATGAGTGTATATGTTTGTATGTGTGAGTTTGTGTGTGTGAATGTGCATGTTTGTGTGTATGTAAGCAAGTGTGTGTTTATATGTGATTGAGTGAGTATGAATGTCTACGTGTGTGTTTAAGTATGTGTACATGTGTGAACTTGTGTGTACACATATAAATGGGTGAAAATGTGTGTATGCATATGTGAATGGGTTCAAATGTGTGTATGCATATGTAAATGGGTGAAAATGTGTGTGAATAGATGCATTTGTGTGTTTAGTTTTATGAAAATCAGTGTTTGTTGCTTGCGTATGTGTGTGAATGCATGTGTAAACGTAATCATGCATGTGTCAATGGATGCAAGTGTGTATGTGTGCATAGATAAATGGGTGTAAATGTGTATATGTGTGAATGGGTGTGAATGCATTCATGTGTATGTGTATGGATGCATGTGTGCTTATTGTATATACACATGTGTGTATGTGTGATTGTGTGTGTGTATGTATGAAAGTATGTGCATGTATATATCTGCATGAGTATGTATGTGCGCATAAATGTGTAAGTGAGGAAGTGTAATTTTATGTTTGTGTGAATCAATATGTTGAAGTGTGTGTGTGTGTGTGTGCATTCTGTTGTGAAGGTGTGTGTACGTGGGTTGAATGAGTGTGAGTGTGTGCGTGCATGCGTGTGTGTGTGTGCGTGTTTGTTTGTGTATGCACACACATGTTGTGTGAGTATGAATTTGTGTGTGAGAATGAATGTGTATGTGTGAAAATGCATTATTTGTGTGTGTGTGTGCGTATGCATTGTGTGTGTATGTTTATATGTGTGAATATATTAATGTGTATGTGTAAATGTGAATATGGTCATGTGTGTATACGTATGTGTGAAAGTAAGTGAGGTGTGTGTGTGTTTGTGTTAACGTGTGAATTAGCATGTGTGTGATTGCATCTGTATATGGGAGAGAGTATGAATGTGCATGTTTATGTAGTGTTAGTGTATGTTTGTGTGGTTTTGTTCTTGTGTGTAAACATGTGAATGTTTTGTGTGTGTGTGTGTGTGAATGTATGCATGAATGCATGAATGAGAGAATAAGGTAGAGTATGTATATCTATGAATGTGAAAGTAAGTGAGGGGTGTGTGTGTTAATGTGTGAATTTGCATGTGTGTGATTGCATCTTTATATGAGAGAGAGCATGAATGTGCATGTTTATGTAGCGTTAGTGTATGTTTGTGTGGTTTTGTTCTTGTGTGTAAACATGTGTATGTTTTGTATGTGTGTGAGTGAATGTATGTATGAATGCATGAATGAGAGAACGAGGTAGAGTATGTATATCTGTGAATGTGCCTTATGTTCGCCTACCTTCTATGGGATTGAAATAGGATGTTCAGAAGGATAGACATAAGGATGAGGAAGAAGCTGCCACGATTTTTATAAACCAATAGGTATTCAAGTTTGTATATTACATTTTTGCTCGTTGACAACTATTGAGTTATGTCTTGCAAACCTAACTTATAGAAGTTCTTCCTATTTCACAGAAGAAGTTATTCGCTTCATATATAAGGACATGGACATCATACCTTTGGGACAGCACAAGATCAAATTCATTTTAATCATTTACCTTTTCACAGTCATCAAGACTCGCTTCAATGGAAAGGTGTGGTGAGATACAGTCATTTTTATATCCATCCTTCAAGGGTTTACAATTTAATATATTGTTATATACATGTCATATATGCAGGTGGATCATGTACAATTTAGTTGAGAATTCAACAATAATCAATGATCGCTTAATTGAAAGGCGTGGTGAATTTCCATCTACATTTCTAAATCTTTATTTCGCACTTTCTCTTTGAATATTAGGTGTTTTTTGTTATAAATTCATTTCTAAACTTGAGCCTTTTTCATTATCAACAAAACATCAAAATCAATCTACATCTTCATCAATGAGGATTGACTTATGCATTCAATACCTTTAATAAGATTTTGGTGGGCACGGAGGTGTTATCTCTAATAAAATTGTTTGCATGTAGGAGGATACTTGCATGGTGCATTTGTCAATCATGTGTACGAAGAATGGCTAAAAGGTGCAAGTAGTATCCAAAAGAACAAGTAGTTGTCCATTCGATGTAACTTTAGTCATGTTTATCTCAATAGTTATGTACATCAAGTAATAGGTGGATTTTTTAGCATTATGAATTAATACGCTTGAAAGGAACTACACTGGTTGTCATCTACTTAAACCTAATGTTCTTGATGTTATCCTTGTCCTTGACGATATAAGGCTAAAGAAGAAGCCGTTACCATTTCTTCTTTCTTTTAGCGACGCAATTACATTGAATTTTCAGGTCCTCATAGAGACATGGGAGAATTAATCCAATATAGGTAAAGCTGATATTTTATATAATTATTTTCATTATTTTATATAAAACATATCCAATTTAACAAATTTTTGATGTTTATATACTATCATTTGTTGCAAGCTTGTATGTAACAATTGTTATAGTTCTCGGTAATAATTATCTTTAAGGTATGTTTTCTCTAGGCTAATCATATTGAGCAAATCTTGAAAGATATATGACTACTTGGATACTCATCAACATTGGAGATAGTAAATATTCCTATCTTTCTTTTATTATCTTTTTCCTTGCATGCTCTTTGTATATTTCATGGTTGTTGTTATAAATAGAATTCTAATTTAAGTTTATTCTTTATTAGCAAAACATCAAAATCAATATTCTTCTCTCATTAAAGATGATTAACTATGCATTCATTGCCTCAAGTAAGATTTTGTTGGGTATAGAGGTATCATCTCTAATGAAATTGTTTACATGTAGGAGGATGCTTTTAGTATCATTTATCCATCGTGTGTAGGAGGAATGGTTAAAAGCGTAAGCAGTAGCAAAGAGAACAACTACTTGTTTATTCGAGGAAACTTTACTTTTAATAACTCAAAAGTTATGTACATAAAATAATATATGAATTTTTTAGCGTTATGAATTAACACTCTTGCAAGGAACTTCACTAATTTTCATCCAGTTAAACATAATATTCTAAATATTGTCCTCATTCTATCTATATAGATGCTTGTAATACTAAAGAGTAGATGATCTCTATTGTTGTTTCAAGGTTTTATTATGTTGAATAAATACATGCATCATTGGAAAACCTATTGAAAAGAGGATTTTTCATGGGTCTAAAATATGTCTCACGCAAGGTGGAGACACAGTTGTTGCAGCGACCTGCAAGAAACCCTATCTAGTTCAATAATGAACCCACAACTAAAGGCAATAAAGACAGTGTGGATCAAAATTTATTATTATCCTACAATAAAATGTGTATAGTGACAAGCAGAGTAGGGTGTCAAACCAGGGAACACACAATGTAGCACTAGATATTATTTATAAATAAATAATAAAGGTGTATATGTATATATAACGATGCACAATGTTTATCAAATGATGTGGGTTTTTAATGAATTAATAATTTTTTAAATTTTATATTATTTTTATTTTATATTTTTTGTATTGTGTTTTTAATTTTCTATTTTTATACTTTTTATATTTATATATTTTTATATTTCTTTTTATCGTTATAAATACAATATAGATATATAAGAGTATATACAATATAAACTAATAAAGATATAGATATTAATAAAAATAGTCAAAATAAAAGAAATAAAATATTTTTGGTTTTAAATAGATTTTTACTGTTTTGTGTTTTTTAAGGATTTTTGCTCATTTATATATATTTTTAAAGTTCAAAATACCCTAAAATAGAATAAAATGCAAACCTGAATTTAAAATGGAGATAAAAAATATCAAATAGTCTCAATTTTTCTCCAAATTAATTTTAATATAAAGATAATAATATAAAGAAAATTATACAACTGAAATCACTATCTTTGGAATTTTTTGGTGTTTTACAGATTTTTATAAAGGTTTTGGGGTTTTTTTCAATTTTTAAGTATTTTATTTTTTTATTTTTAGTGATTTTTGTCTGAAGGTTAATAACACTTAACAAATGTAAGATATTTTTTGGGAATTTTTGAAAATGATTTTATAATTTTTTTAGCTTTTTTAAGACAAACAGGGGTTGGTCGTTCACTCTCAGATTTTTAAAAAATAGGTAAGGGCATAATATGCAAATGTAAAATTACATTGTGATCAAGCATGCATCCAGGTACCTACTCCTATTTTTTGGTAATTTTTGAGGCATGAAATCTATTGAAACAAAGCATAAAAATGTTCAGCCTAGCAGGGTATAATATCAATTATACATGAAGGTGAGGGTCACAATGTAATTTTACTCAAACTTTAACACTAATTGTAAAACTTCATATGCTAAAAGATAATTAGAAAAACCCGTGAAGGTTTACATGCCGTTTTTACAAGATACGCATGTGCCTACACGTGACGCTGGTAGGGACTAAATTGCAATATACGAAATGCTCGAGGACTTGTATGCAATTTATCCAAAAGTTTTTAAACATAAAATATTTACAGGGCTTTTTAATAAATGCAAAAAAAATGGAGGGAGGCTACGTAAATTACCAACTTAAGCACTGAAATCCAAGCATCCTAGGTTCGCCACGTGGCTGATCGAACGGCTATCTTCGTGTACCCCTTCGCTGGAAACCAATGGTATAGATTAGATCGGGACTGTTATTATTGATTGAATGGCAGGAAGGGGTGTTGTAAGAACATGCAAGAACTGCTCGTCGGCGAACTTTAATTCATCGAATCTCAAATCTCTGGCGCTCTTCATCTCCTCTGATGGGCATAGCAGGTGGTTGGGCTTCCTCCATGTGCGCCTATAGGGTCCCGGCGAGGCGAGGCGGCGTAGGATGCTCCGGTGAGGTGGAACCACCTGGAGCAGCTCCAGGTGGTCGTTGAGGCTCCAGGTGAGTCTTCATGCATGCAGGATAGCACCAAAAGATCCCTGATGCAAGGGCTATCTCCTCGACCCCGGGTTTACACAGAATAACAGGGGGAATGGAATGGAGGGGGAGCTCCGGCGTGAAGTGACGGAGGGAGATCGGATCCCTGATACACGATTGATCCGGGAGAGATGATGTGGGTGATCGATGGAGAAGGCAGAGGAAAATGAGATGGCGTGGAAATCGAGATGGATTGACGGTTAGATTACAATGAACTAGACATGGAACCTAAGGTCCAAGATTTGGGGATTTTTTATTTAAGCGTTAATCGCTTGATAGAATTACAAGTTGAAGATGCGAAATGAAAAGGGGACTATAGAATTACCTAGGAACGTAGGAAAAGATGGCTCAACTATCCTGAGAGGCCAGGAGCAGAACTGATCAATGATGCTCCGGCGGTGGGGTTGGATACACCTCCTCCCTTGCTCTCCTTGTTACAAATCAAAGTCTACACCTTGTTGTCGCCATGGAGAAACCCATAGGAATGATCTGAGGGATTAAAGATCGAAGAAGAGGGATCAAAAAGCCAAAAAGGGTGAAGGGGATATATTTATAGGTGATTTTTGAGTGAGTTTTGTGGGGCTCTTGCGTGAGATCGAGCGAGGGTTGGTAAAGATTCTAGGATGGACGTGGATCTAGGACGAAGAGGCTGCACGATGGTGGTGGTCTCGAGGGTAATGAGTGATGGAGGAAGCGTGGAGAAATTGGTGAAGAGGCGACCCGCGTGACATCTGACAGGAGTCAGAGGGTAGGCCGGACAGTTGACCGACGGTCAACATTTGAATGTGCCTGGTTGGTCCACGTGGACCAACCACGAAATTCCAAGTCAAAATGCCTTGGAAAACTAATAATAAATAGAATTTGATTTTATTATTTTTAGGTTATAAAATAAAAAATGTTTCTAGATTTTTGTAGTATTTTATACATATTTTTATTGGAGAAACTTCAAATAAGGCGGTGTCTCAATATATATATGGTGAGCCACCCTCAATTTAGGCATCTTTCCAGGATATTTTTACAATTTCTTGTTTCATACATATAACAATAAATATTAACACAACATGTATAGTTAAATAAAATTATGAAAATATTATTATATTGATTAGAAATGTTAGTTTAAATTTGGATGCTATATTTTACAAAATTCATTTTTTTACAATGTGCACTTTATACTTTTACAAAGTTTTTACTAAATTCACAGTGACCTTTACAATTTTAGAAAAGCCCCCATCTCATTTGAAAGGTCCCCTATTTTTATTTAGTTTTTAGAGGTGTTTATTTGCAAGTTACTTTTTAGGGCATATATATGTATATTTACCTATGTTTTAGGTATTTTATTTCTATTTTGTTTTTTAAATTTTATTATTTTAGTTTCTTATTTTATATATTTAAATAAATACATTTTTATGATATTCTTCTGAAGTATTATATGCACTTAATTAAATAGGAGTGTGATATTTATAGGTATAAGTACAGGTATTTTACCTATGTATTTTATATAAGTATTTTTTTTAATGTTTCATTTATGTTTTTACTTTATTTTTACTATGTACATATTCTATAAATAATAGTTACAATATTAGAAAAATATAAAATTATAAAAATAATACAGAATAAATAAAATGATTATTTTAATCGGGTATAATATACAATAGGGGTCCAAAACCTAACTTTTACACCTTAACTCTAAAAAATATGAAACCACCTTCATTAAATAGCTTATTAAAAGTTATATACAATTAAATGTGATTTTGATACGTTTTTATTTGGGAGATATGGGTCTGTGAAGTCTGGCTTTTGGAATTTTATTTTGTGTATAAAATGTACAATGTATATTATTTTTGTGTGAAATAAATTTTGTATTTTTATATATATTATTATCTAAAACTTTTATGTACAAAGTTTTATTATTTGAGGTGTAAATAATAAAGAATAAAATAGGTCCCAAAAAGTAATTATTGGCCTATTTTGTATAGTGATTTGTTATGTATTTCTGTACAATTAGTTGCCTTATCTCCTCCTACTTTATTCCTTGTTGATTAAGTCATCATGATGACTAAGTCTCGGGGACTAGGGTCACTTCAGTGTCCTTGACACTTCACCCTTTTTCTTTTCTTTCCTTTATTCTTTTATTTTGGCGATAAATACAATAAATATACAATATTTCGTATAATATTTTGTATAATTTAATGAGCATTTATTTTGACAAATTAATGATATATACATGCATTCAGCTAGGGTTTAAAGGCTAAAATGAAAGAATAAAGGTGATGAAATGGAGATTCATCACCTATACAGCAAAGAGCCACAGTGAATGTATGTGTTGCATGTGTATAAATATGTGTATGTGAGTTCACATGTACGTGTAAGTGACGCCTTCATTGTATATACTATTTGCTCATTAATGATGGTTCATGGTGTAATTGTAAGTTGGAGTTTTATGGTGGGACTTCTTGTCAACGCCATCATCGATTGGTTTCACGGGTGATGCCATGATTATCATGTCACTACAACAAGTTAAAGAACTTCTAAAGATTGTGCACTTCACTAAGCAGATGGGGTTAGTGCATATATGGTGTTTATCATTATATCATTACTCATACTTCTTCTTCATATAATTATTTCAGTCATTTCTGAAAGTTTTATTCTCATTTAAATTTTCTATTGGTTGGATGCTTATAATCCATTAATGATGAGTCTATGGATATTTCATATGTATGAAAGTGTTTGTATAAGAGCGCACGATGTGTGTTAGTGAATGTACATTTGTTTGAATGTGTGTGATTGTGCCTGAGAGAGAGAGAGAGAGAGTTTGTGTGTGCGTGCGCAATTGCATGTGTGATTTATGTGTATGAGTATATGTGTGTGAATGTTTTCATATGTGTGAAAGCATGTGAATGTGTGTGTGAATGTGTGTATGCGTGAGAGAGAGAGAACATGTGTATGTTCGTGTGAGAAAGAATGATGCGTATGCGTATGTATGAACGTGCATGTCCATGATATGTATATGTGTGTGTTTGTGTGTGTGTGTGTGTGTGTGTGTGTGTTAGTGATCATGTGTGTGTGAGTAAGCATATGTATGTAAATGTATATGTATGTATAGGTATTTATGCATGTATGTGAATGTTTGTATAGCTACAAGTGTAGCAACAAGTATAGCAGTAGCATGCTGCTGCAGCTATTTTTTTGCGTGAAAAATCCGGTTGCAACTACAAAAGGGACTACATGTGGTATCTTTGTAGTCACAATTAGCTGAAAGTGCGACCACAATGTGTCTATATTTCGCTTGCATTTGCAATTACGAGCATTGACATGCGACTGCATCAATTACGATCACATGTAGTCACAAGTATGAAAAATAACTACAAAGCTACTACTTTGATATTACAATGTATATTACAATGTGACTATAATCATAGTCACATTTTTCCGTTTTTTTTTCAGTGAGAAGTCCACACAAAAATTTTGATGACGTGAAAATTATGAAAATTTCTTCTTAAGAAAATTCCCTAAATATGACGAACAACCGACCGCGTATAACCGCAGCTATCGTTCTAGTTTTAGTTACATTGGAGTTGCAATCGGCAGAAGGCTTCAACCCACTTGAGACAATCCGGCGTCTCGGCACGTAGAATATCGCGACGCCGCAGTCGTCAAATTTGCAAAGAGACCCCTATAGAATGGGATTGTCCGTCCACATTCGTCAATTTGGGCAAGTAGATTGTCCAAACACCTCACAGCATATGATTTCTCTTGCAAGCAGTGGTTCCTCCACGTCAGCCTCGCCACTACTAGCGACCATCACACACGTCTTTGCATCAAGACCATCAATTGCATCCCCAGCCTTCCCCCAAAGAACCACGTACAGACCAGCCACCACGGCTGCTGCCCCAATCAAACTGCAAGTTATGAGACCTCTGTCACATGTTAATTACAACGAACTTAATTGACCATGAAGTATTTACCTTCCCAAGTATAAATCTTCATGGGTTACGACGGCGGCCAACATGGTAGTCATGACTGTGCACAGCGGATTGAACAGAGCAGAGAACAGCGGCCCTTTCCTCGAGATAGTCCATGCTTGAATACAATATGCTGTTGCAGATCCAGCTATTCCCTGCAAGTGGTTCATATAATAGTCTTTCAAATATTTTTATTAGAAGACGAAACTACGGGTAACTTGAACAGCTCTTCATTCATCAATTCATATCATACTGCATAAATGCAAGTGAACAGCTCCAGATTGGAGCTGAATCGCCAGGCAGTACGATTTCGTTCCAGGTATGGAGTCAGCACTAAGGATTGCAAAGCTGCAAACGAGCACATCCAGAAGGACATAATCAGTGGCTCGGGAAAAATACGACAGAGGGACACCTGCAAGGGGGTGCATATAAGCAAGATTTCAGCAGAGTTGGAAAAGGGACATCACCACGCCATCGCTACTCATGTGGTTAGCGATTACCTGCAAAATTAACCAAACTGACCAGCAGATATTGCTGCCCATGAAGGAAAGGCAAGCCATCAACCAATTCTTACTGACCGATGCTTGAAGAAGAAAAAGCTTCTTTCCTTTGAAGAAAGCCATCGACACCGCTCCTCCTATGCATATGGCAGTTCCGATAACCTTCGCCATGCTCCTAAAGCTTCTGATGTCCACCTTCTCCATGCTACTCGCATTCATTAAACGTTGGGGAAAAGGATTTCCAGACATAATCATATATGTATATGCAGAGGCGGATCTGTTCTTACCCAACCGAAGCTGCCATGAGAAATGTGACGGCAGGGACCAAGTTACCCATTGCAGTTGCAAGAGGAGAAGAACCCAAGTGAAGTCCCGTCAAATATAGGCTCTGGTTAGCGGTCACACTGAATCAAATGCAGGGTTATTCGCAGTCAAGTATGAACTTGAACAGACATATTGATATGCGTATTTAGATATACCCTGCAAGAGCAGCGAAAAACACCAAACACAAGTCCTTCTTTCCCACATTAATCACCTCTGTGCTTCTCCTGCAATCAACTGAAAGTTGAAATGAGGTTGGCGATTTGACTTGATCTCATGACAAATTAAAGGAAAGATGGAAGCACCTATGAATCATGTAAGCAACTGGTGCAAGAGAGAGTGAGGCAACGATATGCCTGTAGAGAATGAAGACCATGGGGCTCATTCCTCTGTTGAGGGAGAGCTTGAGCAAGAGAACAACAGAGGCGAAGATGGCTTGCACGAAGACCATGGCCGCAATCGGCTTGTATTCCTCGGAGAAAGACATGTCTGAGAGCGGAGGATCGGACCTGTCTACAGATGAAAGCAAGCAAGAACAGAGCAGGCCTAAATTCAGACGGTGGACAGGGTTAATACACGGTTGGCAAACCCTCCTATATTAAATCGTTTGATCTGCTCGTCTTATCTTGTGCAATTCCCAGTGGGCGCGATGGGCGCACCTGTTTTCTTTCTGGGCAATTGCAGAGAAATCCTGCTCAGTTTCAGTTGACTTTAAAATACAAAAATGATGTTCATAGTACCTCAACAGCTAAAGCATAAATCCTTATCTATAATGCAGTGATGTCATTTCCTCGATGAAGCCATCGCAATGATATGTTATACTGAGATGAAAAGCTTATAGTGGGCAATAGGAGAAGCTCCTTGGCGTTAAGAGCAGAGGCTGTTGGTTGTCTGCTGGCCGTTGGATCAACTCTCGTGACGATCAGCTTCATGGTGCCCTATAGTAGAGTACAATGTCTAAAAAAAATCAAGTCGGATATTGAACCGATTTGCCTCGATTTTGATTCAACCAGAGCCGACTATGGGTTCAATCCGATCGAGGCGGGGATGACATTAATATGACATGTTGGTTCAACTATTGGATTTGTTTTTTAAACAAGAAATCTATTTGATAAATCACATAGTTGCGTATACGGTATGTAAATATTTTTTTTAAAGCTACGTGGTGACGACGTGGCAAAATTAATGTTCAGATAACATTGTAAGCTACTTTACTGATTAAACTAGCTTTAAATACATTAATCATAATCGAACGTCATGATACTTTTTTTATTTCAACATAAATTATATAGAAAGATGGCATTTTTGTTCAAATTCCAGAAGAGTTTAAGTAGATGGTTTTCCATTTACAACTTCTTAAACCAGGGTAAACGATTGTAACATTGATCCATAATAAGTAGGGGATGTCCATCTAGTTGAATAAGTCGTGCTAGCCACGACTTGACCTTGAATTTGATATGTAAATTCAAACTTGGGCTCAGACTTGATAAGCTTCGACTCGAGGAATGCTTAATTAGAAGATCTCGAACTCGTCGAGTTCGAGTTGTTTCATGAGCTTCTTAACAAGCTTTTGTAGGTTGATTTTACATTTACTGCTCATGAACATTCTTTAATAGACCAAGTTAAACCCATTAGGAATGCCAATAATACTAATGACATGAAGTTTTTTTAACCGTATATATAGATGAATTTATTCTTGGTAACTTTTGTGTGTGCGTATATATAGTTTCATTATATTAGTATTGTGTGAACTAATCTTATATTCTCATATTTATAATGCTTCTTATTTTTGATGTCATGCTACTTTAGTTAAATATAATGCATTGTGTCCAAATTTCATATCAAATTCATTTATAAACCATAGGATCATTGTTATAGTAAACACTTTGTTATGACCTGAATATCATGAGGACTAATGCTAACAATTAATCTCTCTAAATCAAAAGTGTTGGTATGTTAATTCCAATCTAAAATTCAATCGCAAAATCAAATACATATTGTACTCGATGAAGGTGTGTCAAAATATAACTTGACGAATCTGTGATTCGTCACTATAAAAGCTGAAAATAGAGCTTCATTCCCAAGAGATCAACAACAACAACAAAGCCTTTTTCCCACAATTAAGTAGGGTCGGCTACATGGATTCTTCGCCTCCATTCAGATCTATCTTGGGTCAATCCCGGGCTTATATCCACAAAACTAAGATCCCTTTGTATGGTCTCTTTCCAACACTTCTTGGGCCGTCCTCGTCCTCTCTTAGCCGGCTCAACATCCCAACACTCGCATCTCCTAACTGGTGCATCAGCTGATCTTCTTTGCAAATGGCCAAACCATCTTAAGCGATTTTCTCGCATCTTATCCTCGATTGGAGCTACACCAACTTTCTTTTTGATTACATCATTCCGAATCCGATCTTTACGTGTGTGTCCACACATCCACCTTAACATTTTTATTTCTGCTACATTCATTCTTTGCACATGTTTATGGTTCACATGCCAACATTCGGATCCATAAAGCATAGCAGGTCTCACGGCTGCTTTGTAAAACTTTCCTTTAATTTTTAAAGGAATTTTCTTATCACAGAGAACAGCAGAGGCTCCTCTCCACTTTAGCCAGCCGGCATTTATTCTATTAGTAACATCTCCATCAATTTCCCCATCATGTTGCAGAATAGATCCCAGATATCTAAAGGAGTCTCTCTTCTGAATGTTATCGTCACCAATCTTCACCTCGATTCCTTCACCATTGCTTCCATCAAAGGTGCACTCCATATATTCCGTCTTAGCCCTACTTATACGAAATCCTTTAGTCTCCAACTTATGTCTCCAGACCTCAAGCTTCCCATTTACTCCATCTCTAGTCTCGTCAATTAACACAATATCATCAGCAAATAACATACACCAAGGTAACTCATCCTGAATGTGACTTGTCAACTCGTCCATAATCAAAGTAAAAAGAAATGAATTCAAAGCAGAACCTTGATGTAAACCAATGTTGATGTCAAAATATCCAGTCTTCCCAGATGGGGTCCTTACACAAGATAAAGCCCTATCATACATTTCCTTTATGAGGTTATTGTATAGGACAGGTACTTGTCTCTTCTCCAACACTCTCCACAATATCTCTCGTGGGACAAAATCATAAGCCTTCTCCAAATCAATAAAGATCATGTGGAGGTTCTTCCTTTTAGCGCTATAAATCTCCATTATTCTCCTCAGTAAATGGATGGCTTCAATCGTTGAGCGACCTGGCATGAATCCGAATTGGTTTTCTTTTACGTTGGAAACTTGCCTCAATCTTATTTCGATCACACGTTCTCAAATTTTCATAGTGTGACTCATCATCTTGATACCTCTATAATTTGAACAATTTTGAATGTCTCCTTTATTCTTATAAAGAGGCACCACGATACTCCTCCTCCAATCTTCAGGCATTTTCTTGTTTCGACAAATAACATTGAATAGATTCGTAAGCCAAGTCAAACCACGCTCACCTAAAACTCTCCATACTTCTACAGGGATGTCATCCGGTCCTACACCTTTCCTGGGTCTCATAACCTTCAAAGCCTCCTCTACTTCCTTTCTTTGTATCCGTCTATAGCTTGCACGATTCAAGTAACTTTTACTACAAGCTAGATCACCCAAAGTGATCTCTCTATTTCCTTCCCCAATGAAAAGTTTATGGAAGTACTGCTCCCACCTAGTCTTTATATCCTTCTGAGTAACAAGCACATGACCTTCCTCGTCCTTAATGCATCTTACCTGAGAAAGGTCTTTGGTCTTTCTTTCCCTTGCTTTGGCCAACTTGAATATATCCTTCTGTCCCTCCTTAGAGTCAAGATTTTTATACAAAACTTCATAAGCTTTTGATTTAGCTTCGCTTACGGTCTTCTTTGCTTTCTTCTTCGCTATTTTGTAGTTTGTGACAGTTTCCTCTGTTTTATCCTTAGACATAGCTTTAAAGCAAGCTCTTTTTATTTTTAGCTTCTCTTGTACCCCTTCACTCCACCACCAAGCCTCCTTTTGACCTGGAGTTCCTCCCTTTGACTCGCCTAGCATCTCTTTGGCTACTTTTCGGATACAAGATGCTACTGCCTCCCACATCTCGTTTGCATTACCGCTACAATCCCAAGATAAGTCTTCTAAAACCTTCTCCCTAAAGCTCGCTTTCTTCAGTGGAAGATTCCACCATCTAGTTCTGGTTATCTTAGAAACCCTCCTTTTCTTTACCAGCCCTTTCATTTGTACATCCAAGACTAACAAACGATGTTGGGTTGTCAAACTCTCTCATGGGATTACTTTGCAGTCTTTACAACACAACCGATCTCTTCTCCTCAACGCAAAGTAATCTATCTGTGTTCTTGTTGGCCCACTCTTATAAGTAATTAAATGTTCCTCCCTTTTATTGAAGAAAGTGTTTGCTATGAAAAGATCATATGCCGTTGCAAAATCCAGGATAGCTTTTCCCTCTTCATTTCTATCTCCAAAACCATGTCCTCCATGAACACTAGCATACCCTGAAGCATCTTTTCCCACGTGTCCATTAAAATCTCCACCGATGCAAATCATCTCTCTTTGTGGGATTCCTTGTAGACTCTTATCCAAATCCTCCCAAAAAGCATGTTTAATCATTTCATCTAAACCAATTTGTGGTGCATAAACTGAGATGATATTCAGAATTTCTTCTTCAAGCACCAATTTTAGCAAAATAATTCGATCCCCAAATCTTTTCACCTCAACCACACAATCCTTCAAATCCTTATGAACAACTACTCCAATACCGTTTCTACCCTTATCTTTACCTGAATACCAAAGTTTAAAGCTTGTCTTCTCAATCTCCCTTGCTTTCTCTCCAACCCATTTAGTCTCTTGAAGACACAGTATATGAATTTTCATTCTTTCCATCGTATCCACTATCTCCATCAACTTTCCAGTTAAAGTGCCAATATTCTATCTACCAATCCGCAACTTCCGTTGCAATATCTTTTGGACTAACTTCTTTACTCACATGCGTCCATTATGCGAGAACCCTTGTAAATTTTGGACTGCATCCGGGTGGTGATGCAGCGGAACTAGCTTAATTACCCGCATGTGTTCCTCATGCGGGAACCCTTGCAAATTTTGAACTACATCCAGGCTGCGATGTAGCGGCCCTTGCTCATTTTTCATTGCATTCGGGCGATGCAACGCGTCGCAAGTAGGGAACGCCCCAACAAAATCTGTATGTTTGCTTAAATCCATGTTGAAAAGATCCGACTGCCATGAGGCAATTTCTTAAATAGTATTTTTTAGAAAAAGAGTACTATTTAGAAAGTTGTCTCTGACTGTTTTACGTTGGCTGTCGGCTACCTAACGCAACCCTCCTCATTTACCCGGGCTTGGGACCGACCATGGCTGAGTTTCCCAAGAGATCAATTGCATTTAATCATTTATATTACATTATCAGCATTCATGCATGTATATATAATATTCATATTCCAGCATTCATAATTGCAATAATAAGAAGCCAAATTTTTTGTGTAAATAATTACATGTATATTAATACAACTTCTCTTATTTTTAATTATTTTTTACTAATTCCAAATAAAGTAAAAAGAACTCCATTACGTACAAAATATTAATCTTAGTAAATGAAAAATATTAGAAAAATACTACCATATATATATATATGATCAACAAAGCCAAACACTACTTTTGAGACAAAAAGACGCAAAGTCAAATATCTCTCAAATGCAATTCCTATGAACTGTGTCTCACTTTTGAATCAATGTACATTTAATTATCTACAAAACAAGACTAAATCAAAAGAATTGAAGTTTATGTGTGAAACTTGTGTTCTGGGACCTCATTGTATATTGTATATATTGACTGGCTTTGATCTTATTATTTTATGTACACAATTTAACTCTTTTTTATTTATTTATTTTTTATTTAATTTTTTGATTTATTTTAAAGTTTACACAAATCCCAATCAAAAATGAATTAAAAACAAAGAAAACGAGTCATCTTGAGTCTGTATATATAGTTGTATATAAGTCCCTCCTCTTTTATTTCTTTATTTTCTTAATATCAGAAAAATTAGATTAATGTGTAAATATTTTTATTCTATTTTATTTGATTTTATTTTGAAATTTTATTATTTAAAAATCATAAAAAATTGTAAAATGTAAAAATGAGATATTCTATGTACATAGAGAACCGTCAAAAATACATTATGTATAGATGACTTCTTTTGGTTTTGGTTCCATCACGAAAGTTGTAGATCTCATCGAGATGAACAATATTTATGAAGACCACCTTTTGATTTGTTTTCATTTGCTATTTTTTATTTTTCATTTATTTTATTTTTTGATTTCTCTGAGAGCGATAAGGGGCAACTCCTGGAGCAGCCACATGTCGCCCCCACTTATTCACTTATCTGTCCCTTTTCTGGATCGTTGGATGAAATGTGCTTCATCCAACGATCTTGATCTCACTCCCTTTTAATTTTATTTTAATTATTTTGTTATTTTCTTTTTATTTTCCCTTTTATTTACTTCTCCGCCATGTGACGTCCACATTCGATCTCGGCCCATCGAATGGTCGTGCTTCGTCTTTCTCCTACGAAGCTTGCAACCGAAGACTGCCTCGCCTCCATCCCTCTCCTCCATGTTGTGCCACCTCTACAAACCTCACCTCTCCTGCAAATCGATCCCCCTCTCTCCCTCCACCTCTACATCACCACCTCTCGGGGAATCTCACCAATACCCAACAAAAACCCATCTCAATGATGGTCAAAACCCACCAGCCATCCTTGGCTAGAGAGAGAGCAAGCCCCACCTCCGGTGACAACGTCTAGTGCAATTATTGATCAAGGACCTTCTTCTCCTCCAGATGAGATCCAAGTCTCTGGTGATCCGTGTCGTAGTTCCACTGGAAGAAGCTGCTCAGCTCGGTCGTCAGTCGTGACCTTGAGTGAGAACCAAAAGGGGCTTTGAATGCCTCTATCCCCAGAAGATTTGTCCACAACCCAAAAAATCTTAGGTAGTCCCTTTTCTTCCTATGTTCCTCTTCCTTTTATTTCTTCTTCATTGGCAACCCTCTCTGTTATTCCTTATTCTTCCCCAATTTTTCCTTCGCCCAGTTCAATCCGATCAAACCCCCATTCTGAGTCGGCTACGTATGATCACCTCTTCTTTTCATCGTCTCCCTTTCCCATGATCATATTTGAGTGTTGAATAAGCTTGAATCGACCTGGACCTCCACCATCTCCACTCGAGCAGGTAATCGTCCATCTCCACTCCATCTTGTGTCTCCCCTTTTTGTGTTGACACTTGCAGGAGTTCGATCTCATCTCCCTCTCCAACCATCGAGCTTCCATGATTGATAGTTCCTCCGCCCTTTGAATATTTAACGGGATGAAGCCCATGAGCAACCTCCTCTCACATACCTCAGATCGACTCATCGACCGACTCTCCTCCTCGAAGTCGTCCACTATAGCAGCCGGTCATGTGTCGACCAGTACACTCCCCTCTGACCTTAACCTCGAAGATCTTCTTCCATGAAGGACCTGATCACCAACATAACATATGAGACTCCTCTTCTTTCGGCCATCTTCACAATCATCGAAAGGATGTAGGTGTCGTTCAATCTTGATTGGGCAGTAGCTGTAGTGGTTCCTCGTCAGATGTCGATTCAATGTTAAACGCTCTAGAACATGCTATGTTTCTCTCCAGAGTCATCCACCAAGCCAACAGCCTCGACCGACTCGAGGCTGTCATCTCTCGCCACGTGGATCAACAAAGCCAAAGCACTTCCCAAGCCTCTAAGCTCTCGCACGCCGCACGCGGGAGGGGAATTTTATGTGATAAACCCTCATAGATTTTTGGAATCACATTTGAGACTTCCTCGCGTGTGCATCACCCCCACTCAAGGAAAATACCAAAGAATCCCCTCTGGGTTCTGTTAATGTTTTTCAAGTCTCTATATGCATTGATTTTTAGTTTATTTATTTCCAAAACTTTGTGTTTACTCTTGCATGTTTATAGATGTTTGGATCATTGTTTGCCATTGTTTGTTAATTCTAAAAATTGCATATTGTTATTCAACTAATTATATATCTCCTAGTTATATATTTGAAATTTTGTGATTGGTGATCTATTTATTTAAATTCTTTTGGTTTGACATTCCATATTTTACCCATTGGAGCTTCAACAATTCATAGTAAATCAATCTTAGCTACAAAACTCAATGAGTGTAGGATTAATTAGTCTCTAATATCTATCCAAAAATCATCTCATTTGTATGCCTGATTTCCTCTCAATAAATTATTTAGTGATTGAAGTAAGTGATTTTTAATTGTTTGTAAACTTAGTATTTTCATTTTTCAGAATTTTTCCTGAATAGATTTGTATTAAATACATCTAGGATAATTTTATTTATGGAAAATAATTAGATTTGCTAATTATTAAAATTAATTTACAGAAAATCACACTGACTGCATATGTAATTCATGAAAAATTTACTTTGCATCAAAAAATTCCAAAATATAGTAGGTTAATTTAATCATTTGTAACTTACTATCCAATTTTCTTAATTTTTGCAATTTATTTGCACGAAATTTGCGTAAAATCTTTAAAAAAGATCCATTGTTTATGCATACATCTTGTGTCCTAAAAATATAAAAAATGCTCTTGATTTATCATTGCGTAAATAAATTGGGAAAATAGACTTTTAGATTTTTGAGCTCTTTGCATATTAATGTGGATTTTCCAATTTAGGCTAATCTGACCTTCATATTATTAGTTTACATTTGCATCACATCATTATTCACATTACAAAAATAAAAAAACCCTTGAAAATTTAGCAGCTAAATTATCTGAGAATTAACCTAAGAAGACAGTGGCCTCCCTGAGTTCTACCTTGGGCTTGTCCAAGTAAAAAAAATATACGCCCGCTTTGAATTGAATTGACTAACATTATATAAGTGATCTTTTAATAAATTACGATTTGCTCATCTGCAACGAAAGGACACATTAATTAATTCTCAGAAACTAAGCAGGGTGATTCTGCATTTTTCAGATGGTGTCGTTGTCGGGGAGATACGACTTAGGTTGAATTTTAGAAATTTTAGAAGTTAGGTTTTACACCTCCCAAGTAGTCTGACCCCTGGGCTCTCTTGTAATTAATTTTCTCCTTTATTCCTATTCAGCATTTTTGTCTTTACTTTGTTTATTTTATTTTATTTATATATCTCTCTCTAACATGCATTTTATATTTTTGTGCGAGGGCCTGGTGGACCGAAGCAACTACATTGGAGCCGAACAACTTAGGTGCATCAGAGGATGGTTCTCCGTGGGTTGAGCCAGCTGAGAAGGGCATAAAAATTAAGATTGAGTCAAGTCATGAGAGAGTGTAGAGTGTAGGTTTTAAATTTATGCATTTTAATTTGATTTTTGTAATTATTTGTAATAATTGTTCTTCACAGTGGTTCCCGTTTGGAATCTCGCATGTGTAGATGAACTTGGACATTCTTATTCTTGTAGTGTGTTGAGACATGTTTCACTCTCGTGTGGAGGGTGGGACTCGACTTGAATGTCTCATAGGTTAGACCTACAATCACTACAAAAATAGGCAGGATTGGTGTGCACATAAATGCTCGTAATGTGCATGCCTAGTGCACGCCATGTGCACGCCCGACTAGTGGGCGAGCACATGTGCTCGTTCAGGGCGTGCTCACTTTTACGAGAGTCGCTACGGCTGGTGGGCGAGCACATTGGGACGCTATGTGCTTGCCCGCCAGTCGGGCGTGCACAGATGTGCTCGCCGATGTGATCGCCCCTATTAAATAGGGCGGTCAATCACGGAGCACCTGGCGAGCACATGTGCTCGCCCAAACTGATTTCTAGGAAAAAATTATACAGGTTCGACGGGGTTTTGACTCCTTGTCGAACCTGTATAGCCTGCCAATAAACCACTGCAGGTACTTATCAGAGCTCCCTAAGCGTATATATAGTATAGCAGTTCGACAACTAAGATAACTAGCACTGACAAGTGAAAGTCACACAATATACATGAACTTAGAAATAAACATTCAAATTTAACATCTAAATACTACAAATATATGTTTGAAGCAACAACGACAAGTAAATTACAACAAATTATATTATCAAAGTTTATATAGATTAAAAGAAGGGCTAAAAGTTTAACAACAATACAAGTTAATACCAACAATAATTTACTTCTTCTTTGATCTAAAAAATTTAGACATTAAACCCTGCTTTGATTTCTTTTTTTCCTTCTCCTTTTCTTTGAACCTAGCATACATGCGTGCCTCTTCTTCAGGGTCGTTCTCCTCCTCCTCTTCGTCATCGAATTCAATCTCTTCAAGTTGAGATGAATGCCCTTGCGACCTATATTATATATGGAAGATATATATCTGTTACTTGCATTTTGTAAATATAGAAATATAAAATTATTACTCATTCTATAAGTAGAATACTTACACGTACGCCATGTGGTTGTGTGTACGATGGCTGGGAGTATGCAAAATAGGAGTGACGATGTTCCTCCACATAATATGGAGGAAGACCACCAAGCGTCTGCTTCCTGTTCGCCACAACGTCCCTCTCCGCCAATACCTTATAAGATTTTCATTGTTTAATATGAAATTATATATTAGAAATGAGTATAGTAAGATAATATTTAACTATACATGCTTCCATATTGTTTTATTAAATGGTGGTTGCTCTCCAGTTAGATCGACACCCCATTTTTTTGCAGATAGTGCCGAGTAACGATCCTGAAATACAAAGTTAAATATATATATATATATATGAGTCATAATATATCATTCAATTGCAAATAAATTGATAGACTTATCAACAATTCTCCTGCCTCAGGAGTGAACCATTGCGACTCTCCTTCTCTCCCACTCATATGGGACCTTGACCACCACTCTTGAAAAGAGGGTTCTCTTTCCGACCTAGCTGCCTGAAAAAAATTTTAAAATGTGATAACAACATTGCATTATATTAAAGTAGATCTCCAAAAATAAATTTTAAATACCATCTCCGCTCTAATCTGATTGTGGCTTTTAGAGCCACTTGTCGATTTAATCCTTTGTTTTTGGCGGTTTGTCCTTCTCGTCGTAGATCTTCTTCCAAACTCTGCATCCGCAACGAATGCATCACAGAAAGCCACCCATCTGCAAGGATTATGTTATGATTATTGATTATTTTAAAAAGTTTATTATAAATTATTTGACAAATACAATACCTATCCTCCGTACACCATGTTGGCGGGAACCTCTTCATCTCCTCAAAATTCATCTCCTCACATCCCGTCTTCGCATGCGAGTCTCTCCTTGCCTTGAAAAATGTACCGCTCATTCTCTTTTCTGCCAAATGAATAAAGGCTCTACGATAAGCCTCCTTCCCCTGACCAGAACCAAGGCGAAACCTACTCTGAAAATTACGACAAATTATCAGATCCAAAAAACTTGACCAAAAATTTCTGTATCACTTCTGAGAATTTTTTCTTACTAGAAACATGTCAAACAGTCTCTCCTGTTCTGCAGCAGGGATGCGACACCATCTAAATTGCATGGAAGTCAAGTATGTCTTGATTATGTTGGTTATCTCCTTTGCCACCCTGTTGCTATTCAAAAAATCCCTACATTTGCTAAAAAATTTAAATATGATATAATTTGTAAATATTTAGAAAAATTTTAATGACAAAATTTATTAAAATTTTACCTCCCATCCGTTGTAACCTCCAACAAAGGGTGGGACGCCGAAGTCTATCCAACTGCAGCAGGTAAAGGCACGAAGGTGCTCGAACGTCCAGAAGAAGGAGAGTCAGAACCCATCGATGTCCGTGTTGGTATGGGGACCGGCACTGGGAATCCAGTAGGGGCTGTTGAGGTAGATGGCTCTCCATAGCCGCCTAATAAAAGGGTGGCGAAGGATAACCAAGAGACTCATAGTAGGCTATGACCCGGCGGACCTCGTCGGACTGTGAATCAAAAACAGCATCCGGGGTGGGTTGCCTACTAGACGAAGGTGTGTCTGAGGAAGATGGACGATTGGATCTATGTGATCCATGCGCCCCGCCACGTCCAAAACCTGTCATGACTGTAATGATGATGTAATAGTTAATTACATAATTATTACTTAAGATTTTAGCTAATTCGATTATAATTGTGTAATAAAACTTATAACTAATCTTCATCATTTATTTCGGTGGGATTAAAGACATTTCTTCGTTTTCTGAGTTTTTTGAGTCATCATTTCTGGAGTCAGTATCATCTTGTAAGTTAACAAAAAAAACTTCATTATCAGCCAATCGAATTGATTCGATGATTGGGACTTCTTCTGTTAAGTCTATTCGTTCATGTGTCAGTGTGAATGCTTCATCTATGACATCTTCATGATAAGTGTAATCATTAGAAATATAACCTCGAGAATATATCTTCACAACAGTTATAGTTTCAACGCTCTTTTTCTTCTTTGATACTTGTGGGAGATAACATACTTGATTCATTTGAGAAGCTAAGACGAATGGTTCAAATCTGCGTATAAATTTCTTGGTACCACGTCGACAATGTTATTTCTTCTATCGAGTACTACACCTCTATTGGGTTCATACCAATCACACAAGAAGAGAACTACTTTATTCAAGCCTGGTATACTATATTCCACTTCTAATATCTTATTTAAAATTCCGTAATAATTCATATGATCTTCCTCATAACAAGATCCGTGAACCATCACTCCATGATTCTGAGTTGTTAAATATTTATCGGAATTTAAGGTATGAAAACGATAACCATTGCTGCAACAAGAGTTGTAAGATCGGACCTTATAAACATGTCCTTCTCCAAAATATTTTAAAATATGAGAATAGAAATCACCACCGTCCAACTGTTTTGAGCGGTCTTTAAATCAAGCTGGAAATTGATTCCAGTAGGCGCTCAGAACTTCGTCATCTGAATACATAGGATTTTCCTTGATAATTTTCTTCTGAAATTCCCTAAAATTAGTAAGAGAAACATAAGAATTATTTGAACTTGAATATATACATAGAGTAATACAAATACTTACTGAACATATGGTGTTATTTCCTCGTAATTGTCTAATACGTATAACTCTGCAGTATCCTTCTCCTGTTTCGATAAGAAACGTTCAGTTGCCTTTCCTATGAGCTGAGTGGATGGACGAAAGATACTGATACAAGGTTCTTCCTCAGAGTAAATTGTCCCATTCCTCCTAAATCTGTTGTAGATAGTCTCCACATCTTCTGGAAGATACCTTGCGTAGAATGTCGCGACTTCCTCATATATATATTGTGAACTTATAGATCCTTCAACTTTACTTTTATTTCGGACCTTTCTTTTAAGAAAGAACATAAACCTATATGAAAATAGGTTAACATTTTATTGAAATAGTAAAGAATGCAAGGAGATTATAATATTTTTAATAACCTTTCAAATGGATACATCCAACGATATTTTACCGGCCCTCCTACTTTTGCTTCATATGGAATATGAATCATCAGATGCTCCATCGAATCAAAAAATGAAGGCGGAAATGTCTTCTCCAAGTTATGCATAATTACAGGAATGTTTTTATGAAGATAATCCATCTCCATGCGGTGTATGCGTGACGAGCACAGCACCTGAAAAAAATCTGCTAACATCTGAAAGAACATCGACAATGTTTTTTGGTAACAATCCTCTGAACACTAACGGTAGCAATCTTTCCATAAAAACATGACAGTCATGACTTTTCATTCTCTTAAATGAAAACTTCTTCAAATCGACCAAATTGGAAAATTTTGATGCATATCCGTCTGGAAACTTCAATTTGCTTGTCCATTCGTAGACAAGCTTAACTTGATTTCTATCTAAGGTATACTTCGCTTTGGGAACTTCAACCCTTCCACTATCATGTTCCTTTATATGCAACTCTGGCCGATTGCATATGATTTGTAAATTACGACGAGACTTTACTGTATCTTTTGATCGACCGATTACATTCATAACAGTATAGAAGATACTATCAAATACATTTTTCTCTATATGCATAACATCTAAGTTGTGTTATATCAGTAACTTACTCCAATATGGTAACTTCCAAATTATACTCTTCTTAATCCAATTATGACTGTCACCAAAACCAAGAAGATTTTTTGTTTTATCTCCATTCTCTAAGGTTGATTTCTCCGGCTGTTCCAAGTTTGATAATATCGTACCGTCTGTCTTAAATGGTGGGGGTCTGAAAGATCAATTGTGTTCCTTTTAAAAGACTGCTTCTGTCTTCGATATGGATGATTATTTGGAAGAAACCGTCTGTGACAATCAAAAAAATATGACTTCTGACCGTGTTGAAGCTGGAATGATTTAGTACTCTCCATACAATATGGACAACTTTTACGTCCATGCATACTCCATCCAGATAACATTCCATATGCTGGGAAGTCATTTATCGTCCAAAGTAGAGCTACTTTCATGTTAAATGCTTGACTCTTATTAGCATCATATGTATCAACTCCATCGACCCATAACATTTTCAACTCATCTATAAGAGGACATAAATAAACGTCAATGTATTTTCTCGGATGTGTAGGTCCTGATACCAACAGCGAAAGAAACATAAACTGTCGCTTATTACATAACCATGGGGGTAGATTGTATGGTATTGTCATTACTGGCCAGCAAGAGTAATCTTTACTTCTTCCATGAGGATTAAACCCGTCTGTACATAAACCTATAACGCAATTCCTCTTTTCATCGTTAAATGTAGGAAAAGCTGACATCAATACTTTCCAACAATCAGACTTGGATGGATGCTCCATATACTCATCAACTTTATGTTTCGCATGCCATGTCATGTACTTTGTCATTTCTTTGCAATAATATAGTCGTTTCAATCTCGGAGTCAACAGGAAATAACATAAAATCTTTCTCGAGATTTTTATTCCACTCTTACTAGCTGCCTGATATCTTGGCTCATTACATTCAAGACACCGTTGTAAATGTTGGTGTTCATCGTAATATAAAATATGGCGATTTATACATGAGTCTATTTTAACTTCCGCTAAACCCATCTTCTGCATCATCTTTTTTGTTTTATAACATTGAGAAGAGAAGCGTATTAATTATGTTATCACTTGAGCCCGTCCATAAGGATTCAAACTTACTAAAAGATGATCGTTGTCACAAGCATCTTTATTTCTAACGAAATTTCGGCAGCATAACCCTGCACCTCTCCCGTATACCTCATAAATCAATCATAATTAACTTTCAAAATAATCATATTAGTGATTATTTCAATAGTAAACTATGATTGATTTGGTATACCGAAGAGGAAGAAGATATGAACTGAATTTCCGTAAGAAATAAAGAGCTTGTAACAACGATCACCTTTTAGTAAGTTTGAATCCTTACGGACCCCCTTAGTCTTGGATCTCCGAACTAAGGAAAGCTAACATAAATGTAATACTTTAAGATCACTTTACGTCATACATTTGTACGTGCTACAAATGAGACTATAAAATAATCTTAAAATATTTATTCATTTATATTAGCCGGGCAATTACGTAAATTTGGTTGGTTAATGATGGGGATAGGGATAAGTGTGATCCTAATTTAGTGCCTAATACAGTGCTTGGGTCACTAATAGTTGAATGGGTACCTGCAAAAAAATACAAACCTGCAAACATCAAAAATCCACGACCATTGGTCTGGGATAAACATCCCAAAGAGAGCCCAATAGTGCTGTGAAAAAATAAAAAAATATAGTTAGAGGTGATCAAATCGTCCAATGTGTTGCACACGCCTCCCGTTGTGCAGGGCCACACACCACCCAGTGTGGAGGGACGCACTGTGTGTAAAGGATTTTATGTGATTTAATATTCTAATTAGTGGTTAGTGTTTTAGCCTTATAATCAACCTAACTATAAGTTAATGTGATATACTTGGTCACATTAACTAGAATTTAATGTGATAATAAATTATCACAAAAGAAATATTGGTGTATATCATATCTCATATCAACACGATATGAAATTGTCCGACTAATATTAATGATGTTCATCATATTTATTATCTACACTATTGAAGTTGGCTAACTAATGTTATTCACAAGTTATACCTAATGTTAATCAAAAGTTATACACAATGTTAATTATTTAAGCACAAATATACAACATCATTGCAATATATTCTTATACCGTAATTTTAATCATTTTAAGAAAATTAATAATACTAACTAGCCTAGATGTTGTAATGGACATTTTATCATGTATACTTTAAAAAGTCTAAAGATAATGTTGGTTGAGACATTTTATCGAATACCTACAGGGCATAAAATTATACATATTATTGAGACAACCATAATCGAAATAACAACATTATAATGATCCACTGTTATCCTAAACATGTAAAAAACATTTAAACTATCAAAATAATACATTATATCCAACAAAAAAATCAAAAAAATTGAAACCCTAAACTATCGAAACAATACAAATTTCTAATGAAATCTTAAAAAAGAGAGAGGAGGAAGGATTATACTGAATGGTAGATGTATATCTACTCGAAACACGAAAACAGCGGGCGCTGGTGTCGGGGTGGAGGGTTGGCGGGTCGCCAGAGGGGAGATTTGGGGGAGGGATGCGTGAGAATGAGGAAGAAAGGGGCGACCGATGTTCTGTTTACGGACCTGGACGAGCACACTTACGTGCTCGCTAAGCCGTCGCTATGTGCTAGCCCAAAATTTCCCAGGCGCTAAAGTTATCAGCGCAAAAAAATTCAAGTGGGCGAGCACATGTGAGCGAGCACATGTGCTCGTCCAAATTGGTAATCGAGCCGCTCCACATAATTCAAACCGGCGACCCCCATGGGCGAGCACATGTGCTCTTCGTGTGCTCGCCTAGGGTCGAGCGAGCACATGTGCTCGCCTAGTGGACGCAAAGCTGTGCACGCCAATCCCGCCTTTTTGTAGTGAATTACGACTCTTAGAGCTTTTACATAGGTTAAATATCAATTTCTTGTGCTCATTTAATTTAGGACTACACTTCACATTTAATAAGACACACATGTAGAACGTTAAATTTAGTCAAATATTAAATTCAATTTCTTCCCAATTAATAAAAGTTCCTACTAGGTGCAGTTTCCTCACTTGCTTTTGCATATTGTATAAATTTTCGATTTTGCATTGCATCCCACATGTAGAGATCTTGGAAGCATTGTAAGCCTCCTTGCATGGCATTCATCATTGTTTTCAACTTTGCGTCGACTTTTTCGATCCCCTTCCTCTTTTTACAACTTAAGAAATTTAAAGGAGTTAGGACTGACAATAGGCGTGTCAAGTGGTGGATTAATTTACAAGTGACAACTAACATAAATCGGGATTGCTAATACAATTTTGACCAAAAAATGCATAAAAACATAAATTGATTTCGGGAGAGCAACCCCGTCCTTGAACACAGGTACTTACCCCCGACAGAATGAGTGAGGACGCAACCACTGAGGTTAGAGCTCAAATCCCTTGATTTGCCCCCTAAGTCTCCATTTTCGACTCTTGTAGATTTGGGAGATATAAGGAGTTGCCTTCAACCTTAGAAATACATTTCGGTTGTGTAAGGATGGTACTCTTCTTAGGGTGTGATACTAAAACCCGACAGCCTGGGAAGAACACCCCCTTTATTGTCAACTCTAAACCTTAATCCCTAAACCTAAAGGGCGTACAGAGTTATTTTGGGTAAGGCAACTCCATTATGTGTAAAGGATGTACAAGATTATTTTATCACCTAACTAAAACTGAAAAGATAATTGCTCGGGCCTTTGCGACCTTCAGTGTGCACAGTTGGTGAATTTTGGGTTTGCTTTGTGTTTGCATTCGAGGGCGTGCATTCAAAGATTGCACTCTTAGTGCCTTTCTGATCACTCTTGAATCATGTTCTTTTATCGAATCTCTTGATATGAATGATGGCGAGTTGGAGTGATTTTTGCTCGGACTTTGCGAACCTCTCACTGAATACCCAAAAGCAGTCGTCCTCACGAGCTAAGGATTACTCTCTTCTTGGGACCCCTTGGCTTTAAGTTAAACTTTTCCTCAAAGTCAAGATTAATAAATATCTTTATTTTCCTAAGGAGGGTCAAACCCTGACATGTCCACCTTTCTCTTCTCGCACCGAGGAAGACTCTCACCTCGATGTCTCTAAATCATCTTTTTCTACTCATACTAATTCCAATCCCTTTGATTCTGAAGGTGAAGAAGAGGAACAAGTGAACAAGATGCCTCCCAAGAACTTTGATGGAGATTGGTAATGCATTGCAGGATATCCTAGTGATAATCGGGATTTTGTGCGGGTCAAAATATATCTTACATAAGGCGGAGACACAGTCGCCGTGGCAACCCACAAAAAACCTCAATCAATCGACAATTGACCCAATAATCAAGAAATGAAAATACAAGTGTGGAGTTAAAATTTATTATAACAATAGATGTATATAGTGTGCAAGTATGCAAAGGACAAACACAGGGAGCAAACTAGATAGATTGGGCAAATTAATGCACAATTGTGGTTGTGATTCTTTGTCTATGTGTTCTTTTTGTGGGTTTTTAGTTTTTTTTGTTTTACATTTTTTGTATGTTGTTTTTAATTTTATAATTTTATATTTTCTTTTTATATTTTTATATTTTATATTTCTTTTTCTTTTAAATATATAATATAGATATATATAGGACATATATACATTGTAAGCTAATATAGATATAAATATAACTAAAAATGCTCAAAAATCAGAAAATAAAATGTTTTTATGTTTTAAATATTTTTTACTATTTTTGTGATTTTTCAAAAAATATGACTAACTTTTATATATTTTAAAGTCAAAATACCCTAAATCACGCATTTAACAAATACCCGAAATTGAAATGGAAATTAAAAATAGAAAATTAAGTCCAAAATTTTCCAAATCAATTTAACTTACAAATAATAATATATAGAAATTTATAAAATAGAAAACAATATTTTAGGGGATTTTTAGTAATTGTATAGATTTTTACAAAGGTTTTGGGGTTTTTAATTTCAAGAGTTTTCTTTTGTAGTTTTTATGGATTTTTGGTCTTAAAGTTAAAAAATGCATAAATAAACAAAATATTTGGGGGGGGATTTTTCAAAATGTTTTTATATTTTTATAGGTTTTTTAAGTCAAATGGGGATTTTTAATGTTATTTTTTTATTTTTATAAAATAATTAAGAGTCTAAAATTGCAAAATAAAACTAGGGTGTGAAACTAGAGGCAATCAGTAAATGACAACTACTTTTTTGGATTTTTTTTAGCACAATTGATATTTAAATTAAATAGAGAAAACATAACAAAACTACAATATTAACAGGGGCATTAATGTAATTAAAATAAAAGATAGGGGCTACATTGCAATTTCTCCAAAATTATATAAAGTAATAAAAAATTTAATGGGCCAAATAGAAATACAAGAAACAGTGAGATCCTGTCTGCAAAATGCACGCACCTCACGCGCACAAGCAGGTGAGGTAACGTGGCGGAGGACCTAAGTGTAATTACGAAAAGTCAAGGGGGTTCTATGCAAATATCACAAAAATAAATAGCAGCAGAGGAATGTTTCTATATTAAAAGTTAAATACAAAATTGTTGGGGTAGAAGGCGCAAAATACCCACATCATGTGTGAGCGGACGGCGGAGATGCTCTCACTTAAACACGTGGTTGCTCCACGCTTCATGATACCGATTCACGAGCGACGACTGGGATTAGATCCCAGATTTGGATCAGACAATGCTGGCTCGCTTGATCTGACGACGGTTGTAGACCTTGCAGAGGCTTCTTGATCAACGACACTCGACGATAATGGACGAACAGCGGAAGAACTCGCTGATGGCGAGCTTCAAATCGATGTGGTTCATGTCTCCGACCACCGCGAGCATCGCGGATGGCTTCCTAGCGCTCCTGAGACTCCTTCGCGCTAGATGATATCGTCAAAAGAGGCACAGGTCCTCCAGATTAGTCCAGCGACGGTGCTCGACCTGGGCCCTGGTGCATGATTTAGATGCTCCTCAGATGGAGCCCTTCAGACCCTACAAAGAAGCGCAAAGGCACAACAAGACGAAGGCAAAGGGTTCTGGGTAGTTATTAGGTGAATTAGGGGTGGAATGGTGGCGGGGAGAAGAGCGGACAATGGTGGCCGGAGCAGAACTCCAGCGAGGCTTTAAGTTTAAATCTAGGCTAGACAAGCACCCATAAAACATAAAATGGAAATAGAATCCTAGGACTACAACTAAATAGAGAGCTCAAGAAATCGAAGAAAAACTAACTCAAACGGCCAGGATCCATGAGTGTGTACCTCGACAGCCAGGTGGCCGGAGATGGTTGGAGATCACCTCGAAACCACTCCCTCGATCCGACCAAGAGATGGGTGAGCTCCCTGTCACGGAGCTCAAGCCCTGAGGTGCGAAAGGAAGGGGAGAAAGGGGCAAAAAAGGACTCAAAAAATGGGAGAAAGATCGAAGGGGAGGATATGTACAGCGTGACGGGAAGGACAGATCACAGATGTATCGATGGTGTTCTGCCCTAGGAGATGGGTAGGCGTGGATCACTGTTGTACAAAGAAGATTCTCTATGAAGGATCCCATCTTCATAGAGCCACGAATCAGTGGCTAGAAATCCAAGAAATAGGGCTGGTACGAAGCTTTGATGAGGTCTATGACCTGGGGTCAGAGTTGACCCTAGGTCAACGGATGGCGTGGCCTGATTGGGGCACGTCATCTGCAAAAAGATAAAATCCAAATGAAATTCAAAAGTAAATTGAAATTAGTTAGTAAATGATTTTATTTTTTTAGGTATAAAATAAAAAAATGTTTATTATTTTTTATAGTATTTTATTATGATTTTTATTTATTTTTTTGAGGTATATAATTACAAGTTAATTTTTAGGGTTAATATATAGGTATATTTATCTATGTTTTGTGTCTTTTATTTTTATTTTGTATTTTTGATTTTATTAATTTATTTTAATACTTTATATAATTATAACTTATTTTTAGATACTTAAATATATTTTTATTATATTTTTTTGATAAAATATATACACTTAAATAAATATATATAGATTATGTAGGTATAAATACATGCACTTTATCTATGTATTTTGTATTCTATTTTATTTTAACAAATTTTCTTTGGTTTTATTTTAGCTTTAAATTTTTAATAAAAGATAAATAATATTTACAATATTATAAAGATATATATGAATAAAAGAATTAAAGAATAGATTTCCCTTTTATTTATTTACAAGTATTAGCATATGTCTTTTACCTACATGTTTTATATACTTATTTTATCTTAATGTTTTAATCATGATTTTATTGTGGTTTTAATATGTACTGAGTTATAGGTAATATATACAAAATTATAAAATTATAAAATTATAAAATAATAAAGAATGAATAAATTGAATATTTTAATCAGGTATATTGTACAATAGGGCCCAAAACCTAACTTTCACATCTTAATTCCAAAAAAATATGAAACAACCTTCATTGAATAGCTTATTAAAAGTTATACGCTATTAGAGTAATTTTGATACATTTTGAGTTTTTATTTGGAAGATATGGGTCTGTGAAGTTGAGATTTTAGCTTTTTATTTTGTGTATAAAAAGTACACTGTGTATCATTTTTGTACAAACTCAATTTGTATGTGTGTATATATTATTATCTACATCTTTCATGTACAAAGTTTATTTATTTGAGGTATAAAAAATGGAAAATAAAATAGATCCCAAAAAAATCATAAATAATGAATTAATAAATGGGAATTTTATTGTATTATTGACCTTTATCTCCCCCTACTTTATTCCTTGTCGACCTAGTCATCAAGATGCCTAGGTCTCCAGGTTTAGAGTCATAAAATATCTTTGATATTTTATTTTATTCTTTTCTTTTCTTTATTCTATAATTTTGGCATTAAAAATATTATTTTATACAACATTTATACAACAAGGGATGGATGTTAATTTATGCAAATTGAGTGTATTTACATGCATTTACTACGGTTTTTAAGGCCAAAATGATATAATAAATGTGATGAAATAGAGTTTCATCACCTAACGAGACGGGTACGAGCTGAAGAACATAGTTAACTATTTAAAGAAGAGCTTGGTCAGTTGAGGAATGATGAAGGAAACGGACCTGAGGGTATCTATAAGGGATGCTTACAATCCCAACGTCGCATAGAATGGGAACTGGCTAAGGCCAATAGTACCACCCGATGTTGGGGAGCTGAAGAATCACTTTCTGACACTCCTGTCAAAATTCTATGGTAATGCAGTAGAGGGATCATACATGTTCCTATAGGAGTTTGAGCTGGTATGTGATAACTTAGGACGACCTGGTGTTTCTCAGAACTACATCTATCTTAAGGCCTTCCCATTCAATGTAGTAGATAAAGCCGCATATTGTCTTAAGAATTTGAGGAAGGTTGTCACTACATGGGCAGCATTGAAGGAACTGTTTCTCAAGAAGTTCTACCCCATGAGTAGAACTAATCAATTGAGATCGCATACATCTAGCTTCAGACAGATGTCCCATGAGCCTTTCCATGAGGCATGGGAACGATTCAAAGAACTAATCCAAAAGTGTCCATGCCATGATATCGAGAAGTTGATCTTCTTACAGAATCTATATAGTGGTTTGACTCCTGAGGTCCAAGGTCTAGTGAGAGCTACTTATGGATGCAGCTATCTGAACAGAGGATCCGACACGGTTTGGACGATCTTCGAGCAGATGGCAAAGATCAACCACACCAGAGCCACTACTAAGGCTTATGATAAGCCACCTCCATCTCACGTATATAAGAAGGTGGGCAGATTAGCAGTCGTCGATCTAGCGAATGACCTACTCCCCAACATGGGGATAATAAATGATAAGTTAACCAAGGTTGACCAAATCGAGAAGAAGGTAAGCGAGATACACAAGCTCATCGAGTGGGAGAACCTCACCAAGCTTCCTAGATAGATGGCGGAGTTAGCTAAGAAGGTATCTAAGATCAAGATATATGCCCCATCTGCACCCCTGCTCCCATCTATAATGTACGCCACATTCAAGAGCAACTCGTGCATAGGACTCGCAGCACATGCGCTTAGGGTTAGCCTGAGGTCCACGAGAGTTATTTCACATAGTTGACCATCGAGATAGTCACTGAGGAACATCCACATGTGTGGGGGTGAATGGGATATGGTACACCAATGATCTCAACACCACCCAACGACAGTCGCGGTAATGCCCTTAGTACCCACAACACAATGAATACCCCACTCAGTCCCAGTATTGCTAGTTTCCACCCCCTCAACAGCAGCAATTGGGCCATCATGGCCCCCTTCAGTACCTATAGTACCCCTTAGTAAAGCCAGTACAGTCAGTAGGTCCATCAGGGACCTGATAGATCTCATTAGGTTCAGCAGCGACCTCCCCAAAGGTAGGAGCACAGGTCATAATATTCTAGCACCTCTGATCTTCAAGGGATCCTAGATGATCTTAAACTCATTCGCAATGAGTAACATTATCAAAGAGCTGATATCAATCGATTATCACTTTGGCAAGACGAGTTTATAGTCCCCAGGACCTCCATCCCATCACAGGTTCATGTTAACTCCAACAACTTGAACCAAGGACAGAGCTATTAGAATGATCTGGTATACTATTTCGATTTTCTTGAATCAGATCACGAGATTCTACATCATGATATTCATCATATTACTCTCAGAAATGGTAGGACCGTGCAGACCCCTAATCTATCACGACAGAGAGGAGCGGAGGATACCGATGAGCCCACCATGTGGAGAGCTCAGATGAGGAGCATCACCAGCAGCAGCAACACCACCTTCGGGACCACCAAGGGGATTCTAATCCCTAAAAATCCAAAAAAAATAAAAAAATCAAGGAAATCCAAAAAGAAGAACGTGACATTGAGCATGATCATCAGCAGTGAGTTTTCGGGAGATGAGAATACTTACATGGATGCAACACTAGCATTTTTTCCAGTACTTTCAGTTTCAGTTCCTTTTCATGCAATTCAGTCGAGTCCTGTATAGAGTCCGAGTCACAATCCGAGTCATGTACAATTGCATTTTGAATTCTATAAAAACTCATATGATTATATTTTGTTTTACATCCAAAGCCCCCAATAATCTCTTTCCCTCATGCCTTGTCGAAGGGAAGGAAGATAATTTTTCAAAAAAAATGATAAAGATGCCTTGGAGATGGAAATGATGTGTCGTGATAATGTCAAAGTTGAGATCCCTTTTCAATTAGTGGGCATGGTTCCCACATACAAGAAATATCTAAAGGTGAGATGACACCTATAAGGACTAGCAGGAATAAGAACATGAGAACCATAAAACATGTATTATCCACAGCCACTACATGTGCAATCAGAAATGAGATTCCAAGGAAGAAGAGAGATGTAGACACCCACGTCATCACCAGTCAGATAGATAACACATCTTTTTCCTACACTTTACTCGATAACGGATCATCTATAATTTGTTTACAGTATTCCTTCCTAGATCATATATGTTTAGGTCTGCTAAGAAGATTGAGAGCACTCCTACAGTTTGCAAATCGAACTATTAAGAGGCCTAAGGGAATGTCGAGAGACGTTATCCTTGACATCGAAGAGAAGCAATATGAGGTGGACTTCACGATCCTAGATATGGAGTGTCCTCAAAAATGGCAAGATTCCAAGATCAAACTTGATCGCTCTTTTTTGAAGATGACCGGAGCTATATTTGATTATACTCTAGGAAAGGTATGCTTTCATGCACACGATGAAAGTATCGAGTTAGATGCAGCAAATGAAATGGAAGAGACCTGATTCATAGAGCAGTATAGAGTATCTCTCGTCGGAAGGCGAGTGCTACAGAATTGACACAGTTGATCACTAGTAGTAGGAGTTAGCATAGGTTAATGATTCCCACTTACCGGGAGAGGACAACGTAGATGAGGTTGTTCGATAGATTCTGAGGGATTAGACTTTACCCAAAGGAGAATTTTTTATGCATCTCCCTACGTCCTTGATGAGTTAGAAGCCAACTTCGACTTGTTAGACATGTTCACTTCAGATCAATCAAAGGACAAGGATGACGAGTCAGGCGTGACTTTTGATGATTGCATGGACACCTTTGGCGATCTGACTCCTATTCCAAATTAGTTGGTGGCTACTATCACAACAAATCTAGGATCATCCACCATAGAGCCAGATCAGAGGTAGTTGAGCCAAATATTCTCGATGATCATACCATTCTTGAGCTCAAACCTCTTCCCCTTATATTGAATTATGCCTTCCTTGAGGGACCACCTCAGAAGTTCCCGGTCTTTATCAGTGCTAGCCTAATCGAAGAACAAGAATCTCCCTTGTTAGAGATTCTTAAATAAAACCGCAAGGTGCTAGACTTGAGCATATCTAATCTCTCCAGGATTACCCTAATTTGTGCTCACATCATATTTACCTCGAGGAATGTGATGGACTCTCCTGTGAGTTCCAGCACAGGATGAATCCAAACTTACAGGATATGGATTAAAAAGAAATAGATAAATGGTATGATGAGGGGTTTATCTATCCCATCTCTGATTCCAAGTGGGTGGTACCACTTCATGTTGTGCCTAAGAAGGCAGGAGTCCAGGAAGCCACCAACTCGGAAGGATAGGAGATTGCGACATGAGTACCCACGTCGTGACATGTCTATGTGGATTACATATGCTTGAATTGTTGTGATGAAAAAGGATCATTTCCCCTTACCTTTCATTGATCAGATTCTAGAGAGACTTGTAGGGAAATAATTCTTTTGCTTTTTGGACGGGTACTCGGGTTACAATAAAGTAGCCATCGCTCTTGAGGATCAAGAAAAGACCACATTTACATGTCCATTTGGTACTTACACATTCATGTGCATGCCCTTTGGACTATGCAATGCACTGGGGACTTTCTAGCAGTTCATGATTGCGATGTTTGTCGAGATGGTGGGTGACTTCCTAGAGGTCTTTATGGATGACTTCTCGTTCCACGACGATTCATTTGAGTGTTGCATATCTCATATGGATTAAATCCTCGAAAAGTGTAGTGAGGTGAATCTGGTACTCTCTTGGGAGAAGAGCCATTTCATGGTCCAAGAGGGCATTGTATTGGGGTACGTCATCTCCAAGAGAGGAATGGAGGTTGACCCTGCCAAGGTAGATGTGTCAAGAAACTTCATCCACCAAACAACATCAAGCAAGTGTGGTCATTCCTCGGGCATGTCGATTTTTACCGAAGATATATAAAAGACTTTTCAAATATTGCCCGGCACTAACATAGATCTTAGGAAAAGACATGGAGTTCCTTGTAGATCACAGGTGTTTTAAGGCCTTTGAGATCCTTAAGAGGAAGATTATGGATGCTCCTATCTTATAGGCCTCAGATTGGTCTCTACCCTTTGAGATCATGACGGATGCTTTTGACTTTACAGTTGGGGCCATGTTAGGACAGAGGAGAGAAGGGATTCCATATGTTGTCCACTATGCAAGCACGGTCGTAGGTTAGGCTCAAAGGAATTACATTGTCACAGAGAAGGAAAATCTTGTTGTAGTGTTTGTTTGGGACAATTTTAGGTCACATCTTTTAGGGTCTAGGTTACCGTGTTCACAGATCACACAACCATCAAGTACCTCATGGAAAAGAAGGATGTGAAGGTGTGTCTTCTTAGGTGAATTTTACTAATCCAAGAGTTTGATTTGCAGATCAATGATAAGCCTGTAGTGAAAAATGTGGCGGTTGATCACCTCTCCCGCAATGAGTCACAGAGTTCCCTTGAGACTGACCCTATCAAGGACTCCTTCCCCAACGAGTTGATATGTTCCATCGACTCTCCCCCATGGTATGCCAACATGGTGAACTTCTTGGTGTCTAGGATAGTTCCCCATGATTGGCCCAAGATAAGCATTGGCCGACTTTAGTCAAAATCCATGAAATACCATTGGTAGGATCCGTTCCTTTTCTTTGAAGGTCTTAATTGTGTCTGGAAGAGGTGTATTCCTTAGGAGGAATACATAAGTGTCTTCATACACTACCATTCCTTAGAGGCAGGAGAACATCAATCCGGAAAGAGGATCGTCTGGAAAGTGCTCCAATGTGTCTTGTACTGACTGACCCTATTCCATGATGCATATGCATTTGTTCTGCCATGTCCAATATGTCGAAGAATGGGAGGGACCATTAGTTCCAAAGATGAAATGCTCATGAACCCTAGATTACGATTGATGTTTTCGATGCATGAACCATCGATTTCATGGGCTCGTTCCCTAACTGCCATGGTTACAAGCACATTCTATTCGCGATAGATTATCTCTCTAAGTGGGTGGAAGCTATCCCTACCTGAGCTGCAGACAACAAGATTATCTACAAGTTCGTGAAAGATCACATCATTTCATGGTTCGGGGTTCCCAAAGTCATCATCTCTAATGTGGGTATCCACTTTGTTAAAAGAGAGGTGAAAAAGTTAACAAAGGACTATGGCATCGAGCATAGTGTCGCTAGTCCATACCACTCGCAATCAAATGGCATGGCAGAGGTGTCGAAAAGGGAAGTAAAGGGCATTTTACAGAAGCTAGTCCACCTTGATAGGAAAAACGGGTCCCAACTCTTGGACCAAGTTCTATGGGCATACCAGACTGCTTAAAGGCCCCGCTTGGAACCTCCCTATTCAGGATGGTATATGGAAAGCTGTGCCATCTGCCCGTTGAGCTGATTCACAAATCTGAATGGTCATTGAAGAAAGTGAAGTGGAACACCCGTGAAGGACATCATAATAGAAAAATGGATCTAAGTGAGATTTTAGAAATCTAAAATAAGGAATATAACAACAACGTGATATATAAGGATAGAATCAAGCGTTGGCATGATCAACATATAAGGCACAAGAATTTTGTCTCAGGGCAGAAGGTATGGTTATTCGATGCGTAAATTCCCCATCTCCATTTCTCTATAAATTCTCCAACCCCATCAGTTCTCACACTTACTATTTTTTTATACTTAGGCTAACCAGAGCCTAAGTTTAGGGGGGCCAATGCTGCCATGTATATTCATCATTCTCCTCTTGACCTCGACCGTCCCATTTTTCTCTTCTTCTACACTTAGGTTAACCAGAGCCTAAGTGTAGGGGGTGCAGGTCGACTTCTATACTTCTATTCTTTTTACTCTTTTATGCTTAGCACAAGCTATGTCTCTTCCTCGCTCCTTATGCTCCGAGGACATAACACACGCTAAGTATAGGGTGTGTGTGTGTGTATTACATACATACTTTACCCATGGCTCGTACTTTCATGTATTTTATGTGTATAAAATTCAATAAATACAGGATGGGTAACCACTGTAAAAGTGTCAAAAAGGTGAAAAAAAGAGAAAGGAAAAATGTAAAATATGTGCAATATGTAAAATACATGTAGAATTGTATTATGTGTATATTGTATACAAGTTGTAAAATATGTATGATTTGTATAAGATTGCGTAAGAAATATTCTCCTTGTAGAATTGTTGTAAATAATACTTGTATTATGATTAGTTGTAAAAATGGGGGTATATAAAAAATATTGGGATTTTATCACTTGTGCCCCTCCGAGATATCGCAATATCAGTTATGCCCCTATCTTTTTGGTAATATCAGTTGTGCCCCTCACTTCTTGCTCCGTCATCACTTGTGCCCTTCCGTCAGATTGACCGTTAATGAGTTGACTTAACCATGGTTTTTTCAAACCTTGGTGCAGTTAAGAGGGGTATTATTGTCCACACATCTTCTTCATCTTCTTCCTCCTCCATTTGTTCTTCTTCCTCTCTTCATAATTTCTCTCTCTTAGTTGCACCTTCATGCATCCATCGAATCTTTAAACTTTTTACATTTTTCACGGATATATCACTCATTACGGATCAAATGGTGAATTTTATTGAATTTTCGGTGACTTTTCATGAATCAATTAATCAAAAATTTATCTAAATGTTGAAAGCCCTGGGGGCTGACCTGGGGCGGTGGGCTATGGGTGACCTGGGGCACAGGGCGACGAGTCTAGGGGCGACCTGGGGGTGGGGGGAGGCCGACAGGGGGCGACCTGGGCGGCGGGGCTAGGGGGTGCAGGGAGGAGGCTGGCAGGGGGTGACCTGGGGCCACGGGGCTAGGGGAGCGCGGGGGTTGCGGGGAGGAGGCCGGTAGGAGGGGGACCTGGGGCGGCGGAGCTACTAGGGGAGCAGGGGTCACGGGGAGGCAGGCAGGAAGGGGGCGGCCTAGGGGCGGTGGGGCTTGGGGGTGCGGGGGGAGGCCGGGCAGGAGGTGCAAGGTTCGCGCAGGGGGGAGGGGGGGAGGGGAGCGCGGGGAGGGGCGAGGAGAGGCAAGCGCGGGGCAGGGGCGGCGCGAGGAGGGGCGGGGAGAGGCAGGCGCGGGGAAGGGGCGGCGCGGGGGAGGGCAGGTGCGGGGGAGCGGCAGGCACGGGGGAGGGAAGCCGCAGGGCAGGGGCGGTGTGGGGTAGGGGAAGAGCAGGGGAGGGCAGGCGTGGGGGAGGGGCGGTGCGGTGCGGGGGCAGAGGTACGGAGGTGCGGGGATCTCGGGGTGGAGCTGGGAGGAGGTGAGTGCTGGGGAGGAGTTTTCGGCGGAGAGGGAGGAGGAGGAGGATGGAGGAGGAGGAAGAGGATGGGGGAAGAGGAGGAAGAAGAAGAGGATGAAGAAGAGGGTATAAAATGACCATATATCCCTTTTTTTTAAGCTTAATACTGCTTATGTCCTCAAAGTTAACGTCCGTTTGCACTGTAGATGGACGGTCACTAACCCGAGGGGCACAAGTGATAAAATAGCAAGAAGTGAGGGGCACAACTGATATAACCAAAAAGATAGGGGCATAACTGATATTACGATATCTCGGAGGGGCACAAGTGATAAAATCCCAAAAATATTTTGTCAAATAAAAATGGCTTCTCACTCAATCATGCATATAAAAAGAATAAAAAACTTGCACTTCCTTCATTTGCATTTCTGCATTTCATATGCATATGCAATGTAGAAAGTTAGCAGATTCTGAAATGAGTCATGAGTAAAAATCGAGGGTGGAATTGACTCGACCTTAAGCCACTTAATTTTCAGAGGAACTTCACTGAGAAGTAGGATTTTAGAAACTTCAGGTCATAGACTTAATTCTCCAAATTTCACAAGACAATGTTTAAGACTTTGACTCTTAGTGTCTAGCACGGTCGCCTCATTCTAAGTAGACTGTTGGACAGGGAACTAATGTGTACTCTACACTGCGCACTTAGCTCAACTCAAACAAGGTGTTGGAAGATTGCGCGTCTTTTTCTTTGGTAGCGTGGACATCTAAAGAGCGGAGCAACGAGTTGAAATAAAGCTTCAGATTAGGGATGAACTGCTGGCATAATTTTTTTCTAAGACCCCAAAACATGGGAGGAACAAAAGATTCTATATTTATCAGGGCACAAAAAGTCAATGTAGAGCAACCACAATTCCTACCAAAAAGAAGCCAATTCCAAAAAGAACATCATTGACTACAATGGTCCAAGCTTCAGATAGCATGTAGATATTGGTGGTGACTTGGTTACACTAGCCAATCTTCACAGAGATGTGACTACACTAGTGATGAATATCCATTCATTCACCTTTATTCCTTTTTTGTCTTTAAATCCCTAGATAAATAAATGTAAATACCTCTAATTTGTACAAATTAACGCATTGATTGTTGTCTGTAAATACTACATAAAAACCTATATTTAAATACAAAATAAATGAATAAATAAAAAAAAGAAAATTAACGGAGATATTGTAAATACTGACTGACCCTAAATCCTAAGACTGAGTCAATATTGACATGGTCAACAAGAAATAAAGTAGGGGGAGATATCAAAGAAACACGGACAAAATAACACAGACACCTAGAAACCCTGGGTACCTAATACACTACACATACAACCAAACTTGCACTAATTTATACACACTCTTACATATCTCAAATAAGGATATATTCAACATGACACTTGTACATAAAAATACATAGAAAAAGACAAAAATAATAACACATAGAAATAATGCACAATGAACTTAGGACACACCGAGGAAAAAGTAGCAAGCAAAACTTTACAGACTAGTAACTCCTCCATACAAGCTCCAAATGAGCATACTCACCTTTATTGTTCCTAAAATTAAATTATATATCCAATGAAGTGTGGTTTCATTAAAAATGGAGTTAATATGTAAAAGCCGACTTTCTGGGACCCCATAGTCCCACATACATGTATATTTTATTAATTATATTTATTCTTTTTATTTTTATACTTCTTACATTTTTATATACTTGTAAATATTATTTGAATCATATTAAAAATATAAACGTAGAATAAAATTATTGAAAATTCACTAAAATAAAGAATAAAATACATAGGTATATCTTTAGGGGTAAGATCTTTGAGTGCACCTTCTAATAAAGGGATAAAAGAGTCTTCACTATAATTTAAAGTATTCTGAGGTGTTTCCTTGCTAGGAAGTGAAGTTCTCAAAGGATAAATTTGTGATGAGTAAAGTTGTTTAGAAGAAAGTCTAGAATGAATAATGATGTTATTGAAAAGATAATGTTGAACTTGAGAAAGAGGGTCTCCAATTGATAGGATAGCATCAATATAATAATTATTAAATTTTATTGCTTGGTTAGGATTTACTATGAAGTTATCGTGGACTGTATATAAATTGGTATTATTAAATTTCTCAATTATAAAGAGAGCTATTGAAGCATCCTTCTGGTGAAAATCATTAAAAATTCACTAAAATAAAGAATAAAATACATAGGTAGACCATACCTATTGTATTTATACATATATTTATTTAAGTATACAAACAATCTCATAAAAATAAAATAAAAAATATGTAAATATATCTTTAAATATATTATAAATATATAAATTATGTACATATTTTAATAAACTTTAAAATACAAAATAAAAATCAAATACACATTACATAGGTATAAATACCTATAATTACAATTGTAAAAAGTAACATATAATACACATGATGATACAAATAAATAAAAATCACTTAAAATAGTACATAAAATAAGAAACAGCTTTCATGTTTTAGATTTTAATTAATAAAATCATTTGCTATTTTATTTTCCTTTTATTTCTATTTTGTCTCTTTGCAGACGCTGTGGACCAATGAGGAGGCGTCATTAGTTGACCTCTTTGGACCTAGGTCAATTGACCCACCCCTCTTTCGACTGGTCCATCCCATGTTTTTTCCTCTTCTTTGCCAAAATTGTTGGCCCGACCTTCGATTCCTTCTTGTTATTTCTTCAGTTACCTCTGATCTCTCACACGCATCAAGGATTTGCACCAGTCAACTCTCGATTCAATCAAAAACACTAGGTGAAGATGGCTTCCCAGTTAGCATTGTATAGAATATCTCCTCCGCCAATTTTGAAATTCAATCCTTCCAATCCCACTTTTCTCCCCGAAATTCATCTACGGAGCTTGCCCTCAGTGACAGTGAGTGGAGTCTCCTGAATTGCGGCGTGGAGAAAGGGCAGATGAGGCGATTCAACCATTGTTGAAGACCTCTCCTGGTGGTTCTGATCTCAGCCTCTCTAGGTAGATGAGCTTCTTATGTCTTTGCTTGTTCGATTCCTAAAAGTAGCAGTAGCTTAAGTTTACCTTTTATTTTATTTGATTAGGACTATTTTAACTTAAAATTACAAATCATAGTTCGCCGGAGCTCTAGGCCCTAGCCTCTATTCTGACTATCTTTGACCATTAACTGATTGTTTGACCACTCTCACACCTTCACCACTCCATCCTCTATTTCCTCAATCCTTTATCCACCCCTGATCTTGCATATATCAGGTAAATTAAATCACCTTCTTCACCCATCGTCGGAGCACAGTTGCCACGCCATTCCATACCATATGTTTTTCTCACCTTCAAGTCGAGGAGCTTCGCCCTCGAGCCTTGAAGCTTCTGATGTAGGCTATCTCTTGAAGGGATTCCATCTAGGGCTCGAATCTTCTTAGCTTGCAGCTCCAGGTGCCTGGTTCTTCTCCGACCTCCCAGACCTCCACCAATGAGGACTAGACCTTTTTGAACAATCCACCAGCTGTGGAACACTTCCGGGATCTTGTTGAGCTTCTCGGCGGCAAAGAAACCCATCTTGAGTGAGCAAGAGGCTTGATCGAAGTTCATCTCTCAGTTGTTCTTCTGTTCTTCCAGGAGAGCTCATCGTCATTACATCAAACCCCTCGCTCTAGGTGCACAACATCAGTTTGATCAAATGCAAGTGAACTATCAGATATGAGGGCATGATTTAATCTTCGCCCTCCATCGTCAAACCATCTTCGGGCACGGAAGAAGAACCATGTGTTTAAGTGAGATCATATGGGTCATCTGCCAGCACAGAAAGTGGTATTTTGCATCCTAACCCCCTCAGTCTTTTGTATTTAAATTTAGTTTATAAACTTTCATCTATCATTGTAATATTTTTGCAATATTTACTCTAAGGACCCCAAACTTTTTCTATTTATTACACTTTTGTCAAAATCCACGTCACCTTACGTGCATGTGTGTGTGAAGGGGTGGGTGTTTTGCGTGGACCCCATCTGGATATTGTGTTATGATTTGGTTCTGGAACTATGAATATACATTGAAATATTTCTGGTAAATTCACATACTTGGTCCTATTGTTTCATTATACACATATGAAACGTGTATTAGATCTTTATGTGCTGAAAATTTCATGGATGCCTTGGACTTTATCAGGGTATTATTAAATGTTAGAACTTCTTGAAAATTACAACTAGGTCCATGTGTTGCTGATTTATTTTTACACTTGTATTTTAATTATCAAAAACAACATTTTGCATCTAAAAATAATAGGAAAATTATCTTAAGTGCCTGGAACCATATTTTATCACATATATTTTCTACAATGTAATTAATATTATTTTCCTATTTATAAAAATTTGAAAACATTGCGTTTTCTCTTGTTTGGCATTTAAAAATTCATAAAAAAATATAAAATGTTTTGAGAAATTCTGGTAAAATTCATATCTATCTATTTTGTGTCATTTATCTTCTGAAGTAATGTTTTTGCAAAATATTAAGAAAACCTCCAAAAAATTACAAAACATAGAAAAACTTATAAAAATTCTAAAAATTCAAAGAAAAAACTAAAAATATGATTTAAGTTTATGAATTTTCTTTATATTATTTAGTATTCAGAATAATTGAAATTGGGCACAATATGATTTGATAGATAATTATTAAGCCCATTTCACTTTCTGTATTTTCTATTTTCTTTGTTTTGTGTATTTCCTTATTTAAAAATCCATAAAATTTTAAAAAATATCCAAAATCACCAAAAATAGAGAAAATGTTATCAAACCCAAAAACATTTTATTTTTGAAATTTTGAATTTATTTGTTATATTTTAAAATTCCAAAAACACATGTTTTCTATTCATTTTCTATATAATATATCTATATATATTACCCTTTATTTTATTTTGTTTTAAAAATCATAATTAAAAAGTTGCAGAATTAAAAATATAAAATATATATTGAAACCCACAAAAATATTAAAAATTAAAAATACAAAAAATCCTAAGCTGTCTATTCATTTTTGTTGCACTACCTCGTGTGCTCCTTTGTGGTTTACCCCTACTACTTGTCATCTATACACATTTCTGTTGGGTATAATAAATTTTAATCTCACTTATTTAATTTTTTAGTCATTATTATGGGGTTAATTGTTGATTAATTTGGATTGTTTGAGTAGTGAGTGCTGAGAGAGGCATTGATACTGCGATTGACGAACCAAACTTGTCGGACACCACAGGTCCTCCAAGATCGGACGTTAGGAATTGATGAATCAATATTTCGTCATCTTTATTCATTTATTTTAGCTTAAAATGCCTTATAAAACACTTCTAAATATCGATATATCCATTTTTTCTAACTAGCATTCTTGTGTAAATATTGTATATTTATCACTATTTTGACCAAAAATAAATAAAGAAAAAATAAAGGAAAATAAGGAAAATAAGATTCTATATATGTAATAGATACAGGTTGACTCAGACCCCGAGAGAAGGTCAAGACTTGACCTGATCGATAAGGAATACAGTAGGGAGAGATAAGGCCTAAATACCAAAATTTCAGAAAATCAACCTTCACTTGTATATGTTCATCACTTGTACACTACCGTATACAATACATATTCTTTTCTTTAATTTATTCATACATAAATTTACTCAAACATAATTGATTTCTTCTTGACAATTGTGCATAAAAATCTTTTGTAAAAAATAAAAATAATTGCAAGAAAAATCATTGTACATTGTGCAAATTACAACACTCTCAAAAAATCGCAAGGTCAACTTGTATGAATATCTTCTCCACCAAAACTCAAATTTCATCAAATTCACTTTCATTGTACTCCAAATTAAATAATACTTAAATTGGATGTGATTTCATAAAAATCAGGGTTAAGTTGTGCAATGTGGCTAATCGGAGTACTAATGTATATAATACATATGCATACTATGTATATTATTCATGTATTTAGTTTCTTGTGCATATTTGTAAATATTGTGATTTTAATTAATTGTAAATATTGTATTTGACTTACATAAAATACAAATAAAAATCATAAAAACAAAAATCAACAAAAAAATAAAATCATGTAAATATTGTATATGTATCACTATGTATATAATGTGCATATACCTATTTATTTAACATAATAAATTAGTTTATAGAAACCAACAAATCTCACTAAAACCCCTGAAAAATATTTCCAATTGATAAATTATTATATTATGTACATATTTTTATAAATACTTAATTATAAATCAAAGCCTTGTATATATAGATATACATACCTATAAATAACACCTTGGAATTATTTTAACCCTTCTATATACCTTATTTAATTAATTAAAAATTCCTAAAAATTAGTTAATTAAATTAATAAAAATTTCCTTTTATATTATTTTTTAGTTTAAATTCATTTTTGATTTTATTTTGTTTTATTTCTTATTTTTCTTCAATTTTTGTCATCTAGCCTATTTTGTCGTTTTCCCGCGTGCCTTCTAATTGGTCGACCCGGGGCAACTACCCATTCTTCCCGCAAATTCCCCCAACCAGCTCACTGTCGTTCCTTCTCCTAATTTCTCCATACATCCCATTCACTAATTGGCCACGATTCCTTCTCCAAAAATTTAGCCCAATTAGCCCTCTTCATTGTCAACACTTTAGATCCACTGATCACACCTCGATCCTTGCACGATTTGAATTCAAAGATGAAGCCGGACCCTCTGCCTATATATACTCTGTCACCTTCCCCCACCCCAGCTGAATTGTTTTTGGCCTCTTTTCTCCCCGAGATCAGCTTCTGAAAAAATCTTGAGGTGACAACTCGAGTTCTCCACGATTAGGAGCGTAAGACGAAGGCTGATGACACGATTCCAAGATTCGTCGGACCTCCGTCGACAAGTTTCCGACTCTCTACCATTTACCACAAATCGAGGCCGATTCACCTCTACCTTCCATCATCGATAGATCTAGGTAATTTTCTCATCATTTCCATTTTATTTCCGCATTTTAATTTCCGTATTTAGTGTAGATTTAACTTTTTGATCACCATCTCCGATCTGCAGGATCGAAGCTCCATCTGATCACCTCTACCTATTATAATCTGGCCATCATCTTTGCACCAACCTTCTCCATCTCTTCCACCGTATGACCCCCTTAGATCATCCCAGATCTGAGGATCGGCTCCCATCTCTGACCACCTTCATCGGAGGCCCCATTCCTCCACCATCTTCCGTGTATTCGACCTAATATTTTGATCGGAGACTTCCTCTGAGTATGAGAGTTTTACTGTAGGGTCAAAGGACGTAGAAGGAGAAGTGAATCAAGTTCCGGAGGTTCATCTAAAGCCCTTTCTTGTCCAACCTCCAGAACCTCGATCAGGCAGCATCGAGCTCCATTTTCTTCATCAGTCGATGTAGGGAAGCATGCAGTTGTAGCACCTATCAGAAGATGATTTAGGCAAAGAAAGACCGAGATCTCCTCGATCGAACGTTGCCAAAGGATACCTGCTTCCCATTTCTTCCAGAGCTTCTCGTAGCCCTCCGATAAAGAACAAGCTCCCTCATTATCATCTCGACCGTCCAAAATGTCCTAAATAGATGCCATGGGATCTTACTTCCAGATCTGATTCGATCCATTCATTCAAGTGCCAACGTCAACCGTTGGATCAGAGCCTCATCGCATCACGTCCGTTCAAGGTGCCATGTGGATTAATAGTAACATTTCCCCCAAGACCCTGCCTTTATTGATATTACGAAAAAGTCATGGTTAGGACACATGTGTGCATCTTATGTATTAAACATCTGGACTTTTTACCATGTTATTTATTTTAATTGCATGTTTGTCCTTTTTGAACCTCAAAGCGTACACGGCACGCCTTTCTTGGGTTACTCGCAATAAAAAGCCTGCAGCTTGTTTGTTATTATTTGGCCCATAGAAATGTTTTATTTGCAATTAGGTCCAATCCAGCGAGGCTCATGTGTACCTGCACGCACCTTCTGGACAAATTGCATATCTGACCTTCCATGTTTTAATTATGTTATCATTTAATCTATAAACTATAAATAATTACATATATACCCCTTTGAACCTGCATATTATTTGCATGATTAAAATCAAATAAAAATAGCAAAACCTCATTAAAAATTCCACAAAATCATATAACCTTCTTGTTAATTAGATTTTTCATCATTAATATTTATTTTGCATTGTCATCATTTTTCTTATTTTTAAAAGTTAGAAATATCATAAAAATCCCCTGTTTGCATTTAAAAAATGAAAAAAATATAAAACTTTTGCGAAAAAATCTCAAAAATTCATGATTGTGTATTTTCTTTTATTTTAATTTCATTATCATTTTCGCATTTTTTATTCTTCATAAAAGCCAAAAAATCATATAACATTTAAAAACATAAAAATGCATAGAAATTCATAGAAATATCCAAAAAATAAAACACCTTTCTGGAAAATACAAAAATTTATCTTTCTGTATGTGCATATTTTATCCATTTTTTATTTCATTTGCTATTTAAAAAAATAAAAATTGTTCCTATTTATTTTTGTTTATCATTTTCTCTATTTTGGTATATTTGAAAGCCTTAAAAATCTAAAATTCTAGAAAAATCACAAAAACATTAAAAAATTCACCAACCCAAAAATAATTTTATTTGAATTTTCTTTGTATTTTTACCACTTTGTAAAAATCCAAAAAGTTGCCTCTTTATTTCTTTTTTATTGATTTCTTTCATTCATTTTTCCATTGTTTTTAAAAAAAAGATCTTTTGAAAAATTAAAATAAGAAAATCAAATAAAAATTATAAAATTAAAACCCCATAAAAATACAAAAATAAAAAAACAAAGAATAAAAAACCAAGAGTAGTGTTCATAGAATTCCCCTTTTCTTTTCATTGATTTTTTCGTTGAATTTAATAATCCTCGGAATTTTTGTAACCTCCCTGAGTTCGATCCTATATGTTATACAGGTAAACAAATAGCAATCAAAGTTCTTGTGCTTACACTCTTTTTCTTGTTTGTTGTCTTGAGCTGTGTATAAAATAGAAGTAATTTTTGTTGAGGGATTTTTAGAGTTGCAACGACACTGCAAATAATTCATAAATTTCAAACCCTGGATCATCTCATTTCAACATGTATCTCATCAGCTCGCATTCATTTCAAATGGCACCTTTACAAAGGAGCATCAATTTGTAAAACATAAAGTAGACATTTAGCTTGTTTTTTCATTATTCACTTTATTGTTTATTTCTCTCTTTATTCTATTTTTATCTCAGAATATTCTGATCATCTTCTTGTTTGAATTGGCTATGAGGGTCCGCCTATGGAGGGAGAATTTCATTGGAGATTTGACGCACCCAAGAGCCATGGAGATCGGTGATTCTTTGTTCATCGGTAGGAGAGAGTAGCAGAGGATACAAGAAGCCGAGAAGGATTGCCTTAGCATTGATATAGTTTAATTTTTGGGTGTGAGAGATTCATTGAATTAATTTATCATAAAACAAGATCCGAACTCTTGAATACTTTGACTATCACAAGTACATTCATTAGGTGATTGTTCACCCGGGGGACTTGATCGATTTTTTCACATTTTCATCCCCTTCTACCTTTATTCCTCTATATTTTCCCCTTTGTTTTTATTTGTGTTTCATGATTTGTGCTTTTCACCTTATTTTTATTTTTACATCTTGTGGAACGAGTCCTTAGATTCTAGGAGTGGATGTTTGATTAAATTAAGTCCAAAGATCTAATACAATTCTTATGCCTATAGTCTCATGCTTTGTTCTAGTTGAATTGAACAAGTTATTCATGATAATAGAATCTCATGTCTCAGGGTGATTTCTCATTGCATTGCATATAGTGTAGATTTAAAATTTTTGTCTTCCATCCCACATGGAGAGAGTTGGAAAGCGTTGTAAGTCTTCTGACTGAGCATCACATCATCATTTTTCGACTTGCATTGCTTTCCTGACTTCTCCCTCTAATTTTGTTCACATAGGCCAAGCAAAGGATTGATAAAAGTGTTAGGCCTCTTGCATGAAAAGTACTCAGAAAAAGTAAAAACCAAACAAATTAAAAAAAAGGACTACTAAGAAAATCTTGACCTAATTAAATCTGATTGATTAAACTTCATTATATTGGGTTCACATCACCCTCATTGTATCAAGTACCTTCTAGACAGAGCGAGGCAAGATCCTTAAGGAATAGAGTTTAAATCCTAGCATGGGTATTGTATTGTCTATCGCAAGGATTCACGAAGTATTGGTGCCTCTATCGTACGTAGGCGAGTAGGTCTATGTCTGCTTGCAGACTTAGTATGAAGTATTGAGCTTAGGTCATCCCTTCATGGGGGTGTCTATCTCGTCATTCTACATCCAGGTAGGGCCTTGTCTGCTTGCAGACTCGGTTCTGAAGTATTACCGTATTGGTTTCGCCTATCAGCTTCTTCCTCTACTTCTTTGGGTAAGTAGTGGTCCAGATACGATACCAAGGACCTTTAAAAAGTACAGGCTACTGGTTACAAAGGAAGTGGAAAGTACACGATGATTGTCGGTTAGTACTCACTCACCTATAGGATTAGTTGTTAAGGACTAAATTTGACAAGATTTCCTGATACAAACGATAAAATTGACAAGATAACCGACGAACTGTTATGGCACATTGTGTTGACTTGGTGAATTTATCGTTGTTTTGAGGTTTGGTTGATTAGTTTAAAGCCGGTCAATATCAAAAACATTGCAAATTTATGCCTTTCTATTTCACACCTCTTTTCTCACTTCTCTTCATCCTTGATCATTATTGAGCCTTCTCTTCTCAATTCCTCTTGAGTTCTTCACCTTTATCTACCCATTCATCACCACTTCCTTTTTCTCTCAGGATGTCGCATCCAGTATGGCTTTTTCTGGATTTTGCAAACACTAATATTGATTCCCAAATGACGACATCTTCAATAATACAGGGTGATCTCCAAGAATTGAGTTCAGACTTTGTGGACTTCTATTTGGACTCCCCGATCTTCACCCAATTCAAATGTTGAGATAACTCTTGTCTTGATATTTCTCCTTTCACCGCTTTTCTTTCACCAATAAATCCATTGTTCGAGATAGACTCTCATCTCAAACTTGCTCCTTATATTTCTGAGGATTGATCGATATTTCCCAATGCAAATTCTACACCTGATCAGGAGCCTGAGTTGCACATGGATTTTGATATGGTTCCGCATAGACGTGGGAAAGGGTTGAGTTTGGATGATACAGTGGATTAGAATGAAGTCAACACTTAGTTGATTGACTCGATTCAAGCTATCTAACAACAGTTGACAGATCAAGATCTCGCCCAAGTAACATTCAAGAAAATGCTCAATGAAATGAGGAGGGATAGAGAAAGACGAGGAAAAAGGGATGAAGAGCACCACGGTGGGAATGATAATGAACAACCTACAAGAAACCGTGGAGGAGGAGAGGAGAGAGGAGGGTAGCCCAAGACAACTCTAACAGAAATGTACAACCCTGGTACTAGCCAGATTACTGAGTGTATCAGATTACCCATGGTCCATGAACACTTTGAGTTGAAACCATCATCGCTTCCTCTCTTACCGATCATCCATGGCAACACCAATGAGGATCCATACATTCACCTGCAGCAATTCAACAGGATTTGTAGCACAATGCACTACCCTAACATTCCTTTGGAGGTAGCAAAGATAACCGTCTTTCCTATCAACCATCAAGATAAGGCATTGTACTGGATAAATCACTTGAGTAAGGTGGTAATGACCTAGGAAGAACTCAAATCAACCTTATCCCCTGGGTTGTCTGAACTAGATGCGAGCGTTGATATCAAAGTTCTCCCAAATGTCCCACGAACTATTTCACGAGGTGTAAAAAAGATTCAAATATCTCATGGAGAAGTGCCCCCATCACAAACTACCGAAGATCATCCTGGTCCAAAAGTTCTTCAAGGGCTTGCACCAAGAAAGCCAACAGCTCGTAGATGTTGTGTGTGGAGGATCACACTTCAACAAGGATGAATATGTCTTATGGCAGATTTTCAAGGAGATGGTTGAGGGCTCAACCGCCTTATCTTTGTCCCAGGTGTTTCAGAAAGTCCCACCAATCCTGCACAATCCTGTGAATGTGGCATCGTACCATGAAGAAGAAAGAGAAATGAGTTCCAACCTCAGCAATACGGAGAACCATCTCTCTAAAGTTGATATCATTGAAAAGTGATAGCAAGACCTTGATAAATTACAAGTGATCGAATAGAGAACCAAATCGCTGGACAAGCTCGATCAAATTTCAAAGCAGCTTGAGCTTTTGGTGAGCACAATCAATGCCTGCCAGTCTGTGAAGGAACCGGCCGAGCATTCTGCAGAACCAAAGGAACATCCTCATTGTAGAATCAAGGGCCACCCAGTCAGTTCAGCACATGTACTAACGTGCAGACACCCGACCAGGGATCATCGCCACAACATTAGATGGTTCTTTACCATCCAAAACCCCAGTCTTACGCCAAACCATTCTATCCACCACCTCCACACATCCAAGAGGTGAATTCCGCATGGGGAAACAAACAAGCATTGGCATGTCCTAAATCTCAAGGTCAGAATACAACCATCCAACCATTCAACCCACATCAAGGTGGACGAAATTTCCAGCCACATCAAGTCCACTAGCCTCCACACAAAGGCCGCACTTGGAGACCACGGTACCAACATCAACAGCCGTTATATAGACAACCACATCATCATCGGCAATAGGCTGCTCAATACCAGAATCAATTCCCTCATTGATACCAACACCAGCAGTATCCTCCTCATCACCTCCAGCCCTACCACCACCAATAGTACCACCAGTAGCCTCAGCTTCCGCAGATTACTGAATCTTCATAGGCCGATTTTTGTGAATCCTACTCTGGAATGCTTGGCTAAGTTAATAAAAAAATATGAACGAGATGAACCAGGAGCTAGATGACCTTACTGTTACCAAGACAGTTATTCCTGCATAGGTTGAGGCAAACCACAACAACTTCTAAAAAAGGAGCAGGTATATCATAGTGCCACACCACCTTCCGAGTCATGTATAAATTCTTTTATGTTATCTAATGTTTATAATCTTAGGAGCAGTAGGACAATGCAGTCGACTGCTACACATAAGGGGAAGAATAAAGCTTCTTTTGGTGTGTCTTCATCACCACCAGCTGGTGTTGTATTGAGTTCTGGATCCAATGATGAAGTATGAGGAACACCACTCTAGGAAAAACAAATGAATGAATAATATCAAAAAGAACCATGCAATAACAACAGAGGCTGAGTCGATGCAGCAAGGGATATGCCAGCATCAACAACCGATCCCGTGCAAGCCAACACAGTTGAATTTCTTGCTTTTGTTTTGCCTTCAGTTATGGATTAATGTACCTTGTTTAATCATCCACTTATATAAAAGAACATTTTTTGAATGAAAATGATGGTTTGATGACACTTGCACTCCACTTTCTGATGCATTGAAGTAAAAATAGTAAAAAAATTGAAAACAACCTTGCCTGATCCTAACATTGTGGAATTATTGCAAAATATAATGTTGAAAATGCTATTGCTTGAAGCCATGGAGTACAAGCCTATTATGAAGAAAGGATTAAAGGATGTATGTAAAATAAAGAATCGCAAGAGAGGACGCGAGAAACATGCCAAGCACATCCTGATCATGGTGACTGTTAATGCTATCATCAACCTCCCGAGCAAAAAGAAGGACACGGGAGTGCCTCTCATCAGATGTGAGATGCTCAACCAAAAGTTTGAAAGAACACCTCTTGATAACGGATCATCTATCAATCTGATGCCTACGTCACTGCTCAAAGAATTTTGGTTGGGATCGATGAAATCAATAAGAATGATTCTACAATTCGCAGACACATCAGTGAAGCGACCAAGGGGAATTTCGAAGGATGCCATCACAACAGTTCAAGGGATGAAGTTCCATGTGGATTTCATAGTCCTATATATGACACCTCCACACCCCTACTTCATACCCTGATCATATTGGGACAGTTGTTACTTCGAACATCTGAAGTAGTGGTTGACCATGGCACCAGAAAGTTCACCTTTAGCTCGAGCATCGATAAGGTCCTGATTGAAACGATCCAAGTATCAAAGCTCGTTGATTCCGTGTCAGATGAGAGTGAGCAGATTCAGAAAGAAACAGAAGACTATGACTTTCTAGCTGAAATCAGAGATGCATCATTATTCTTGGATGACAATGAAACCCAAGAACTCCTCTCCAAGGATGAGTACCTGGAAAGCACAGTCCAATTTCCCCCAGTCCTTGAGGATGAGGTCCTTATTGATGAGCATATCGAGTTGAACGAAATCAATCCATCCACGTCAGAGTAAGACAAATTCCTACCGATCTTTCAGATGTCTTGTCTTCTGAGCTATAAACAATCATGGTGGACAACATGCACTCGACAAAGCTTACACCGACCATAGTTGTTGAAGTTACCATAGAGCTGATTCAGACCCCTCCAGAGCTAAAACCATTACCCTCATTGATGAAGTATGCCTTCCTTCTGGGTGAGCATAACATGTTCTTGGTCATCATCAATTCTCAGCTGACCAAGGACTAGGAAATTCGCTTGCTCGAGGTTCTAGAAAGAAACCACAAGGTAGTTGGCTAGAAGATAACAGATCTCCACGGGATAAACCATTCATTGTTCTCGCGCCACATCTATTTGGAAGATGACTGCAAGCCTTCCCGTGAATTTCAACATCGACTGAACTTAAACCTCCGAGAGGTCATGATGAAGGAGATCATAAAGTGGTGCGATGCAAGTTTTATCCATCCCATCATAGACTCAAAATGGGTAAGTTTGTTACATGTGGTCCCTAAGAAACATGGGATCACTATAATAAAAAACAACAAATGAGAGGAGATTCCAATAAGAGTACCAACCTCTTGGCGTGCTTGCATGGATTACAGATGTATGAACCTAGACATCAAGAAAGATCACTTCCCTTTGCCCTTCATTGATCAAATAGTCGAAAGACTTGCTGAAAAGGAATACTTCTGTTTCTTGGATGGGTACTCTGGATACATCCAAGTTGCTATATCCCCTGAAGACCAAGAGAAAACTACCTTCATCTGTCCATTTGGGACGCACGCCTTCAGATGCACACCATTCAGAATATGTAATGCCCTTGCTACATTTCAGAGAGGTATGCTGGTCATATTTGCTGACATGGTGGGAAGTTTTCTTGAGGTATTCGTGGATGACGTCTCCGTCTACAGAGATAACTTTAATCGATGTCTGACATATTTAGACTGAGTACTTCAGCGATGTTGCGAAGTGAATCTGATGCTCTTTTGGGAAAAGAGTCACTTTATGGTAATTGAGGCAGTTGTGTTGGGTCACGCCGTCTTCAAGCGAGGCATGGAGGTCGACCTGGCCAAGGTGGAACTGATATCGAAACTTGAGACACCTACTACATTGAAGCAAGTCAGGTCATTTCTGGGGCATGCCAATTTTTACAACGATTCATCGAAAATTTCAGCAAGATTTCTCGATCGTTGACAAAGCTTGTTAGTGATGAATCTCCATTTCATCACCTTTATTCTTCCATTTTGGTCTTTAAACCCTAGAGAAATGTATGTAAATATCATTATTTTGTACAAATTAACATTCATTATTTATTGTATAATTATTGTATAAAATGCATTATTTAAAGCCAAAATAAAAGAATAAAGAAAAGAAAAAGAAATAAAATACCAAAGGTATTTTATAACCCTAAACTCCGAGACCTAGGCATCTTGATGACCGAGTCGCTAAGGAATAAAGTACGGAGAAATAAGGTAAAAAACTCAATAAAAATCCCATTTTATTTTGACAAACAATCCATTTTGGGACCTATTTTATTCTTTATTATTTATACATTAAATAAAGAAACTTTGTATATGAAAGCTTTAAATAAAAATATATAGAAAAAATACAAAATTTACCTTACACAAAAATAATATAAATTGTACATTTTATACTCAGAATAAAATGTCGGAACCCAAACTTCTCAAACCCATATCTTCTCCATATGAACTCAAAATGCACCAAAATCACCTTTAATTGTATAGAAATTTTAATAAGCTATTTAATGTTGATGGTTTCATTTAATTTGGATTTAAGATGTAAAAGAGGTTTGGACCCCTATTGTGTTATATATCTAAATAAAATATTCATTTCATTTATTCTTTATAGTTTTTATAATTTTATATTTTCTAAAGATTATTTATAGTATATCTACATATTTATAATATAATAAAACTATAAAGAAAATAATAAAATAAAATTCCTCGGATTCTTGATCCTTCTTCCGCCCGCAGACCCTAGGTTTGAGATTCGATTCCCCTTCTTGGTGATAGCAGGAGGCTGATCAGCATCTCAAGGGTCTTGTCGGGTGTCGAATCGATGCGATCTAGTTCGCCGACGCTCCTCCACTTGAAGCTCGCTCCAGGTGTGGTCCCGGTAAGCTTTCTTCTTCTTTTCTCATGTTTTCCATTCCTTAGCATAGTAGTAGTATAATACAGGTCTTTATTTTGCATAATTTTATTCTAAGCAGCGTACAATCCAACTTTTACGATCGATAGAGCTCTGGCTCCATCGTTTTTTCCCACCATCTCCGACTACCTCCGTTGCGCCTATCGCCTCCATCTCTTTCCCCTTCATCTTCTGATTTTGCATGCAACCCCCTATAGGTTTTTGTATTTCTATTTAGTCTTAAATTTTAATTTCCAGTTGAAAACCTTTGGGATATTGCACTATAGCCCTGGACTTTTTCCTAATTGCAAAAACATCTTGCTAGTCCATTTATTTTTGTGCTTGTGTTTCATTTATTAAAAAAACATCCTTGCTCCAAAAAATACGAAAAATTAGGGTTAAGTGCCTGCTAGCATACATATTCATGTTATATTTTTAGATTTGCATTTAGACATCTTAATTATTTATTAAAAAAAGAGCACATTTTATCCCTGTTTGAATTAAAAATTACCAAAAAATATAAAACCTTTTTTGAAAATGTCGAAAAAAACATATTTTGTTTATTTAGTATTATCTAACTCCAGACTAAAATCCCAAAAAAATAGAAAAGAAAAAGATTAAAAATTTAAAAGCTCCAAAATCCTTTATAAAAATATACGAAATCATCAAAATTTCAAAAATAAATATTTATATTTCCAATTTTTCTCTATATTTTTATTTATATATTAAAATTGATTAAAATTTTTTGACTCTTTTCTATTTTATTTTCAAATCAATTCGACCTATTTATTTAATCCTTATTTTGGGATATTTTGAACTTTAAGAATATATAAAAATTAGCAAAAATTCCTCAAAAATCACAATAATAGTAGAAATATATATAAAACCCAAAACATGTTATTCTGCTATTTTTTATTATTTTTACTTGTATTTATAATTATATTACTTTATATCATTGGCTGCTAAAATTCCTCTTGGTTCCTTTTAAGTCTATATCGATGGTGCCTCTCTCTTGCACAATGTTATTTCCCCCAACACAATTTTGTCAGCATTCTTCCCTGTGATGATGACGCCCATCTCAAACAATATAATTCCCTCACGCGTGATGCCATTTGGCCTCAGTATGTTGCCACTCTTCTTATCTTCGCTAAATAGAAAATAGATTTGGGATATTTACCAAGTATATTTGTTGGATGTTTTTATCCCTTTACTTCTTAACTTGTACTTACTCTAGCTTGCAACCTTATTTTAGTGATGAAATTGGATCAACTACATAATCAAATATGTAACACCCATCTAAGAAGAAATAATCGTTATTTCAATTTCTTTCATTTTTGATTTGATATATAATTTTATTCATATTTTTCATAGAATTGCATATTTTGACTATAGATATAATTTTACAAAAATTCCAATTCAAGTCCATTTTAAATGAGAGGCATGAGGCCTAATTGTATTTATGTTAGTTTTGTCTTGAATACTCAATCGAGTATTAATGTTCTATGATTCTCATTTTTAATGGTATATTATAGAGCCATAGAGGATGTTCTTATGAGTGGTTGGGTTTGGCATAGCTTAACGTTCTAAGTTAATCATGGACTTCATTAATATCTGATCACATAGATCACATTTTTTATTTATCTAACTTGTCTTTGCATCCTTATTGATGTCTTGTATTATTTTTGTTGGAATAATTTGGTGGAAAATCAATTGCAAACAACAAACTAAGTTATTTATTAAACAAAACTTGAATTTTAAATTAAGCACAATCATTTAGATTGATTGTATGGTTTTCAATTTTTATAATGATTAATGGAATTCTCCAACTTTCACTTGATATTTATTTTTTTTCTTTTCTTTACTTTATGATCGGTTTTTAAGTCATTATTTGAATGTTCAAGGGTTAGTATGATACAAAGTATAGACGTGTAAAGTAGACTATTGAGCGAGAAATTGTAAGTATAAAAATCTGAACCAATCCGATCCAATCCGTAATCCGATGGATTGGATCAGATTGGATTTAGATATCTGATAGATTAGATTGGATTCGAAAAAAATAAAAATCCGTTAAGGTTAGATTGGACATAGATTAAGCTAAAATATGAACCAATCTGATCCATGTGCACCCATAGTTTTGATTATTATTGAGTTCAATAAATAACAAATTAATTCCAAAAATTCCCTAAAAATTACTATAAGCTCCTACTAATTTGTTTTATCACTTTTAATTTTTGTTTTCAATATTAATTTGATTTCTTATTTTTAAAAATTCAAACATTTAAAAAATATTTTAATTTGAACTAAAAAATTGATAAAACATTGAAAATTATTTTAAAATACCAAAAAAAATATAGTTGTGTGTTTTGACTTGTTTTGACTTCTGTAAAAATTGGATTTGAAAATTCCTTCAAAAAATCCTAAAAATTGAAAAATACAGAAAACACTAAATAATTTATATTAATTCATTAAAAATCATAAATACATAAAATAACTTGTTTAAATCTTGAAAAAAATACTTTTTGTTAAAATTATTTTAACAATCTCACAAAGAGAAAACAAATGACAACAAATCTAACTATAGCGTGCTCCCACCACAATTGCCACTATCTTTTATCTCGGTTGTCCAGAATTACCTCCACCTTTTCCACCACCAGTGTTGCCGTATGTTGAGTTGGTAGAAAATAGAGAGTAGATATAAAAAAACTCTCTTAATTATGTTCAGATTACTCGCTAAGAGTTACATGATGAATACCCATTCACCACTCTTTATTCTTATATTTTAGCTACAAAAACCTTTGCAAATACAAGTAGATATCTGTAAATACAAATAATTACCAAAAAGCATGCATTGTATAAAATATAATAATTAGCATGTTTTTGTGCAAAAATAAAAGAATAAAGAAACAAAAGAAAAAGAGGGAAATATTTAGAATAAATATTGAGCAACCTAATCCCAAGGGAGGGCATAGCATGGGCCTGACCGCATAAAAGCCAAAGTAGAGAGAGATAAAGGAGCTCATGTGTACATATACCTGTAAATAGAATAAAAATATTTTCCTCTAAAAATAAAATAAAAATGAGTTTTTTTATATTTGTATATATTTTTAAATACAAAATCAAAATAAAAAAGAAAATTAAAAAGAAATAAAAATATCTTCTCCACTTGTATATTCATCATGTACATAGACCCCCTTTCTCTATTTATTTCACCTTGTAAATAAATAAATTAAATTCCATAAAAATTGGTATATATTCCATACCCTATTATGTAAATAAATAAAATAAAACCCATAAAAACAAAAATTAAAATAAAAAGAACAAAAATAAAAACCAAAAGAAACATTGTATATATACCATGTATATAAATGTATATATCTATTTATTTAACCTTGTACATAAATAATAAAAATAAAATAAAAATATCAAAATATTCCAAATTTTATCTTATAAATAAATAAAATATAAAATGGGAATAAAAATGTATAAAAATAACTAATTAAAAATCAAAAATTAAAAATCCATTTGTATATACCTATGTATATTATACTATATTGTACATACTTTATTTTTACTTCAAAAAAATAAATAAAAATCACAAAAAATAGTTTATAAATAAATAAACATTTTTTATGCTTTAAGTTTTTCCTAATTCGGCCATTTATTATTTTATTTTTAATTTCTGAATATTTATGACATGGCCTCTTCTGATTGGTCCACGGGGGATGTTGAACCCCCGGTCAACTCCCCCCCTTGGACCACAGAGTTCCGGATCCGAGCCCTTAACCCGATTTCTCGATATTATCCCCACTCGATCCGACACCCAAACCCGTGAATCCCGGTCTCCATTTGCTCCTTAATCATCCCTGATCCACGCCCGGCAGAGGTTCTTGGGATCCGCGCTCCAAGCTTCTCGCCCGACTCCCAGATAGCCGGACCCCTAGGCATATATAGTCTGAGCTCCGCCGCTCCTTCACGCATCTTTGGCTCGTGCATTCTCCACCCCAGGACCTCCATCATCTCCGTCTGACTGACAGCAGTCGGCCGGTGGTGTTGCAGCGAGGAGAGGGTGACTGGACCAGCGATCCGGCGACTTAGCGTCGCCGTGCGTCGCCCACATGTGGTGCTCGAGCCTCGGGCATCGACGACCCTCGAGGCTAGGACCTAGAGCTTCATCGGCTCATTCCCAGTCGACCTCGTCCATCAGGTATCCCTAGTTCTTTCCCACTTTCGTTGATTTTCATTTACGCCCACATCGACCCATCGCCGACGACCCTCGATTCCGACCACCCTCGTCCACGTCTTGATCATCGGATTCGACCAACACCTTCGCACTCCCCTCACGCACCTTCTCTGCCCAACCATTCAACCCAGATCGCAAAGGAACTGGGATTGGAGCTCCACCGACGTCGCTTCGCCGGAACTCCCTCATCTCGGCGCATCGTTCATCCCCACCACCGCTAACCAGGTCGAGGCACTTTGCCCTTGACCCAGGAGTCTGTTGCGTTGCTTTGCAGGTCAAGACGAGCCCATTTGAGGGCTTGACGTTCAGGAGCAGCAGCTCCAGCTCCATCGGTGTCGCCTGAGCTCTCCGGAGCTCCGTTGCACCATCGGAGGGGCTCTTCAGACGCGGGAGGCCCAGGCGCATCTTCTCCGATCATCAGTAGCCTCAGAGGAGGACCACCGTGCGCGCACTGGGCCGGCGAAGTTCGTCGGCCACCTGTTCTTCGTGGATCCTCCCCGACCGTCCATCCAGCCCTCCAGCTCCAGATTCACGTCGAGCCATCCATTTGAGGAGCAGCAGCATCCGTTCGATCATCAGAGGGTGGATCTGGACCGTCAAATCAGCGAGGTTTAGCCACAGTGCACAGGAGACGTCCGATCATCCACGTGGCTAAACCTCGACCGTCAGATCCGAGCCGCAGCCCTTCATTGAGGCGCCGTCGTCCCCAGCCGTTCGATCGGCTACATGGCGCCATCTCAGCCATCGGCTTAAATAAAGGGGTAATTTCCCTTAGGCCCCTGTTCTTTTAGTTGTTAATATTTAGCCCTGTAAATATTTTAGAACTTTTTATTTTAGATTGGTAAATTACATAGAGGACCTTGTCATTTATTTTATTTGCACTTATACCCTTGTACGTTGTGGGACACGTGCTTCGACACGTGATTTCTTGGAACAATTGCACGTATGGGCCTGATGTTTTAAGGTGTTCATGAATGAAAATATATTTTTAGTATTTGCAGATATGCCCCTGTGAGTGTTATAATTGTGCATGTGCTAAATTTCTTGGGTATTTTATACTTTCACCCCTGAACTTTTAGTACGTGTTACTAATTAGTCTAGGGACCTAAGTTTTATTACAAAAAGGTCCCTGAGTGCCCAGGTCACGCACCTGGCGCGTGAGATCTTGGAACTTTTGCACGGACCCCCTGGATTCCTGTGCTTGTTATTTCTAGGCCCCTTAGTATATTTTTATGACAAATAGGTCCATGTGACTGTGGGCTTGTATTTGTTGTAAATAAAATATCAAATATAATCCAAATCCAGTGAAAATTTGACACATGGCTCCTGCCACTGTGTAGAATTTTCACTAAATTTTGGGAAATTTTTGGAGCCCATTTATTATTTTTAAAAAATTCAAAAACATCTATTTTTCTTACTGTCCAGAGTTGAAAATCACAAAAAATATTAAAACATCTTCAAAAATTCTAACAAAATTAGATGTTGTTTGTTTTGTTGTGTTTGATTTTCTGACCAATTTTGGTCATTTTTGGACTTATAAGAAATATAAAAATTGAAAAAACCTTCAAAACCCATAAAAATTCTAGTAATTAAAAGAAAAATAAAAAATTAATAAACTTAGCTGTTGAATTTTCATTTTTGTTTATAGTTTATAGGAAAAATATCTCCAGGCTATTTATAGGCCATCTATTTTATTTTGGCCTTAGAAGCGTGGCAGGACAGCAGCACTGTTTTCTTGTCTTGTTTCATTTTTAAAAAAATATATAAAAATCAGAAAATTACCAAAAAAATAACCAAAAATAGTAAAAAATATAAAAAAACATAAAAATATTTTTGTTTGATTTTTTGAGCTTATTTGAGTAGTTAAATAGTTGTGTGAAGTTGCTTGTTTTCTTGACTTTATTATTTTCTTCATTATTTAAAAATCCAAAAAAATATAAAAAAATATTAAAACCCACCTAAAATCCTTTTATTTTATTTGTTTTTATTGTTGACTACTTCGTAGTCCGCGAGGCCGTCACGTGCTCCCTGAGTCCGACCCTGGTCGCTATACCAGGCTAATCCAATAGCCATGGCCACTATTGAGTTTCTTTGATTTTTATTTTGTTTTGGTGGTCTGATCTCATATTTTCTTGACTGACTGCATTATCTCTGAGATCCGGGTCGCAACGACCCTTGATCTATTTTATTCACCCGAGTCTTGGTGGTTTTTGCGGTCATCAGAATGACGTCGTTGCCGGGGAGCACGACATAGTAGTCTTTATTTTCATTTTATTTTTGTTTTCTTTTTCGCGGCTTTCCGCGGCTCTTTCTGAGTTCGCGGCTTTTAGCGGCTTTTATTTTTCTTTTATTTTTATTCTATTTTCTTTTTATTTCTTTTCTTTTCTTTTTATTTTTGTTTTTGTTTTTGCTTGTTTATTTTTATTTGCATTTTTTGCACATGTACCCCTGTTTCATTTCACTTGTTTTATTTACTTTATTTTATCTGGTCTGTGACACTTGGTTGTATTCTTGCGAGGGCCCGAGGACCGAAGCGGCAACTTTCGAGGAGCCGACGCAACCACGGTGTTCGGAGGCGGCTCCCTTCTACACGGAGCCGTAGGAGAGAGTGAGGAGACAACCGAGTGCGGCTTTTAGTGTAGCATTAGATTAGACTTTATTTTAGCTATTTGAATTATTGTAATAATACAGGGATAGATCAGACTTGGACTTAGACTCTCTCGGGTCTGTTTCGCCGAGCACCGGCGTGCTCGGGGGACCCATTTGCTAGTTCGATTTTCTTCATGGCTTTTTACGCGATTTTTGTTTTCACTGCCTTTTCTGGTTTCTCACGGTTTTCTCGAGCCCCTAGACTTAGGAATTTCTGTTTGATTGTGACGTAATTCATAGGATTCGAACACCCTAATATATTTGCTTGTTCCTATAGTTTGGTAATTGGACCTATAATAAAAGATTAATAAAAATAGTTGACTTGCTTCCTTCGAGCCTACGTGCCGCAGCCCGCCCTGCCAAGCGCTGCTCCTGAACCCGATTTGTCGGGAGGAGGAGGGGTGGACCGAGACCGGACCCTTGGGATCGGAGGCTGGTGATCAGCTAGACTGTTCTTTCGAGTAGAAATTGCTATTTAGGGATTCGGTTTTCCGCTTGCACCATTTAGGTAGTTTATTTTCTGTCTTTCAATTATGCGCGGATCATCTTACATGTAGACTGCTGGAGTCAGGTACGCATTTCTTACTCTGCATGCATCATTGATTTCATCGTGCATCAGCTTTTTCGTCTTCTCCCCCTGTTTTGGACTTAATAACCAGGAGAACCGAAAAATTCGTTAGCCGTTTTTGTTTTTATTGAAAAATACCTAAAAAGAAAAATCATAAAATTGGGACTGCTAACACTATCGACCCTAAAAGACACCTCACTTAAAAATTTGTCTTGGGGAGAGCAACCCCCTCATTGTCTGGTTTGCTTGTGCGAGAGAGTGACCCCGAACACTAGGTAGAGCCCTCCGATATTCTTCCCAACTAATTACCGGCTGTTTCTGTACGGGACAGCCGGTTGGGAAAATATCGGGTAACCCAACAGGTCACGTAATCGCTCTGATATCCTGACTGATCACCAAAATAAAATTGACAAGATAATTGACCGAGCCTTTACGGTCTCCAGCTCGCGTTGCGTTGGTGAATCGGGGGTTTGCTTGTGATCGTAGTTGTTACCAGATCTCATCCGCACTACTCGCCACATCAAGATGATGGGCAGACGATCTCTTAGGCAGCCTCTGGTTGCACCGCTTTCGGGCGCGTCTACCTGCTCATCTAGGTTGGTTCGTGAGAGCCGAGACCCGCTCTCCGAACCCGAGTACGACTCCACCCTGTTCCCCCTCGATCCCCCTTCTTTTGAGACCGAGATACCAGTGCCAGAGGAGAGACAGATAGATGATTTATCGGCACCTGAGTTCGGATGTTTTGATTTTGCAGAGACTATGGCCGGCAGTTCTGATGATCACACCAGAGGTCCGCAGCATGAGCATTTTGTTCTGGACCAGGGTGCGATCAACTCCACCCTGATCGCCTCCCTCAAGACAGTGCGGGAGCAGCTGAGGGATCAGGGAGCATTCATGTTGGATATGAGGCGTGAGATGGAGCAGTTGAGAGAAGACCGAGAGCAGCGCAGAGAGGGCCCGAGGATACCCGATGAGGTCGCAGCAGCCGCCGCAGCAGCCGCAGCAGATCCACCGAGACCGATGCGGGAGTTATACAACCCCGGATCAACACTGATGCATCAGTGGGTTGTTCTACCAGCCATCGTGGGGGACTTCAAGTTCCCCCCGAACCTTTGCAGCTCCTCTCCCGGTTTCACGGGCTCGCCATGGAGGAGCCCCATCTCCACCTTCAGGAGTTTCTAATGATCTGCAGCACAGCTCACGATCATCAGGTGGACCAGGATACCATCGGGATGATTGCCTTCCCCTTCTCCTTGGTAGACAGAGTAGCCACCTAGCTGAAGCATCTGGGGAAGTTCGTCTACACCTGGGAGCAGCTCCGCACCGAGTACTTGCATAAGTACTATCCACTCGGGCGGACGAACGCCGCTAGATCCCTGATCAGCAACTTCTCCATGCTCCCCAACGAGCAGTTTCACGAGGCATGGGAGAGGTTTCGAGAGCTGGCCGACAGATGCCCGCACCACGACATTTCCAAGCCCAACCTTGTGCAGAGCTTTTTCAGCGGGCTGACACCAGAGCTTCAGGGCTTGGTGAACGCTTCTTGTGGCGGGTCCTATTTTGCCAAGGACCACGATCAGGTCTGGGTCATCTACGAGGTGATGGCTGAGAACTATATGGTGATATCCCAGACCCGATTGTACACTCAAGGCAGACCCCAACAACCACAGACCGTGCAGTACCAAAGGATAGCACGGGTCAACGCCGGTCCATCCAGTTCATCAGCGGTAGCCGCAGCACAGGCCGAGTCCTCAGCCGCAGACATGGGGATTATCAGCGAGAAGCTGGACCAGATGGAGATCATAGAGAAGAAGCAGTGCTAGGGCATCACACAGATGGAGAAGATGGCACAGACCCTGAGTGACCTGAAGACACAGCTCATGTGTCTCCAGGAGGCACAGACGGCTTCACAGCCTCGTCTTCAGGCACGAGGCGATCCGAGTAGCAGCAGCAGCTCGTCCCAGCGCTCCAACTCCCACCAGCAGCCTAGATAGGTCCATCTTGTACAGGCGGAGCCGTACCAACAGCCGCAACTCACCTACCAGGAACCACCATCCACTGACACACAGATGGTGGTATACCAGCCGGATAAGCCTCTGGCAGTGCTCCCGCCACCCCAGTACGATGCAGAGCCGTTGATGGATGTCAACGGGATTTGGTACGACCGCCCCCAGCCCGGTATCCGACGAGACCATCCCGGATTCCGTTGGGCGGCCGGAGGTGCCCAGCCCCAGCAGCAGCCGTCAGGTCAGGGTGGCCAGTACAGCCAACAGAGGGATCACCAGCAGCAGCAACCCCTAGCATATACCCAGCCACAGCCACCGCAGTCACCGCAGTATGGTCCTCGTCCCTATCAGCAGGGACAGTCTTGGAGGCGTGATTAGCCTCATCAGCCGCAGCATCAGCCACATTCTTATCCCTCTCAGCCACAGCACCAGCAGCCTCACTACTAGAGAGGCTACCCGTCGGGTTCTCATGGGCCCTCCTATGAGAGCCCCGCCTTGGATGACATAGCCTGCCTTCTCACATATCAACATGCTACTTTTCGATAGGAGATGGATGAGTTCCGCCAGGAGATGCGGGACATCGTGAGAGGGAAGGCCGCCATCTCTTCCCAGATTGAGCCGAATCCCAACAACTTGAAGAGGAAATCTGAGCAGGTAGCTTGTACTGAGTATGCCACTCCGAGTGATACTTTTGGTGATATGTCTGCATATCTTTTTTATACTGATTTTGTCACACTTAGGAGCGGTAGGATGCCAGCAGGAGGTGACTCGTCTGAGCGACATCCTGAGGATACATCCAGAGTGCCAGGCGAGGAGGAGAGCGGTACTGAGGCCGCTAGAGATGATGACGGTGGTACTGATGCCACCACGGATGTTGATCCCACCGGCAGTACTGAGGCCGTCGTTTCACCAGTTGGAGGAGGTGGTACTGAGGCCACCCATGTTGCCGAGCCAGAGCGCGGTACTGAGGCCGCCCGTCTACCAGCCGATGGTGGTGTTGATGCCACCAGTTCTTCTGAGATTCCTGTTGTTTTTCCTGTACTGATGTATCTCGGAACACTTCTGTGAATAAAGGAAAGGGTTTATTTTCTTCTGGTCCCACTGTGGTGCATGATGTATGTGTGGATCCGGCCGTCGAGCCGTCTAGACCCTTTCCTAGTCCTTCATATGAGAAGGACCCTGTGATCCCTTTCCCTAGAGCCCTTCAGATGGGGAAGGGGAAGAAAAATGAAAATCCCAAAAAGAGGCAGCAGGAAGAGTTCAGCCAGCAGATGATAGATCGTTTCCGTATTCAGCTGACTCTTCAAGAGGCTTTGCAACACATCCCTCTACTCCAGCGCTCACTTAGAGACAGGACCACAGTCAAGAGGAAGAGGAGAAACCACCATTCAGATATTCATGTGCTGACGAGAGCCACTTGTTTCGCGATCCAGAACCGCCTGCCGGCCAAGAGGCCAGATTCAGGAGCCCCATATGTCAGATGCCATATCAATGAGCAGAGGTTCGACCGTACTCTATTAGACAGCGGATCGTCGATCAACCTACTTCCGGCAGCCCTTCTCGACCGCTTTGAGTTGGGCACTCTTAAACAGAGCAGGACATTCCTTCAGTTTGCTGATCGATCTGTCAAGAGGCCGAAGGGGTTGCTGAGGGACGTTGTCGTCACGATTCAAGGTCTGCAATTCCCCATGGACTTCGTAGTGTTGGACATGGAGATCCCTGATTCAGTGACCGATACCCCCATCATTCACGGTCGCCCGTTCTTGGCCACAGCCAAGGCAGTGACCGACCATGATAGTGGGAAGGTATACTTTCGCGTCGAGGGTGAAAGTGTACAAATAGAGACGGTTGAGGACAGCAGAGCCAGAGACAGAGTATGCTCAGAGACTACTTCCGATACAGAGCAGATGACAGATGCCGGGCTAGACATCCACCAGGACTGTGACTTTGTGATTACAGATGATGAGGCAGTATGTGCAGATCCAGATGCACAGGCCATCCTCTCACCTTCAGAGTCCGCTGATGCAGAGACGCCAACAGAGGAGAGCTTGGAGAGCACATTCCTGGTCCAGGATACTTTTGAGGCAGCAGAGCTGGTACTCGACCGCGAGACTAATTTTTGTGATGATGGTGGTACTGAGGCCACCTTGGATGATACAGATCCCTCGGAGTCAGGTTTTGACTGGACATAGTTTGATGATTATATACTAGATCTGACTTCCACTGAGCCTGCAGCTAGGGAGGAGGTAGATGCCGAGCAGAGCAGAGACAATCTATCAGGGTAGCCTTCTCCAGATTCAGAGAGTGACAGAGAGTTTCAGTTCTCCCATGCGGATTTGGCAGCCTTCACGCATAGTTTTCAGAGGCCAGATCCACCAGCACCTAGTTGTCCAGAGCTGAAGCCGCTTCCTGCGTCGCTGAAGTATAGGTTCCTTGCGGGTGAGCATGAGATGCACCCAGTCATTATCTCCGCCGATTTGACTGGAGAGCAGGAATCTCGTCTAATGGGGGTTCCTGAAAAGAACCGCAAGGCGATAGGATGGAGAGTAGCAGATCTCCAGGGGATAAGGCTGGCCCTGTACTCCCACCATATCTATCTCGAGGATGAGGTGAAGCCGTCGCGTGAGTTCCAGCGGCGGCTGAACCCGAATCTGAGAGAGGTTGTCATGAAGAAGATATCGAAATGGTGGAGCACCGATTTTATCTACCCCATCTCCGACTCCAAGTGGGTCAGCCCTTTACATGTGGTGCCCAAGAAGACAGGCATCACTACAGTGGTCAGTGAGTCTGGAGAGGAGATTGCTACACGGGTACCCACTTCTTGGTGGGTCTGCGTTGATTACAGGAGACTCAACCAGGCCACCAAGAAGGATCATTTCCCCCTGCCCTTTATAGATCAAATCATTGAGAGACTGGCAAGGAAGAGCCACTACTATTTTCTGGATGGGTACTCGGGCTACAACCAGGTGGCCATCGCTCCCGAGGACCAGGACAAGACTACCTTTACATGTCCCTTCGGCACATACGCCTTCCGACGCATGCCATTTGGGCTATGCAATGCCCCTGCGACCTTTCAGAGATGCATGCTGTCGATCTTTTCGGACATGGTAGGGGAGTGCTTGGAGGTCTTCATGGATGATTTATCGGTTTACGGCGATGGATTCGACTCCTGTCTTGACTGCCTAAACCGAGTCCTTCAGCGATGTATAGAGGTTCACTTGGTGTTATCTTGGGAGAAGAGTCACTTCATGGTGACTCAAGGGACGGTGCTTGGCCATATCATCTCCAACAGGTGCATGGAGGTTGATCCAGCCAAGGTAGATGCCATTAGAAAACTCGCACCGCCGTCCAATTTGCGGCAGTTACGGTCATTCCTGGGGCACGTCGGTTTCTACTGACGATTCATTCATGATTTCAGTAGGATTGCCCGGCCGTTGACTGACCTGCTGATGAAAGACACCGAGTTCCTTGTCGATGACAAGTGTCTTTCGTCCTTCGAGACTCTCAAGAGATGTGTTGTTGAGGCTCCTGTTCTTCAGCCACCTGATTGGTCTCTTCCATTCAAGATCATGACGGACGACTCCGATTTTACCGTGGGGGTCATGCTGGGACAGAGGAGGGATGGAGTTCCATTTGCTATCCACTATGCTAGCCGCACATTGGATTCCGCGCAGCGGAACTCCACAGTCACAGAGAAGGAGATGCTAGCCGTAGTGTTCGCCCTAGATAAGTTTAGATCATACATTATTGGATCTAGAGTGACCTTGTACACAGATCATACTGCCATCAGGTACCTCATGGCAAAGAAGGATGCCAAGGCCATACTGACTAGATGGATCCTTCTACTCCAGGAGTTTGACATTGAGATTAAGGATAAGCCTGGAGTCAAGAATGTGATGGCAGATCATCTCTCCCGATTATAGCATCTTGAGGATTCTGAGCAGATTAACCCTATTTGTGAGACCTTCCCAGATGAGGCGATCCTTGCTATCGCCTCTCTCCCGTGGTATGCCGATATTGTGAACTTTCTTATTGCTAAGAAAGTTCCACAAGATTGGCCTAGGCAGAGGCTTGAGACCTTCCTCGCGAAGGCCAAGTCCTACCACTGGGAGGATCCCATCCTTTACCACGAGGGAGGGGATAGCGTCTGGCGTAGGTGCATTCCTCAGGAGGAGCACCATAGCGTCCTCACTTACTGCCACAAGCTTGAGGCAGGAGGACATCACTCTGGGAGGAGAACGGCACAGAAAGTGCTCCAATCCGGCCTGTGGTGGCCTACCCTCTTCAAGGACTCTGATGAGTTCGTGAAGAGGTGTACTGACTGTCAGAGGATGGGCACTTGTGGACAGCGTGATATGATGCCGATGCAGCCCATTCACTTCTGTGAGGTTTTTGACGCATGGGGCATCGATTTCATGGGTCCATTCCCTAAGAGTCAGGGATTTGAGTACATTCTGTTGGCCGTTGATTATGTGAGTCGTTGGGTTGAGGCCATCCCCGCCCAAACCGCTGATGCCAGGACAGTTTGCAGATTTTTGAGGAAGCACATCATTACACGGTTCGGGGTCCCTCGAGTGTTGATTTCGGATGGGGGGTCTCATTTCATCAACGACCAGGTGAAGGCCCTTGCTAGCGATTTCGGCATAGACCATCGAGTTGCCACTCCATACCATCCACAGAAGAATGGTCTAGCTGAGGTGTCGAACATGGAGATCAAGACTATATTGCAGAAAGTCGTCTGCCCTGACCGAAAGGATTGGTCACAGCTTTTGGACTCGGTCTTGTGAGCGTATAGGACGTCTTTCAAGACACCATTGGGCACATCTCCCTTTCGACTCATATATGGCAAGTCGTGCTATTTACCTATTGAGTTGAGACACAGGTCACTTTGGGCAGTTACAGATATTCTTTTGGATCCAGATAGTGTAGGAGACCAGAGGAGGGCAGAGTTAGCAGCCTTGGAGGAGCTTCGTGATACCGCCTTCTCAAACAGCCTACAGTACAAGGAGAGAGTGAAGGAGTGGCATGATTCTCATATCAGCCATAAGCATTTTGAGCCTGGACAGAGAGTATGGCTGTTTGTTGCTAGGCTTCGTCTATTCCCAGGGAAGCTACAGAGCAAATGGAAGGGACCTTATCTTGTGAGAAAGGTACACGACAACGGGAGCATTGACATATCTGAGTTGTATTCTGAGAGTACCTTTCGAGTGAACGGCCAGCAGCTCAAGCCATTTCTAGATCATGAGCCGCGGGTCGTTGATGTTGCCCCTATTCACTTTGCGTGAGATGTGGTCTCTTGACTCACATCTATTGCATCTCACGCCTGATTACCACTGTTCTTTCGACTTGTATAGATCCAGATGTCCATATCATTACATTCTCTAGTCCACATCCCTTCCTTCATCTTTTGATCATGCTATACTTAGGGTGTACTTTACCTAAGTATAGGGGGGATGTAGGACCTTTGGGTATTTCTTTTGATTCCTTTTTACCCATGTCTTTGCTGCCTATACTTAGGGATATTTTACCCTAAGTATAGGGGGAGTAGACCATGTACATTCTCCACTCGGTTTTCCCTTTGTGTACAACCTGCTATACTTAGGATTATTTGATCCTAAGTAAAGGGGGAAAAGCCGAGATCTTCTTGATCTTCTATTCATTCATTCGTCTTTGTATATAGCCTTCCTTTTCACTTCCCTACACTAAGCACGAGTTATGTCTTCTTCATCCCTCTTGACTCTGAGGACATTGTTCGAGCTAAGTATAGGGGGGTGTGTATATATTTCATATATACTTTAGCCATAACTCGTACTTTGTGTGAGTGTGTTAATAAATAAAAATGGCTAAAAACCCAAAATCCATAAAAATTAAAAATGTTTCCCTGTAAATAAACATTCTTTTATTGCACATACATAGCTAGTGTACAAATTATTTTTGTAAAAATGTTTTCAAAAAAAAACTTTTTGTGTAAAGTTTGTGTAAATATGTGCATATCAAAATTATGTATATAGTACAAAATTTTTCCAAAATGTTTTGAAAATCAACAGTTTGCAAAAACCTTGTGTAAATTTGTGTAAATATTTTGCAAAACTTGCATTCATGCATACATCCATGATTTCAAAACATTTTTCAAAAATTTTTGCATTTGTGTAAATATTGTGTAAATAGCATCTTTGTATATACTTGTATATCATTTTTCCCGGATTATAGTTGATATTTAAACTAGCCTAGAATTAAATTGGGAAATTGAGCTTGATTAAGATCTTAATCCACCTAATTCTAAGAGGAACCTTATAGAGCTTAGGGTTAAAGCTTTTCAGGTCCATGGTGACTTAATTCTTTGAGTCCACTAGGCTATGATCACATGTCCTCTCAATGAGCCTAAGTAGAGCACTTAACAACACACACATGACTCATATAGACAATAGCTTTACTTGGACACCGCACTTAGCATCGAGCTCTCTACGGATGAGGTGGTGAGGAGGCAGTCTTTCTTGACTTGGGGTAGCATATGAGGGTAGTACTTCTAGGCAGAACCTCTCTTCTTCTTTTAGTGAAGTAAGTGCGTCTCAACTTGGTCTGGTTGCCATGAGGTCTAACAACAGAAGTTGTGGGTTGCAATAATGCTTCAAAAGAGGGATAGTCTACTGGCTCAAGAGGGAAAACTCCTTGTATATGCTGCACATGTATATGTTGTACAGATGCACTTGAAAAAAAATGCAAAAAGAAAATAACTCCAAAAAAGTGGTGGGTCTAATAGAAAATGATAATCCCACCGGAGTATGTATATAGTGCAAATAAGCAAGGCTTGAGATTCATGTCCCACCTTATGTAGCTTGCAGCAGGGAGACTTAGCTACACTGGTTGAGCTTCCAAGGATACGTGGTTACACTGGCCATGGTCCATTCTCTTCTTCCCCCTCTTCTTGAGCCGGTTGAACTTGAACTTAGAAGGGAATACCCCGCTCCTCGAGGAAAGAGTGGCCAGACTAGGGTCATAGAGTTACCTTGTTGGGGAGGGTTGTCAAGTTGTCACTTATGAGGTGGAGAGCTTATACTTCACAATCACAGTACAAGGAAAGATTCATAGCCTTCAGGGTTTGTATATGATGACTTGTTCTGATCTGGATTATTGAGGAGTCCTGATTATAGAGTAGTGGAACTTAGAGGCTGTTGAGTTTTAAACCTAAGTCCAAATAAGGTTCCGACACATTAATAATCCAAAGATCTGATCGAGCTCCATATTTCAATTTAATGAAGGCAAGTTTAATAATCAACCTTGATCCATGTACATTCTCCTCTTTTTCTTTTTCTTTTCCTTTTTCACTTCTTTTTCAAATAAGTGTTTGCTAAGGGGACTAGCAAAGTTAAGTATAGGGGGTGATGAATACCCATTCATCACTCTTTATTCTTATATTTTAGCTACAAAAACCTTTGCAAATACATGTAGATATCTGTAAATACAAATAATTACCAAAAAGCATGCATTGTATAAAATATAATAATTAGCATGTTCTTGTGCAAAAATAAAAGAATAAAGAAACAAAAGAAAAAGAGGGAAATATTTAGAATAAATATTGAGCAACCTAATCCCAAGGGAGGGCTCAGCATGGGCCTGACCGCATAAAAGCCAAAATAGAGAGAGATAAAAGCCAAAATAATTTTGTTTATATTTGTATATATTTGTAAATACAAAATCAAAATAAAAATTAGAAAATTAAAAAGAAATAAAAATATCTTCTCCACTTGTATATTCATTATGTACATAGACCCCCTTTCTCTATTTATTTCACCTTGTAAATAAATAAATTAAATTCCATAAAAATTGGTATATATTCCATATCCTATTATGTAAATAAATAAAATAAAAACCATAAAAACAAAAATTAAAATAAAAAGAACAAAAATAAAAACCAAAAGAAACATTGTATATATACCATGTATATAAATGTATATATATCTATTTATTTAACTCTTGTACATAAATAATAAAAATAAAATAAAAATATCATAATATTCCAAATTTTATCTATAAATAAATAAAATATAAAATGGGAATAAAAATGTATAAAAATAACTAATTAAAAATAAAAAATTAAAAATCCATATTGTATATACCTATGTATATTATACTATATTATACATACTTTATTTTTACTTCAAAAAAATAATTAAAAATCACAAAAAATAGTTTATAAATAAATAAACATTTTTTATGTTTTAAGTTTTTCCTAATTCGGCCATTTATTATTTTATTTTTAATTTCTAAATATTTATGACATGGCCTCTTCTGATTGGTCCACGGGGGATGTTGACCCCCCGGTCAACTCCCCCCCTTGGACCACAGAGTTCCGGATCCGAGCCCTTAACCCGATTTCTCGATATTATCCCCACTCGATCCGACACCCAAACCCATGAATCCCGGGCTCCATTTGCTCCTTAATCATCCCTGATCCACGCCCGACAGAGGTTATTGGAATCCGTGCTCCGAGCTTCTCGCCCGACTCCCAGATAGTCGGACCCCTAGGCATATATAGTCCGAGCTCCGCCGCTCCTTCACGCATCTTTGGCTCGTGCATTCTCCACCCCAGGACCTCCACCATCTCCTCCTGACTGACAGCAGTCGGCCGGTGGTGTTGCAGCGAGGAGAGGGTGACCGGACCAGCGATCCGGCGACTTAGCGCCGCCGTGCGTCGCCCACACGTGGTGCTCGAGCCTCGGGCATCGACGGCCCTCGGGGCTAGGACCTAGAGCTTCATCGGCTCATTCCCAATCGACCTCGTCCATCAGGTATCCCTAGTTCTTTCCCCCTTTCGCTGATTTTCATTTACGCCAAAATCGACCCATCGCCGACGACCCTCGATTCCGACCACCCTCTTCTACGTTCGGATTCGACCAACACCTTCGCACTCCCCTCACGCACTTTCTCCGCCCAACCATTCAACCTAGTTCGCAAAGGAACTGGGATTGGAGCTCCACCGCCTTCGCTTCGCCGGAGCTCCCTCATCTCGACGCATCGTTCATCCCCACCACTGCTAACCGGGTCGAGGCACTTGGCCCTCGACCCAGGAGTCTATTGTGTTGCATTGCAGGTCAAGACGAGCCCATCTGAGGGCTTGACGTTCAGGAGCAGCAGCTCCAGCTCCGCCGGTGTCGCCTGAGCTCTCCGGAGCTCCGTTGCACCATCGGAGGGGCTCTTCAGACGCGGGAGGCCCATGCGCATCTTCTCCAATCATCAGTAGCCTCAGAGGAGAACCACCGTGCGCGCACTGGGCCGGCGAAGTTCACCGGCCACCTGTTCTTCGTGGATCCTCCCCGACCGTCCATCCAGCCCTCCAGCTCCAGATTCACATCGAGCCATCCATTTGACGAGCAGCAGCATCCGTTCGATCATTAGAGGGTGGATCTGGACCGTCAGATCAGCGAGGTCTAGCCACAGTGCACAGGAGACGTCCGATCATCCACATGGCTAAGCCTCGACCGTCAGATCCGAGCCGCAGCCCTTCGTTGAGGCGCCGTCGTCCCCAGTCGTTCGATCGGCTACGTGGCGTCATCTCAGCCATCGGCTTAAATAAAGGGGTAATTTCCCTTAGGCCCCTGTTCTTTTAGTTGTTAATATTTAGCCATGTAAATATTTTAGAACTTTTATTTTAGTTTGGTAAATTGCATAGAGGACCTTGTCATTTATTTTATTTGCACTTATACCCCTATACGTTGTGGGACACGTGCTTCGACACGTGATTTCTTGGGACAATTGCACGTATGGGCCTGATGTTTTAAGGTGTTCATGAATGAAAATATATTTTTAGTATTTGCTGATATGCCCCTGTGAGTGTTTTAATTGTGCATGTGCCAAATTTCTTGGGTATTTTATACTTTTACCCCTGGACTTTTAGTACGTGTTACTAATTAGTCTAGGGACCTAAGTTTTATTACAAAAAGGTCCCTGAATGCCCAGGTCACGCGCTTGGCGCGTGAGATCTTGGAACTTTTGCACCGGACCCCCTTGGATTCCTGTGCTTGTTATTTCTAGGCCCCCTGAGTATATTTTTATGACAAATAGGTCTCTGTGACTGTGAGCTTGTATTTGTTGTAAATAAAATATCAAATATAATCCAAATCCAGTGAAAATTTGATACTTGGCTCCTGCTACTGTGTAGAATTTTCACTAAATTTTGGGAAATTTTTGGAGCCCATTTATTATTTTTAAAAAATTCAAAAACATCTATTTTTCTTACTGTCCAGAGTTGAAAATCACAAAAAATATTAAAACATCTTCAAAAATTCTAAAAAAATCAGATGTTGTTTATTTTGTTGTGTTTGATTTTCTGACCAATTTTGGTCATTTTGGACTTTATAAAAAGTATAAAAATTGAAAAACCCCTCAAAACCCATAAAAATTCTAGTAATTAAAAGAAAAATAAAAAAATAATAAACTTAGCTGCTGAATTTTCATTTTTGTTTATAGTTTATAGGAAAAATACCTCCAGGCTATTTATAGGCTATTGTCTATTTTATTTTGGCCTTAGAAGCCCGGCTGGACAGCAACACTGTTTTCTTGTCTTGTTTCATTTTTAGAAAAATATATAAAAATCAGAAAATTACCAAAAATTAAGCAAAAATAGTAAAAAAATATAAGAAAACATAAAAATATTTTTGTTTGATTTTTTGAGCTTATTTGAGTAGTTAAATAATTGTGTGAAGTTGCTTGTTTTCTTGACTTTATTATTTTCTTCATTATTTAAAAATCCAAAAAAATATAAAAAAAATAAAACCCACCAAAAATCCTTTTATTTTATTTGTTTTTATTGTTGACTACTTCGTAGGCCGTGAGGCCATCACGTGCTCCCTGAGTCCGACCCTGGTCGCTATACCAGGCTAATCCAATAGCCAGGGCCACTATTGAGTTTCTTTGATTTTTATTTTGTTTTGGTGGTCTGATCTCATATTTTCTTGACTGACTGCATTATCTCTGAGATCCGGGTCGCAACAACCCTTGATCTATTTTATTCACCCGAGTCTTGGTGGTTTTTGCGGTCATCATTACACATGGAAATCAAATAGTATATTATCACCATACATCACTAAGGGAAAGATCCATAAAGGCGACAACACTGCCCTCTCTCGACAACGCCCAACATCCATGCAATCCCATAGATCCTCAATCGTTGTCCAACATCCATGCAATCCCATAGATCCTCAATGCTTAGAATCCGAGCATGTCCAACATAAGCACATCAAACGTAAATATTTAAAAGTTGAATAAGAAAACATTAAATGGTGGACAAGATCCGATACGTTCCCATGCAATCGTATAGATCCTCGTAAAGAACCAATTAATTAGTTACTGAACCCAAACAAGTTTGATTAACAATCAAAGTCTGATCCACAACACCATGATTTCATCATCAATCTCTCAATCACCTCCCACTAGCTTCATGTTTATTAACACCTCAATTCCAATCCATTGCACCAATTCACGGGAGGGCCAAGCCTGGTTCAATCCCGAGCATGAACCCACATGCTTTGGGGCAGACTTGAGCCCTTGATTTTTCGATACGCATGCACCAACTCGACCCACGACACAAGGGGGATTTTCCAAGCCCCGGTCATGGTTTCTTAGGTTGGGCGGAGTTAAACCATCACCCTAAAAGCAAAGTCTAAACCTATACCTGTGTCTAAGACTCCAATTGTACCATCAATCTACACCGGAATCTCAGTAGCGACAACAATAAAGAAATTCAAACTACGTCTATCTATACTTCAACTGTATATTTGATAAAGAAATTTATATTTGATTTCTATATAAAGATGTTAAATAATCTGAAATATATTGTTTAAAATACTCGCATCCCCATTCTGACCTTCCTCTTATCCTTGATTTCTTTGATCTTTTTAAGCGATCTGCGGGCTAGACCAAAAAACCCAATCATAGAGCAGTGAGTACGCATCCAATCCTTTGAGAGAATTCATAGGTAGCTCTTCCCAGCTTTACTCTACCAATTTATTTGCTCCTCCGCACCTGGATTTAGTACCGGCTACAAAGCCCCTTCTACTTTCATTCTTCAGCGACGAGTACCATCTCCTTTTAAATATCTTTCTCTGGAATTAAGGAAATACGATTGGAAATTTACCTACGCATCGCCTGCAGCTCTGCCTGAGCGTCCCCTGTACACGGAGCTCCTCGCCACTCGCTGTGACCCCGCTCCTTCCCATCTTGCGAAGTCCTCCTAAGTCCGTAAGCTCGCTGCAGCGCGTTGGGTCCTCGCCCACGCAACCCTCCCTGCATCCCGCTCATTCCGCTGCGACCTTCTTACGCTTCCTGGTTTCTCGGCCCTACGTGTTACCCAACGACGCCTCGCAAGCTACCGCACAAAAGCTACTGTCTGCTGCTGCAGCAACTGCCCTACGCTATTTAACAGGGTATACGTGTCAGTATCCAAAACACTTGCGCTGCTTGCTCGAGGGATCGCGTTGTGCCTGCACGAGTTGCCGCCTCTTTTACCGCGCAGCTCGGTGTGGGGAAAGCCTCCAAAAGCCCCTGAAGGGAGCACGCCGCCCCTTCGATCTATCGGTTTTCTCCGATTCAAGGCGCGATGTCGGAGAAGTTCTCGTCAACTCTTCGCCTCGCCGATCTCAACGACTTCATCGCCCCGTCCCAGAACTGCGTCGTGTCTCTCAACAAAGCTACCTCTAAGCCCCCTCAGGTACCCCACTCGCCTTCACTTCCCATCCTAAAAAATGCCCCTAACTCGTTGCTCCTGTATGCTTATGCTGTTTACGTTATATGATCTCTTTTGTAGATCAAGTTGAACTCGGATGCTCCCGGCAATCAGACAAAGTCGGAGGCCGTTAAGATTTCATTGAAGGATTGCCTCGCTTGCAGGTCTACTTTTTTCTATCATTATCATTATCATTATAGTATAGTTTTCCTACAATCTGTAGATGCAGGTCTCTAATGACCAGCTAAGAAAAAAAACGCCTATAACATGAGGCAATGAGTTGCAAACTGTGAAGAACGATTTCAACAGGGGATGCCATCTTAATAGTAATTCTTGAATATGGCGAAGGGGAGGCAAATAAAACTGCCAAGAAAATGCGTCCCGAGTCGAAATATCACAAGTATCGTGCCATCTTGGACCGCCACAAGGAAAACTATAACCGGAATCCTTTTTTTTGGCATTATCTTGAAACAACATGATTGCTACCATAGTACGTGAAGGTTGTTGTCTCTGCCTGACCTTCAATGCCTGAGTTTTCTCTCCTTTCATTCCTTCGTTCTCCAAACAAGTAACCAAAATAGACCTTCAAAAACTACTCCTTGACTATCTTTGTTTTTGCCTTGACTTGGGATTTAGTGAGAAAAAGGTCAGCGATCCACATGAGGTTCCAGATAGAAGAAATTAGGCTAATCTGTCCCGCAATCATCGCTTTAATGTTTCAAGGTCATGTAAAGAAAGTAGCATTAACTATTTAGAAGTTAGTTCTTTCGCTTCTTTGCTCTCTCCCCTATCTTTTTCTTGAGGAAGCAGGCTGGGGATAGATCATAATAAACTTTTGGTAAAAGTTATGTCTTGGTCCGAGTGGGGATAGCATTTTTCTTCTGCATGTCTGTGGAGTTTTGAAAAATCCAAACATCTCAGAGATAGATATAGAGATAGAGGAATTTGTCGAACGGACCACACTCCTTCGTATACGTCAGGAGTCCATTGATGAAAAGGGATTGGGGAAAGCTTGAACCCAATTCCGACAGCGATGGAGGTTGTAGGTGCTTGCTCAGGTGCTCGACAAGAAAAGCATGGATGAGCCACATGCTGGGAAACTTTCACTAGCTTCTAGTCTGCTTTCACCTTGACCTTCTTGTTTTATAGTAGTTTCCTTGAGTTGAAGTTTCCCTCGCTCCATTTTGCTTGCTTTACCTCTGAGGCATGATCATTTTACGGGCTTTTCTTGCTCGCATTTAAAGTCTTCCCCTTCGAGAGAATCCGTAAATCCGTAAAGCATGTGTTGAGGGAATAGACTTGATTGCATTATGAGAGACCCAAGGGTTTCCTTATATAGGAGAAGAACCCTTGGGTAAATTACAAGAATATGAAAGGGAAAACTAAAAAATACATAAAAGTCTATACCAATAATAGCAATCATCTCAACACTCCCCCTCAAGCTGGAGCGTAGATGTCAATAAGACTCAGCTTGGAACAACATTTCTGATAAGGACCTTTTGCTAGAGCCTTTGTAAGTATATCTGCTGTCTGGTCTCCAGAACTGACATGCGTAGTAGTGATAATACCTTTCTGTATCATGTCACGAGTGTAGTGGCAATCTACCTCTATGTGCTTCGTTCTTTCATGAAAGGCTGGGTTATTTGCAATGAAGAGAGCAGCTTGATTATCACATTGGAGGTGCATGGGAAGATGTACTTTTATGGTTAGGTCAGTGAGAACGGATCTGACCCACATCATCTCTGTACTAGCTTGTGCCATGGCCCTGTATTCTGATTCAGCACTTGATCTAGCAACCACAGTCTGCTTCTTACTCTTCCATGAAACCAGAGAATTCCCTATGAACACATCAAATCCAGACGTAGACTTTCTATCTTTCGGACACCCGGCATAGTCTGCATCTGCATATGCTGTTACTGAAAGAGATGTGCCTCTGCTGAAAAGAAGTCCAGTACCAGGTGAAGTCTTCAAGTATCTCAGAATCATATGGATTGCATCCATGTGAGCTTGTCTGGGCTGCTCCATGAACTGACTCACTTTGCTAACCGCAAATGCTATGTCAGGCCTAGTAATAGTTACATATAGTAGCTTGCCAACAAGCTCTCTGTATCTTCTCTTGCCGACTTCCTCAGTATCATCATCATAGAACTTCATGCTTGGGTCAAGCGGAGTAGTGGCAGGTCTACAATCTGCCATGCCAGTTTCTGAAAGAAGATCTATAACATATTTTCTCTGGGTCATAATAAGACCCTGTTGATTCCTGGCAAACTCTATTCCGAGGAAGTAACGTAAATGTCCAAGGTCCTTGATCACAAACTGTTTACCTAGGAAGTCCTTGGTATCCTGAATGCCCTGCTCATCGTCCCCTGTGATAATAATGTCATCAACATAAACAAGAATGACTGTAATACCTCTCTGGGTCTTCTGTATGAACAATGAGTGATCAGCAGTTGATCTCACAAACCCTTGTTGTTCTATCAAGTCCGAGAGCTTTTGGAACCATGCTCTTGGACTTTGCTTGAGGCCATAGATAGCCTTGTGCAACCTGCAAACCTTCTGACACTCCCCCTCAGCAGTAAAGCCAGGTGGCTGCTGCATGTAAACCTCCTCTTGGAGGTCACCATAGAGAAATGCATTCTTAACATCAAGCTGATAAAGAGGCCAATCTCGTATCACAGCAACAGCCAGGAGAATGCGCAGAGTAGAATGTCTGGCAACTGGTGAGAAAGTATCGTGATAGTCTACCCCATATGTCTGAGTAAATCCTCGTGCCACGAGTCTCGCCTTATAGCGATCCACACTGCCATCCGTACGGTGTTTCACAGTGAACACCCATTTGCATCCTACGACTGATGTATTTATAGGAGGAGAAACAAGACTCCACGTGCCACGTGATTGTAGCGCAACCATTTCTTCCTCCATGGCTAACCTCCACTGACTATCTTTGAGAGCCTCCTGATATGTCCGCGGTATCTGTACGGCTGATAGTGCTAGCGTAAATCTCCTGAAATCCTCTGACAACCTGCTCAAAGAAGTTTGGGCTGCAATAGGGTAATTAGCACATGCTCGTTTCTGCTTTCGCAGAGCAATTGGTATGTCAAGATCATCTGCTACGTCCTGGACTTGTATATTTCGCTCTTGAGCGGGTGCCTGCTCCTCCTGTTGTACAGTTAACTCAGTAGTGCCATCAGTAGAGATAATATGCTCATTACATACCTGAGGCATGCTGGATGATGGGCAAGGCCTGTGAGCATGGCGAATAGAGCGAGGTCGGCGAGGAATAATATGAGGTAAGAATTGAACCAATGAAGGTGGTGGTGGCGGAGGTGGTGGTGGTGGTGGTGATGGCGGAGGAGGTGGTGGTGGTGGAGGAGGAAGAGGTGAAGGTGAAGAGCCAACTGGTGGCGGAGGAGGTGGTGGTGGCGGAGGAGGTGGTGGTGGTAAAGGTGAAGAACTAACTGTAGGAGGTGGTGGCATGTATATCTCATTATCAGAGTCAGATGGAGTAAGTCTGTCACCTGTAGGAGAAAAATACATAACCGACTCAAAGAACGTAACATCAGCACTAACAAAATATTTTTGGTTTAGTGGATCAAAGCAGCGATACCCCTTTTGGGTACGAGAGTAGCCGACAAATATACACTTGACAGCTCTAGGAGAGAGCTTGTCACGCCCTGGAGAGACATCATGAACAAATGCAACAGATCCAAACACACGAGGTGTAAGAGAGAAGAGATCCTTCTCGGGAAACGCAATCGAGTAAGGAATCTTCTCTCCTAACACGGATGAGGGCATACGATTTACCAGATAGCAAGCAGTAAGGACAGCATCACCCCAGTAAGAATGAGGAGCACGGCTCTGTATCAACAATGTTCTGGTTACATCAAGTAAGTGACGGTGTTTGCGCTCAGCAACACCGTTTTGCTGGGAAGTGTAGACACATGAGGTCTGGTGAACAATGCCATGGGATTTTAGGAACTCGGAAAGATGTAAGGTGCAAAATTCCAAGGCATTGTCAGAACGAATATACTTGACATTAGCAGAAAAAATATTTTTTATTTCATTAATAAAATACTTGATAGTGGATCCAGCCTCAGACTTATTCTTCAATAAGAAGACCCAAGACAGTCTAGAAAAATCATCGACAGCTACAAGATAAAAACGGTGTCCTTGGAGATCAGGAACACGACTAGGACCCCAAATATCTAAATGAAGGAGCTCGAATAACTGAGAACTGCTCCGACTCTGACGGGATGGGAAAAATGACCGGTGATGCTTCCCAAGTTGGCATGCTTCACATTGAAATGAGGATCTCGTAGAAATCTGAGGGAAAACATGACATAACTTTTGCAGAGGAAGATGTCCAAATCTAAGGTGCCACAAGTAAGGAGAGACTGGTCCAGTAGGGATAATAGAAATACTAGCATGAGGAGGTTGGACCAGCCTGTAGAGTCCCCGCTGCTCACGGCCACTTCCAATCATCCTGCCCGTGAGTATGTCCTGAAACACAAGAGATGAAGGGTCAAAGATGGCACGACAGTGCAGATCCTTAGTGATCTGACTAATAGAAAGTAAATTCATTTGAAATGCGGGAGCATATAAAACATTTTTCAGACGCATGGACGGAGTCAACTGCACCTCCCCCTGTCCTGTAACAGGTAAGTGGTCGCCATTAGCAATGACGACCCATCTACCGGGTGGTATAGCCCTGTAGGACTTTAGTTGTGTTCTGTCTCCGCACAAGTGGTGAGAAGCACCAGAGTCCATAATCCATTCTGTCATGTCTGTATTTGTACTACCAGTAAAAGCATAGGTGATACCTGAGGAGCTCGAAGAGGCTCTGACTGCTGTGGCGGTATCTGTGGTAGTGTCAGTACTAGGAGTCATGATCTCTCGAATGCGAGAGACAATATCATCCAGGCGCGGATCAGACTGTAGAGCTGAAGTCTCTGAAGACACAATCTGCTCTGCTGCTCGACCAGAAACAGGATATCCATGCTTCTGATAGCATGTATCCTCTGCATGTCCAGGCTTGCGGCAGTAGGTACAGGGGCCACGATGTCGTCCACCGCCTCTTCCTCTGGGTGTACGTCCTCTGGACTGGATCGCCCCACCTCGACCACGAGAAGCGGCCATTGCTGAAGAGTGCGAAGACGTGGATGTCGACGGGATCGCGAGCCGGCTGAGACGGCTATAGGCCTCCTCTATAGGGGGAATGGTTGCCTCTGTAAGAAGATGAGTACGTGCACTATCATATTCTTTGTCAAGTCCAGCCATGAAGACTCCAACCATCGTAGAGTTCCTATATATCTTCTGTTGCTCAGTAGACGTCGTAATGGGCATGTAGCTATGAAGCTTTTCAAACATGCCACGCAGCGAAGAGTAGTAAACATGCAAGGGACGGCCATTCTGTTTGGTATTGTAGATATCAAACTGCAGTTGGAGGATTTTGGCCTCATTCTTTGCCTGTGCATAAGTGGAGGCTAATGTGTCCCACATGGCCTTGGCAGTGGGCTGAGTAAGAATATCATTGGCTATTTCTGTAGAAAGAGTCCCACAGAGCCAAACACGTGCGTATGCGTCATCTTGCTTCCAAGAAGCATTTGTCCCAGTCTTGTCCTCTGGCTCTGGTTCTGTCAGGATGTGCTCCTTATTGTTGCACTGCATAAGGGTGAGAAACTGCATGGACCATAATTCATAATTGGTCCCATTCATCTTAACGATAGGAGCCGGGCCCTTGAAGGCTCCGGTTGAGAAGATGTCACCCTTGTTGTCCGACATGATGATAAGACAGCCAAATAACGGAATTCTACCGAGTAGTAGATCAATATAAGCAAATCTCTAGAATGAGACTTATACAACCATTGTTGTTAATACTAGCCGCTTGCGATAAACGTGAGTAAAGAACCAGTCGGGCACATCCGTGAAAGGCAGGGGCGCAGGAGAATGAAAATCTGACTCAAAGAATACCTTAAAACACCCGAAGCGCAGTGGCTCGTCGGTCTCCAAGTCGGCGTCGTGTGAGGAGTCGTCTCCACAGTCGGGCGCAGCCGCAAAGGGTAGATGCGCACAGGGCGCTCGTGGCACAGGGGCGCACGCGTTGCGGAGGAAGCGTGCACAGGAGCGGGGCTGATGGCCGAACCTGGGGGCGCGTGCGAGAGGGTCTGGTCGCCGAGCGCCTGGGAGCGCGCGCGACGAGACGCTGAGGGGGGGGGGGGTGGGGTTCCGCGAGGCGCGCGAGGCTGGTGGGGATGAGACGGGGGCTGGGCGATGGGGGTATAGGAACAGGGCGATGGGGACACGGGATGAGGGGCGATGGGGCGATGTGTAACTGGGCGATGGGGGGGCCACGGGCGATGGAGGGGCGATGGGGGGGCCAAGGGCGATGGAGGGGCGAAGGGCGATGGCGGCGGGATGGGGGCCAAGGGTGATGGAGGGGCGAATGGCGATGGGGTCGGGGGTCGCTGGGTTGGGCGGCGGGGATTTTTTTTTTTAAGGGAACAGGTGTCGAGTTGGAGAGGGGTTAGGGTTAGGGATAATACATGGCTCTGATACCATGTTGAGGGAATAGACTTGATTGCATTATGAGAGGACCCAAGGGTTTCCTTATATAGGAGAAGAACCCTTGGGTAAATTACAAGAATATGAAAGGGAAAACCAAAAAATACATAAAAGTCTATACTAATAATAGCAATCATCTCAACAGCATGCGGAAAAATGAATTTCATTCTTCACGTAATGGATCGGATTCTTACCCCTCATCACGATGAACCTCTCCTTGTGATCGGAGTGAGATAGAAGCCAAATAAAGCCCATTAAATACAAGTTCAAAAAATTCAAATAGTTGCAGATAAAGCCAGAGAGAAAATTCAAGTGAAAAGGTTAATCTGCTGCCATTTTTCTATCTAATAAACAAATAATCTAGGCGAATATGGATGAATTTCTATGGGCCTTTCATTTGAAAGATGATCAACAGGTAGACTTGAATATAATCGGCAACAACCATGAATGTATTGTGCTCTAAATACGGCTTAAGTAACTGACCGTTGACAACAAATGGCTGTGCTGTCAGAGGACAATTCAGATATGAGAATGCTTCCATTATCATGTATAGTCTTCACGATGAAGGGTCCTGTCGATTTACTCTTTAATTTACCCATGAATATCTTCAACTTCGCGTCAAATAATTATACTTTCTGTCCAGGCTTGAAAGTCTTTCGTCTGATGTGTCGGTCGTTCCAGCATTTGACCTTCTCCATGTACATCAAGCTGTTATCGTATGTGTAGTCTCGGAATTCCAAGAGCTTGTTCAGATCTATCTTCCTATTTTGACCACCTTTTTTTGAGTCTAGATTGCAAATATTCACTGCATAAAGAGATTTGTGAATTAATTCCACTGGCAAATGAATGTCTTTCCATATATAAGATGGTAGGGAGACATTCCCAAAGGAGACTTGTTGGCAATCCGATAAGCCCATAAAATCGAATCCAGACGTCGTGACCAGTTCTTCCTATCAGGTCTAACAAGTTTCTGCAATATGGTCTTGTTTTCTCGGTTGGATAATTCGGTCAAGCCATTAGACTGAGGATGATGAGGAGATACGACATGATGATCGATGCCGTACCCCTTCACTAAGTTCTTCACGTCTTTATTGATGAAATGGCTACCTCTTTTTGAAATGAGAATCTTTGGGATCCCGAACTGCGAAATAATATTATCTTTCAAAATCTGACAAATTGTCTGGCTATCAGTGGATCGAGCGGGAATAGCTACCCAACGACTCACATAGTCAACGACAAGAAGGATATGTTCATATCCTTAACTGTTAGGAAATAGACCCATGAAATCAATGCCTCAAGCATCGTACACATCGGAAATCTGAATGAATTTGAGGGGTATAAAGTCTTTAGCACTGAGGGTTCCTCCCATTTTCTGACAATCTGTGCAACCTTTGACATATGTTGCGGCATCCTTGAATAATGCGGGCCATCAGAGGTCACACCGCAATATTTTTGCTGCCGTTCTGCTTACAGAATGATGTCCTCCAGATTCAAACTTATGATAATGCTAGAGGACACTAGTGTACTCCTCCTACATGATACACCGACGTCATATGCAATCTGCACCTTCTCTGAAAAGGTATGGATCTTTCCACTGGTAAAAATGAATATCGGACATGAATTTGTCCTTCTTGATTCTCATCCAATCTTGCGAGACCACCCCAGATACGGGTAGTTCACAACATCAGCCTACCGAGGGAGAGATGCAACGCTGAGAATTGATTCGTCGGGAAAGGTTTCTGTAATCAATGTACTGCTCGACTGAGTATCTATGCATTCTATTCTGGACAAATGGTCTGCTACCGCATTCTTAACTTCGGACTTGTCTCTGATTTCCAAATCAAATTCTTGGAGGAGAAGGCTCCATCTGAGTAAGCGTGATTTGGCATCCTTTTTCTGTTGTACGTATCGGATAACAAAGTGATCAATATAGACAATGACTTTAGATCCAAGTAAATAGGATCTGAACTTATCCAAGGCGAAAACCACTAGCAACAATTCTTTCTCTGTAACTGTATAGTTTTTTTGTGCATCATCCAGTGTAGGAAATATCGATATCGATCGTATCGGTCCGTCTGGAAAGGATATATCAGGATATATTGCTGATATGTCGACGATATCGGTATAAATGTCAGAAATGGGTCAAAAAAGCTATTTTTACCGTTTTTCAGAAATTAAGATCATCCAAGATGTTAAAATAACAAATAGCCTACAAATACACACTTATATCACACATGTCGATTTTTTATATCCCATATATCGCACATGTCAGTATACCCCATATATCGTAGATATTGGTCATATCGAAGATATCGATGTTAATGTTGATTGTTGACTTATAGATATTGGAAATGGATTTACTACAAGTTCTTAAACATTAATTAACTTACAAATATACACTTAGATGACACATATAGGTAATCTATGACCTTTATATAGCACATATCGGTCATATATATCGAACATATCGTTAGTAATGTTGATCGGTGATTAATAAATAATTGGAATTGGAATCAAAGTAGCTAAGTTAAACACACTTAGAACACTTATTTTGTTCATAGAAGACAATGAATGGCATCGAGATGAGTCATTTGATTCAAAAACGTACATAATGATTAATGAGATAATATTTCTTTGGTATAAAGATTTATCCATTCACAAAAATAAATGGAAAAAATATAAATTAATACAATATTGTAAAAGAGATTACCTAATCACGAGGGGTTTAGAACCAAGAGTTCCGTGGAGGGCAAGGTAGGAAATATCGATATAGATATCGTATCGGTCCACCTGGTTGAAAATATGTAAAAAATTATTTTTTTCACGAATTAAGATCATCTTAGTTATTAAAGCAATAAAAAACATGCAAATATACATTTATATCCAAGAATGAGGTATACTTAGGACACTAATACACATTATATTGCACAAATCGCTGGCTTGTAATGCTGACAGCTGAGTTGACTGTTGACTGCTGAGATGTATTTTTTTTGAAATCAAGAAAAAGGGGGATACACTCATTGGTGTTCACCCCAATGCTGAGATGTATTTTGGCCATGTGTTTCTAACTTGACCATCATTAGACTTGTTTTCATCTCTATTGCTAAAGAGGGCGAAGTCCACAACTTGAAGAACTGTCGTATGCATCCCCCAGTAGCATCATACTCTACCAAACAACGAGCCTGGGGGGGTCAAGAGGGAGCAGGTGCGCTCCCCCTGTTGGGGTGCGGGGGCAATGCCCCGATCTGAAATAAAATATATAATTCATGATGTTTTTAATACTAGGGAGTAGCAACATAAGTAATGAAGACAAGTACAAGAGTAACATCATTAGATATATATATAATATATATATAGATATCGACGAGATATCGGCGAAATATCGATGATATCGGTCGATATCCGGGAAATTTTGTATTGAAACAATTCAATTTCGAGCAATATGTTTTCGATATGGCGATATCACCGACATATCGACCGATATCCTGGAAAAGGATATCTATATGAATATCGGTACCGATATTTTGTCTATACCGATATATCGACGATATATCACCGATATATAGCGATATTATCGTTTATGGCATCATCTAATGTTTTGCTGGCAAAGTGAATGGCGTATGGTAAATTTTCTCTTCTTTGTCCTAACACAGCTCCAACTGTGAAATCTTATGCATCCATCATGATTTCGAATGGGAGAGACCAATCGGGTGGCTGTAGGATATGTGCCTGAGTGACAAGATCTTTCAAGTGATAAAATGATTGGAGAATCTTATGATTAACATTGAATTCAGTCTCCTTTTGTAGTAATTCTGTAGGAGGTCGGGCAATCTTATTTAAGTCTTTGATAAATCTTCTGTAAAAACCAACATGACCAAGAAATGTCCTTACATTCTTGACTGTTCGAGGTGGCTCATGTTTAGCAATCACGTCCACCTCGTCGGGTCGACTTCCATGCCACACTTGAAAACATGACCCAACACAATTCTTTCTGTGACCATGTTTTCCCATTATAGCACTAGATTGACTTCTCGAAGTGCACAAGATAATAATTGACACTATCACCATAGACCGAGAAATCGTCCATGAATACCTCGAGAAAATTACCGACCATATCGGCAAAGACGGCTAATATATACCTTTAAAATGTAATAGGGGCATTGCACAATCCAAATGGCATTATCTTGAAGGGATAAGTACAGAACGAACATGTGAACGTAGTCTTCTTTTAGTCTTCACGGGCGATCGCCACTTGGTTGTACCCGGAGTACCAATCTAAAAAACAGAAGAACTTTTCCTTGCCAACCTTTCAAACACTTGATCAATGAATAACAGAGGAAAGTGGTCTTTCTTGGTCATTGAATTCATGCATCGATAACCAACACATACATGGAAAGATGTCGGTACTCGAGTAGAAACTCATCTCCTTGGTCATTTGTAACCACGGTGATCCCTGACTTCTTTGGAATAACATGCAATGGGCTTACCCACTTGGAATCGGAGATAGGGTAAATGAAGCCAGCTTCACATCATTTCATGATTTCTTTCATGACGACGTCCCATAGGTTAAGTTCAACCTCCGCTGAAATTCGTGGGACGGTTTGCAGTCATCTTCCAGGTAGATATGGCGTGAACACATGGCTGGATTTATCCTTCGGAGATCGGAAACTTTCCAACCAAGAACCTTGCGGTTTTTCTCTAAAACCTCAAGCAAGCGAGATTTCTGATCGAGGCCGGCCTGCTGCTGATGATGATCAGATATATATTCTATTCACCCGCAAGGAAAGCATACTTTAGACTTGTCGGGAGCTGCTTTAATTCAGATAATTGTTGAACTGGCTCCACAGGCACTTCAGAAAACTATGCTGGTAGGTGCATGATGAACTGTTAATAAAGAAGTGCTGTCCACCTCTGTCACTTGGGGCTCAAACAACAAAGACCGAACATATTTACAATGATTTCATCTTGTTTGATTTGGCATGAATCTTCTTCGAATAAGATGGTCAGTAAATCTGAATCTCTTTCCCAATTGGCAATGGAGCAAGGATGGATTGTGCTTTTCCAGGTCCTTTGAATAGAGGATTTCATGTGTCAAAATGTCATTCAACGACAATTATTGATCATTGATATGTACAATGTCGCAGTCTTCTGCTAATGCCTCTGGCTTGCCTTCATCAGATGTGCTTTCTGCGTCTTTTGGCTCATCGATTATGTCCATTATTACTCTTTCACTGCAGGAGCGAAACGCGATCTTTTCAGACCCATAATCAGCTATCGCTTCGGCGGTTTGAAGGAACAACCGACCAAGAATAATCGAGGTATGGAGTAACGGTGCAGATGAATCCATGTCCAGGACAACGAAGTCCACTGGGAAACACATATCTTCTACAGTTATGATAACGTTTTCTAATAAACCTCTGGACCGCTTAATAGATCGATCAACAAACCACTGGGAAACATTAATGAAATTGCTCTAAGCAGGAATTACTATTAACCGTGAAGAACCAATTTAATTTGACTAAGGTCCAAGCATAGAGACTATGTGCACATACAAATAATTAGGGCTTTGAAGCTTAGTACCGAGTCAAGCAATCCTAAAAATTAAGGCTCATTCCCATAAAATAAAATAAAAAAGAGATGAAAAACTCAAATCACGTGAAACAAAGTGAAACAATGAGAAAAATAGGGAGAAAAAAAGTAGAGAAGATGATGAAAACAACGAGAAAACCGAACATGCCCCCCGGTGAACAAACACCTGGTAATCGAGATGGGGATGAAATGGCGGGTCGGGAACAATGGGTTTCACAATGATCTGGGCTGGAGCACGAAGCTCCAACCAACTAAAGATTGAGAAATTAAACTAAGTTACGACCTAATTGCATAAAAGAAAAACGTAATCTAAGACGTGGAACAAAAATATAAAAACCTAACTAAATCAACTCGAACTTGACTAAAAGCCAAGGGGCAGAGAAGCTCCACCAGAGGAGTTCCGGCGACGCTTGGACCACCACTTCAGCACTTCCTTCTCCATGCCACAACCTCCACGAGCTAGCTGCTGCCACCAGGAGGCTTCATCGTCTTGAGGTTGGGGGTTACGCCAGGCTAAAGGGGATCAAAAAAGCAGAAATGGAGATGGAGCTTTATTTATACACAGGTGGAAGGGGTCCAAAGATCATAAGATTACAAGAGGTGGAGTGGATCTTTGGATCATCAAGATATGGGGTGTGATGAAGGGTCGTATGAGGGGTTGGTGAAGGGCTCGAGGGCTGGTGAGGCGTGGATGAAGCGTGTGAATTAGGTGAATGTAGGTAGGTGGCGCTCTGACATAGTCAGAGGGCGGGGGAAGGATAGTTGACCGGATTGGTTGGTCCACGTGGACTAACTAGAAAAATGTAGGGATTAATTCCTTTATTTAATTGATAAAAAATAATAAATGAATTTATTAATTAAAAGTCAAAGTACTATTTTATGGTTATTTTTATTTATTTTTACAAGCTCATTCATTAGATGCTAATTTTTACAAGTATATATAGGTATATTTATCTATATTTGAACTATTTTATTTTTATTTCATATTTTTAATTTTATTATTATATTTATATATTTTAAATATTCATAATATATTTAAATACAAATTAACAAATTTTTATTTTATTTTTCTGATTTTATTTATCAACTTAAATAAATAGGCATATATACAACATATGTATAGTATACCTATATATTTTAATACATTATTTATTTTAATATATTTTCAATGCTTTTAGTTTGTGTTTATATTTTTAATACATTTCAAATAATATTTACAAGTATTTAAAATATAAGAAAGGTAAAAATATAAATTATAAATAAAATGAATAAAATTTGCAGGTACATGGTACAATGGGACCCCAGAAAGCTGGTATTTGTATATTAACTCCATTTTTTAATGAAATCACCTTTATTAGATATATAATTTAATTTTAATAACAATAAATGTGAGATTGGCCAATTTTGAGCTTGTATGGAGGAAATATTTATCATTGAAGTTCGATTTGCGGCTTTTCGTCCGTGTCCCAATCACACTGTATATTTTTTTTGACAAATATTTTTGTTTTTCTATGTATTTTTACGTACAAGTTTCATGTTGAACAAATCCTTATTTGAGATTTATATAAAGAAAAATAAAATATTGAAAAAATGGCTATTTATTGATGAATTAAATTATGGTTTTGGGTGTATTTTCTGTACAATTGTCCACCCTATCTCTCCTACTTTATTCCTGATCGACCAAGTCAATATTGAGTTGGTCTTGGGGTTTAGGGTCATTCAATAGCTTTGATACTTCATTTCTTTTTTATTTTTTTTCTTTTATTCTTTTATTTTGAAATTAAATACGTGTATTTATACAATATTTATAAGTCAAATAATGAATATTATTTTATGTATTTCAATGTTATTTACATGCATTTAACTAGGGATTTAAGCCCAAAATGAAAGAATAAAGGTGATGAAATGGAGATTCATCACCTTTACTTCAGGAGCTTGGTGGCGGCCAAGCTCCGGCCGAGAGAGGAGCTCCTGCGACCACTTGCTTTAGTTTGGTCTGTTTGGCTTGCTAGGAACGGGGTGTTGTTCTCTGGTCATAGATTCTACAGGGAGAATGTTTGTGCTGGCGCTTTGGGTCTGTTGCGCTCTTGGCTCGCCTAGTAGCGCTTCTTGTATTTCTTTTGCTTTGTTTACTTATTAATATATCGCTGGGGTGAACACCTTTGAGTGTCTCCCCCTTTTTTGATTTCAAAAAAAAAATGAAATGGAGATTCATCAAAAAGGGTGTCAAATGTAGGGAAGGGACGATGCATAATAAATAAACCACATCGTGAAGAAAACCAAGGTTGCAGAAGTCGGTAATCAGTATTTTGTCGACCAGGTCACTCACCAAGGATGAATCAACAGTCAGACGACTAATATATTTAATTTGACTTTAGTTGGTTTTGAAAAATGTAATTATTTTAAATATATAAATTGAATTTGTACCATATATTCTTATATATTTGCATAGATCTTGACATTTTTAAGATTATAATACATTCATAAAAGCAGCAACAACAACAACAAAGCCGTTTCCCACAATAAGTAGGGTCGGCTAAATACAATCATAAAAAAGCTAAAAATTAACATTCATAAAATAAGTAGCATAAATATACTAACCAATAGCATTAGCAGCGAATTCACATCATATAAAAGTAAATCGGCTCTATGTAGATGTTTATAGTAGCCAATAACGTTAGCATTAACAATATAAAAATGAATAACAAAAACTATTGATATGTCCTGAATCCTAACCATATGTTTTGCTGAACTCAGTTGAAGAACCGTCTGATGCCCCTCGTGCCACCATATCCTACCATCACGAAGGTCTCACTGCACGGGCAGCGAACGCGTGGGGCTGGGTGGGGTGGTAGCCGACTCGACTAGGCCTAGTCGTCTATTAGTCGGTCAACTCGACTAATCGGGTCGACTAGTCGGCCGACTTTTACATAGAGTTTTATTTATTTTATTTAATTTTTTTGCTTTATCTAAAGCACACTTATTCTATTATGCTTAATGTTATATTTGAAGTCAATTACTTCGTTTGTTTTATTATGATAGTACAGAAAGTGTACAAATATTGTTTCAAAAAAAGAAAAATGTAGAATCTATGCAAATATATAAGAATATATGTATAAAATGTTTTATATATTTAAAATAATTTAAAAATTCAAAACCGACTAATGACCGACTAAATCCGATTAGTCATCCGACTATCAATTAATCCTTAGTAAGTGATCCAGCCGATCGAGTACTGACTACCGATTTCTGCAACCTTGGAAGGTGGTAAGCGACGCTAAGTCAAAAGCTTATGAAGTTTTGTACAAAAATCTTGATTCTAAGGAGTGTCAGAAGGATATATTCAGGCTGGCTAAAGCAAGAGAAAGAAGACCAAAGATCTTTCTCAAGTGAGATGCATTGAGGATGAGGAAGGTCGCGTGCTTGTTACTCAGAAGGATATAGAGACTAGATGGAAGTAATACATCCATAAGCTTTTCATCGGGGAAGGAAATAGAGAGACCACTTTGGGAAATCTAGTTAGTAGTGAAAGTTACTTGAATCGTGCAAGCTACAGACGAATACAAAGGAAGGAAGTAGAGGAGGCTTTGAAGGTTATGAGACATGGGAAAGATGTAGGACCCGGTGACATTCCTATAGAAGTTTGGAGAGTTTTAGGTGAGGGTGGTTTGATTTGGCTTACAAATTTATTCAATGTTATTTGACGAAGCAAGAAAATACTTGAAGAATGGAGGAGAAGCATCGTGATGCCTCTTTATAAGAACATATGAGACATTCAAAGTTGTTCAAATTACATAGGTATCAAGCTGATGAGTCACATTATGAAAATTTGAGAATGTGTGATCGAAAAAAGGTTGAGGTTCCAAAGTAAAAGAAAATCAATTCGGATTCATGCCAACTATTGAAACCATCCACTTGCTGAGGAGAACAATGGAGATTTACAGAGCTAAACGGAAGAACCTCCATATGATTTTTGTTGATTTGGAGAAGGCTTATGATTCTGTCCCACGGGAGATATTGTGGAGAGTTTTGGAGAAGAGACAAGTACCTATCCTATACATTAACCTCATAAAAGATATGTATGATAGGGCTTCATCTTGTGTAAGGATACTGTCTGGGAAGACTGACTATTTTGACATCAACACTGGTCTGCATCACGGTTCAACTTTGAGTTCATTCCTTTTTACTTTGATTATGGATGAGTTGACAAGTCACATTCAGGATGAGATACCTTGGTGTATGTTATTCGCCGATGATATTGTGTTGATTGATGAGACTAGAGATGTAGTAAATGAGAAGCTTGAGGTATGGAGGCATGCTTTGGAGACTAAAGGATTTTGTATAAGTAGGGCTAAGACTGAATATATGGTGTGTACTTTTGATGGAATCAATGGTGAAGGAATCGATGTTAGTATTGGTGATGATAACATTTAGAAGAGAGATTCTTTTAAATACTTGGGATCTATTTTGCAACATGATGGATAAATTGATGGAGATGTTACAAATAGAATAAATGCAGGTTGGCTAAAGTGGAGAGGAGCCTCTACTGTTCTCTGTGATAAGAAAATTCCTTTGAAAATAAAAGGAAAGTTTTACAAAGTAGCTGTGAGAGCTGCTATGCTCGATGGATCTGAATGTTGGCTGTGAACCATAGACATGTGCAGAAAATGGCAGTTGCAGAAATGAAAATGCTAAGGTGGATGTGTGGACACACACGTAAAGATCGGATTCGGAACGATGCCATCAGAATGAAAGTGCGTGTAGCTCCAACCGAAGATAAGATGCGAGAAAATAGCTTAAGGTGGTTTTGTCATGTGCGAAGGAGGTCAGCTGATGCACCAGTGATAAGATGTGAGTTTTGGAATGTTGAGCGGCTAAAAGAGGGCATGGAAGGCCCATGAATTGTTGGAATGAGACTATACGAAGGGATCTTAGTTTTTTTGATCTAAGCCTGAGAATGACCCAAGATAGATCTAAATGGAGGCAAACAATCCATGTAGCCGACCCTACTTAAAGTGGGAAAAGGCTTTGTTGTTGTTGTTGCAGTCTTATTTGCAACATAAACTAAATATATAACATGATAACATGAACTAAATACTCAATATAAACATGAGATTCGAAGGAATAATATTAACAATAAGAGGCAACATGATATACTAAGTTACTAACTACTAACCAACAATGAATACTAAGTTACTAACAATTATACAAACTGAGAATAGAGGAATAAAAAAATGTTGGAGCAGGTGCGCCCCCTACCCCCTACGAGGGTCATAGGGAGCACTGCCCCCTTCCCATTGTTTGGTATTCATATTTATAACATAAACTAAATATACAACATGATAACGCGACGCCAACTAAATACACAATATAAACATGAGTTACAAAGGAATAATATAAAAAATAAGAGGCAACATAATATACTAAGTTACTAACTACTAACCAACAATGAATACTAAGTTACTAACAATTATACAAACTGAGAATAGAGGAATAAAAAAATGTTATTTAAAAGTCGACCGACTAACTAACCCACTAGTCAACCCAATTAGTCAGGTCGACCGACTTTCGGTCGACTAGGCCTAGTCGAGTTGGCCGCCACCCCCCGACTCGACTAATCAAGCTGACTAGTCAACCTAGACGACCGGTTTTTACGAGCTTGGTGAAAGTATCGCGAGTCTCATGGTTAGTAAATTTATGGAGAATAGCTCATAAATGTTATCATGAAGAAGATAAGCTCATTTGAGGTTTTGCAAGTCCAAAAGAGATCGTATAATAGAATATGAGTCATGGACAACAACAGTAATCAAGCTTTTTTACCACTTTAAGTGGTGTTGGCTACATAGCTTTCTGCTTTTTTACAGAACTAATTTGTGTCATACTAGGGCTTAGATGCCAAAAAACTCACATGTCTTAATAGTCTCCTTTCAACAGTTCTTTGCATATGGAATATTTAGTATAGGAAAACGGTAAAAGGAGGCTCCTTGAGCATAATGTGTTCATGACAGAGATCAATGTTTCCTTCACTAAGTTTCTTTTGGATATGTGGAAGTATGTATCTCCCACGCATCAAAAGGAATGTGTCTCACATGTTAGAAGGAAAGCACCTTCAGATTGGGACACTACTAGGGTCGCTGTTTCTGAGGTCACTGTAATGGGAAGGCTTACGACAGGCACAAAGGTATTCTCCGCCTTGTTTTTTAGGCCTACTTATGCTGTGAGCAAGAAGAAAGGTGGTAGGTCTCTTGCGTGTAACTACTAGACTGATCCTTATGAGCAGTTCCCCAAAAATTAATTTGACTGACTTACTAAAATAATACTTTTATTTTAGATGTCTATACATTTATTTTAGAAGGGAGCTTTCATGCAATGATAAAGTTGCTGCTGTATATAAAAAAAACCTCTTTTTAAAGAAATGCAAGGTACACATAAGACCCAAAGTGGTTAGACCCTCCCCTGGACTTTGCATTCTGTGAACGATGCATCGAGCTGCGTCTTATTACATTTATTCGAGTTGTAAAATTTCAATTTCTCGAGAGACAAATTTGCTGCTACAATTTTTTGCTTCGTTATTTCTGGATCCTCCTGAAAGTTTGAATCTATTTCTTTTAACCATTCAGTGCTTTTTTATTGTACCGGCACTTCTTTTAGGAAATCATTACGCTGGCATCTATAACTATTATAATTCTATACTTTATATTTGTTATACAGTGGTTGCATAACTTCGGCGGAAACGGTTATGCTCGAGAAGCAAAGTTTGGAAGAATTTGTTTCTCATATCAAATCTGACAAGACTGTCATAGTTTCTGTATCCCCTCAATCTAGAGCTTCATTGGCCACATATTTTGGTCTTTCCCCATCTCAGGTACAGTGCCATATAGTTTGTCTTCCTATAATGTTTCATTTATTGCAGTTGGTATACGTTTGGCGCACTCAAAATCCACAAGAAATTAGGAGCAAACCAAACTGTAACTTTTCTGAACCCACTTCTGCTTAGTTTCTCATGCTAATTATTTATATTCTTCAGGTTTTCAGGAAGCTCACCACTTTTTTCAAGAACCTTGGTGTAAAGGCTGTATTCGATACTAGTTGCAGTAGGGATTTGGCACTTATTGAATGTTGTAATGAATTTATCGAGAGGTACAAGCATCAAGTATCTAGTGGAAAAGAATGTCGACCAACCCTGCCTATGTTAGCTTCAGCATGTCCAGGTACTTTACTCGAGTCAGATCCCACTGAAAGTTTGATTTATAACATTTACCATCTGATATGAACCTCATAGATTGTCTTCTTGTCCTGTAAAGGTACAAAGAACTCGTGAACTCTTTTAAAACTTCAACTTCTAGGTCAGGTTCTGGTTCTACTTTAATTCTTTAAATTCCAGATAATGTAAAAAGGAGTAAGATTATTGGAGAGGGTTTATGTCATCCTATTGCAATTGCATAACTGGAAGAACTGTAGAACTGAATCCCAATGTTCTTCATGTTTAATTCTATTTCTCTGATATTACGCTTCCACATTGTCGATTTCTAACATGGTATCAGAGCGGGTTCAATTCTTGAGGATTTATTTATGTTCCTGATTTAGAGATTCGATTGACGGAGCAGAGTTTGTGTTCTTGTTCTTGGTTCTTGAAGATTTATATTTGAAGATTACTATTCAGTATTATTCAAGTTCGTGATCAAGTTCAAGATTCAGTTCTAGGGTTGTGGAAAAAACCCTAATTCTACGTCGATTCCAACATGAGACTCAAATCTCTCTCCAGATCCAGCAAGGTCCAATGATTTCTGAGTTTCAGCCATCGCCAAGATCTCAAAAACTAGTGTTCCTGGAACACCAAGTCTGACTTACGCACGAGCTTCTCAATCAAGTATCTCTTCCATGTGCACAAGGCTACTATCAACAAGGAACATAGGCATCAACACATCTAAATCGATGATAATTTCCATGCGCATGATCTAAGGATGCACATCTGAAGCCTATTGTTCTTGAGTTTGCGCCAAGAAAAGTTTTCACTCATCCTAAGAAGAAGAAAAGACACATGCGATGGAGGTAAGATCTTATCCGGGCGACAAAGGATCTTCAATTGCCAGCCGAACTGCACGAATCCCTAGAGCTACCACCTTCTCCGATCGTGAATGAGCTCTCTAGCCTCTAGCTTCGTGCACAGTCCAGGCGACGATTGAACTCCAAGCGACACCGTCTGCGCTCCTCCCAGGCGCGATCTTCAACCCCTTCACGTGCACCATCTCGTGCAAGTCCTTACACAGGAGGCAGTGGTCTTCTTTCAGCAGCCAGAGCCCATCAGAGGTAGAAAAAAAAACCCACTTGCTCGATGGCGCAACCTCCAGCTTTATCGCATCCAAGCAGGAGGTGACGATTCCTCCTTGTGATCCTTCATGTTCTTCGCGTGATTCCAGGCTGTGCTACCTCCTCCAGCTGCATCCACTCTAACGTCGAACCCCCTCTCCCTTTTGGCGGTGCCAATCTCAAAAGCGCCATCGAGGGCGATGGGAATTAGTCCCCACCAGGAAACCCTAAATAGGGAGTCGTTTTTTTTGTTTCTTTTTTGGCCCATCGGACCCACTTCAGTTGAAAAGGGAGAGAAAAGGATGTGGGCTACTACTTACAAAAAATGGGGGGGGCATGATTTAGGGCTATGTTAAAAAATGGAGATTTATTTTGAAAAAAGGGATGCGCACAAAAAAGGGAGACATCTAAAAAAGGGAAATAATCGAGAAAAAATAATAAAAAAATTCATTTGAGATTGGTTTTCCCCATATTATGTCTTCTCCCAACTTGGTCGATGTCATCTATTTCGACCAGTATGGGAGAAAGGGGAAGTATGTGTAGAGTTTTACAGGTCTCCAGTTCAGATTCCAAGCCACATGTTAGACTTTACAGGTCAGATTCAGACTCTACAGATGGTTAGACTCATACTCTATATATTGTTCAGAGTATTCAGTTCAAGGCGAATATGTGTGTTCTTTGTTTGAGAGGTCTCTATATTTGATCTGATTGTCTCAGGATTTTCATGTGATCCATAGGGACTCCAGAGCAGAGATCCCATTCTCTATGTCATTGTGGGCCAGGGTTTTCATGTGTTTTCATAGGTACTCCACAGTAGAGATCCCATTCTATGAGTCAATATGGGAGTTCTCCGATGAGGAGACTTTCAGACTCCATTCTCCAACGACTGTCTACACTGACGAGGATGTTTCCACAGCTTTTTCCAGTTCGGACCTTCAAAGAGATATAACAGTTGTGGGCCGAAGTTCTCCTGGTGGAGAATCATTCCAGTTTCAGTGACTCTGACAGACGCAATGCATAGCATATGTTCTCTGACGAGGAGACCCAGTTCAACTCACACTCCAGCCTTTTAGTTCCTCCTCACCAGCACGACATGAGAAGCAATGCCCTCAACAACAACTGGCAATAGAGTATGCGTTGAGTTGATATTGTTTGTAGTGCCTTGTATAGTGAGTATGAGATTTCTTTCTATTTATCCAAGCTGTGCTTTGCATGCTCCAGCTTGAGAGGGAGTGTTGGAGTATGCGTCATTGTAGTGATGGGTAATTGGATCCCTCCAAAGTCCAATTCCCACATCTAGTGGTTTACTCCCACATTAGCTAATTGTGGGACTTAGAGAGTCAGTGTGGGGTATATAATAAGCTCCACACCCATTGTATCAGATGGGAAAATTGAACAAGAAAACACAAGCCCGTTGAGGCATTCTCCCGTGGTTTCATCCTGCTCCTCACGGAGTAGGGTTCCACGTAAAATCCTGGTGTTCTTCATGTTTATTCTATTTCTCTGATATTATGCTTCTGCATTGTCGATTTCTAACATGATCTCTTCAACAGTGACCAATATGAGCATTGCCACCATATGATGATATGAAAAGGCTTCAATCATGAAGCCGTTGCAATTGGTCTCTTACAACCAGAGCCTTAAACTAGGCCTTTCCTACACTAGATTTGAGAACGTGAACCCTACTCTGGAGTCCATATGGATGTTACCCTATCGAGCCTTTACCCAAGGCCTTAAATGTCAGATTTCAGTTTCGTTTTGGTGACTGATTGAAATGAAATTTCTGCCGAATTTCGGTCATCTCGGTCGTTTTTTGAACTAAGGCTTCCAAATTTCGGCCGATATAGGGCATTTCGGTCGAATTTCGGTTACCCACCGAAACCGAAACTCACCGAAATTCGGCCGAATTTCAATAAAATTTGAGGCATGCCTTCACCATAGGTCTTTGTCGTACATGGTCTACATGAAAACCATGAGTCAAAATCAAGAGTATGGGGATCTTTCAAATAAATGATCACATACATGCACCTCAAGTAAAATGAGGAGGCATTCATGGACACTCCCCATATCTCCTATATCCACGTGGGAGATACAAACAAATATTCATATTCTCCTCTCTTTTTTGCAGCCAAACCCTTTTTTAGCACAACAGCCCCTTGGGCCCCTTTTTTTCTTTCATTTTTATTTACTTGTTTCTTTTCTTCATCTAGATCCCTTTCTTCATTTTTAATCAATTTTAATGTCTTTGGACTATTCAGTACATGTCTCTTTTTTGTTACCTCTTACTTTTTTCTCTCACGACAACCCCTCTCCTTTTTTGTGTGTATATAATTTACTGTCTTCATTCCTCCCTTAAGGCAACAACAACCTACTTGGTTGGGCTTTGCAGATAAACAAAAAAGAGAGTACGTAGGCCTAAAGTCATTGGGAAGACCCAACATGCTCCCAACTCTTTCTTCATTTTTCTTTACAATACAAGCCCAATATGATAATCTTCTTTGTTGCTCCAAGGGTTTGGATAGAACCCATCTCGATGGGGATAACATTGTGTAGATAGTCCCCCACGACGATCAAGACCCGAGAAAGGGGCGGCCCGAAGTCCAAATGGATTGCTATTTTCAAGGTCTCCTTGCTGGAACACTAGACCAATATTTGGAGAAGACCCTTTCTCCTTTTGAAATGATCCTTTTCGACAAAAGACCCAATTTACTCTCCCACACATCAATGTCTGATTGGTTAAAGCACACAATCCCAACAAGAGGAGGCTGCTGGCTCACTCAAGCCAAAAAGAACGAGAAAAGAGGTCGTCATATCTAGAAAAAAGGCGTAGTACAATGGCGGCGGGAGCATGCTAGCCTGAGTTCCCACCTCTCTGACGATAAGATTTTCGCCTCCTGCCGCCACTGTCTTGAGGATCTTTCGTGCCTAGGGTTTGAGGAGAGGCGATGAAGAAACCATCACGCATTCTCTGTTTCCTGCTAGGGATCTAATCTCCAAAAGAGAATGAGAAACAAGAATCTGTTGCTTTAACATTGTCGTTTACACCGACAAGCTTTCTTGTTGATGCGGCTGTGACTACTATTTGAAATCCATATTAGGGTTTCTCTTCCTACATGGGAGATCGCGACGACAATTGTGAGGGGGGTTGCAATATGAAAATAGGGTTCGGAATGCTGCTACATGCTCTCGATCTCTGCATTGCTATAGGGTGCTAGGGTTGGGTGTTATTTGGGTCAACCCAAATAACCAACCCTAACCGTTGCAAATGGTTTAAATGGATCGGGTTATTTGGGTTTTGGGTTGGATTGGACACAATCCATAATATTTAGTTGGTTTATGGTTTGATTGGTGGGTTTGATGCAGTGCACCTGACGCGCCCGTAAAACCTGAATTGTATTATTGAACTGACCTTAAATACCATACTCATATAAAAATTGAAGAGCAGTTGTTGTACATCTCGTGACTCGTTCCCTATTCGACCATTCTTAATTAATAACTCCCCCTCTACATTTGGTTGGTCCTTGATTTGATTACCTTACCCATCTAAAAAAATAAAAAACCCAAGTTGTACTACATCTTGTGACCTATTGCCTGCCCATATAAAAACCCTAGTTGTACTTGTATGTACTACATCTAGTGACCAGTTCGACCATTCCCCATTCCTCCTCTAGGCTCTAGGACTGCTACTTGCAAGTATGTACCCCCAATTTCGAAGGTGAAATCTACGAGGAGAAGATCCAAGGAGTATGGATCTAATGATGGCGTGTCTGTTCAATTCGTTTTTGTCACCTGATTCAACCTCCTCCTTAGAATATCTTAACAACATTGCTTACTCTTGCTGTTGTGGGCCTATGGGATTCAACCTTTTGTGTTCTATCTATATTTCTCTTTTCTACATTCCGCCCGCGATACAAGCCCTCAAGTCGACTCAAGGCCACCAGAAAGGCAGAAACCCTTACAGACTTGTAATCGCTTGCTTGCATCCACATGCTTGTAAACTTTAGTCTTTTGTCTTCAGCCATTGGAAACCATTCTAGTTGCAACTCGCAAGGTTGCTGTTGCAACCTTACTCGTGGACTGGTTGTAGTAAAGAAATATGCAACTCATAGCTAATTGCAGGTAAATCTTCCTTGTTTTTGGTCTACTTATGGTAACATTTGTTTTTAAGCATAAGGTTTTGTTGGATTTTCTTGCCATCTCTAACAATAAACATCTTGTGATAACCGTAAAAAAATAAGGGGATAACATAAACATAATCTTAGATTTTTTTGAATGTAAACTGGGTGGCATCCCAATTTGGGACCCACCTCCAGAAAGCATATATATATATGACCTTTAAGTATACATGAGTTACATTGAGTCACATGTGCCAAGAGACATAAAGCCCTACAATATTCAATTGCATTTTATGAGTTGAAACTCCCCCCTCCCCAAATGACCTCATTCCTCGCACACCAAATAACCCAAATCAACGCAAAAGGGTACGCCATGTCCTCATGACAGTAACCGCACACTGATATGATATCCCTCCAGAAGCTCAAGCTATCTTTCCCATCAAGCCAAGAAATGTTCGCTATGCTCCACACCTGAGCTGAGTATGGACAAGAAAAGAATAGATGATCCACCATAGATGATCCACCTCCTCTACTGCCAGACCGCATCTATTGCACTCACGTCCCCCACCCCCGTCAGCTGTCCCCTGCGTTCCTTGGTGAGTAACCTGCCAATCCTGAGCAACCACAAGAATATCTTGATACGGTTTGGCACCCTGCTTCTCCAAATCATCTGCAAGTCCTCTCCGATGAGTTCCTCAACCTCACCTCCGTCATCCACAAAGTACCGGTAAGCCTTCTTGACCGAGAATATATCGTCCTCACAAACGTAGTGATCCTTTCCACCCGACGGATCCTCTGCTAGTGCCAATTCCGCCTGCAAGGCCAAGAGGTCCTCTACCTTATGATCCGACAACCGTGAAGCAAAAATCGGAGACCGTGCCCCTCGCTCCTGAATCTTCTGCACTGCCACCTCCTTATTCATCGCTAGCTGCATCAGACGCGGATACCGTACTCCCTACACCCGTCCCCCGACCAGCCATCCCTCCAGAACTGAAACAAAGCTCCATCCCCAAGCACCAGTCTTAACTGGTTGACCATCTCTGGAATCACCTGAGAAATGCCCTTCTACAAAGATGACGGTAGGTGCCCCACAACCACTTCCAACAACATAGATATCCCATGTATTTTCCTCATCACCCTTCATACCAAATCCTCCGAGCTCCCCCATAAACACACCACCCATTTTGCCATGAAAGCTTTGTTCACTTCTCCAAGCCGCAACACACCCAATCCACCCTTCTTCGGTGCCGTCACCCTATTCCAGTCCACCAAGTGAAACCCCCTCATAGACTGCCTCCCGCTTGACCAGAAGAATCTGCGGATCACCGCCTCAATTCTTGCAAGCAACCCCCCAGGCAGCGACCTCGTAGAGCCGAAGAAGATAGGGATGGCCGAAAGAACATGCTTTAGTAGAATCAAGTTCCCTCCCCTCGATAACATCCTAGCCTTCCAACCTGCAAGCTTGTTCTCGAACCTCTCCACCAGTGCGACCCAGTCCCTCTTCTTGGATAGCCCCGCCAACAATGGTAATCCCAGATAAGTGATTGGTAGAGCGACAATGCGGCATCCCAACAACACCGTCACCCTCTGCGTCTCCTGCTCCGACAGGCCAAAAGGATCTGTTGGAGCATAAGTTGTAAGCGCCTATTGTGTTGTAGCAGGGTAAATGGATCCTGGAGGAGATCCATTTACCCCACCCAGTTGTTTAGTCCCACATCGTCCAGTGGTGGGACTCGGAGGCTCTGGAGAGGCTATATAAGGAGCCCCAGACCTCTTGTACTCATTGAGAAAGTGCAATGCATACTACGCTCCGTTGAGGGCTTCTCCCGTGGTTTCATCCCGCTCCTCACGGAGTAGGGTTCCACGTAAAATCATGGTGTTCCATGTTTATGTTTCTTGATTCATGCTCTATTTTATCATTCCGCTTCCGCTTCCGATTTTCTAACATGGTATCAGAGCGGGTCGATTCTCGAGGCGTTTTTTTTTATTTATTTTGTACGAGATTCGATCGATTTTAAAGATCCAGTTATTGCTTGAAGATTATTTTTATGAAGTCAAAGTTCTAGGGTTTCTTGTTTGAAACCCTAATTTCAGCAAGATCATGTTTTTCTGAAGATCCGAAGCCTTTCAGATCTCTCTAGCACGTCGATCTTCATGCGTGCACCCTCCAGATCTCCAGGCGGCTGGCCTCCAAGGTTTCTCCAGCACCAATCGACGATGCGCGACCGCAGGCAGCGGCGAAACAGTACATCACGCGCAGATATCCTTGAGCCCCACTTCTAGGGCTGATCTTCTCGCGCGTTCCTGCCCTTGGTCCTCCCCCAGGCGGTGAAGGAACCCCCGCCGCCCCCTGCGGTGCACGAAGCCTCGTCGCTCCTTACGCTACGCACCACGAGATCTCCTGCCACGAGATCCTCCTCGGCATATCTCCTTCGACATCACGCCTTCGAGCCTCCGTGCGCAGCAGGTGGCGCATCTCGGCGATAGGGCTCCAGGTGGCGCACAGGCGCACACATAGGCGATAGGGCGATGGCGCACCTCCCCACGCTCAAGCTCCTTCGACTTCGCAGCGGCAAGCCCACAGGCGATAGGGCTCCAGGCCGCACCCTCCTCTTCCGTCGCAGCTTCAAGCGGGCCTCTCAATCGGCGGGGGCGGCGGCAGCCTCCATCTGAAGATGCCCCATCGACGCCGCCTCTCCCTCGCGCGATTCTCCGGCATCTGGCGCTCGTGGCGGTGCAGGTCGAAAGACCCCATCGGGGCCAAGGGTTAATTCGAAGGGGTCCCGCAAGTGGAAACCCTATGTGGGCTATTGCCATATAAAAAAAATGAAAAGAGGAGAGAGAAAGGTCAATACAAATTGGAGGGAGGCCTTATGTCCACGCCCAGTTTGGGCTGCAAGCAAAAAAAAAGGGGGAGAGTCCTGGTAAAAAAAAAAAAGAGGAGTTATGTAAAAAAAAAGAGGAGCGGCTCTGAGGGCTTATTCTAGCCGTGAGTACAAGAAAAAAAATGATGAGTTGTTTTTGTAGGCCCAAATGGGCCAAAGTTAAAAAAAAAGGGGCCGTGAGTTATAAAAAAAAGGGGGGGGGGAAGAGAGAGTTGGGCCCATGATGGTAGAAAAAAAAATATTCTGTTTCGAAAAAAAAAGAGAGACGCGTACACCGAGAAAAAAAGCCATACGCAGTTTTAAAAAAAAATTGATTTGCAAAAGCCGAAAAAAAATGAGTATAACGACTTAAAAAAAATTGACGGCTTAAAAAAGAGAGGAAAAGCCACAAGAAGTTTATTGAATGTTCATGTTTACCCCCTGTTTATCTTGTCTTCTCCCAACATGTCGATGTTCATTTTCCGACAAGTATGGGAGAAAGGGGGAGTATATATGTAGAGTCACAGGTCTATTCAGATGCTCCAGATTCAGATGCAGATTTCCAGACCATTCAGATTCCAGACTCTACGGTTGTTCAGACTCGACGATCATTGTTTCCGAGTCTCCAGTTTCAGACACGCACGAGTGTGCGGTCATTGTCAGATGAGCATATGTTGCCATCATTGTCAGAGGTCCCCATCATTCTTGTTGTTGTCAGGCCAGAGTTTTCATGTGGTATCATAGGTACACCAGAGCAGTGCACCATTCTCTGAGCCGGATGGGAGAGACCCAGTTCTCTGACGAGGAGATTTCAGGCGCACGTTCAGACTCGATGGTTAGGTTACGAGTCTTTAGTTGACTCATACTCCAGCTCGTTCGTCCTCCTCACCTGCACGGCATGAGAAGCAACGTCCTCGACTGCAGCAATGTGCGCGTTGGGTTGATATTGTCCGTAGTGTCTTGTAGCGTTGAGTTGAGTCTCTGTCTGTTTGTCCAAGCTGAGCATTGCATGCTCCAGCTTGAGGGGGAGTGTTGGAGCATAAGTTGTAAGCGCCTATTGTGTTGTAGCAGGGTAAATGGATCCTGGAGGAGATCCATTTACCCCACCCAGTTGTTTAGTCCCACATCGTCCAGTGGTGGGACTCGGAGGCTCTGGAGAGGCTATATAAGGAGCCCCAGACCTCCTGTACTCATTGAGAAAAAGCAATGCTAAACATGCCCCGAGGGCTTCTCCCGTGGTTTCATCCCGCTCCTCACGGAGTAGGGTTCCACGTAAAATCATGGTGTTCCATGTTTATGTTTCTTGATTCATGCTCTATTTTATCATTCCGCTTCCGCTTCCGATTTTCTAACAGGATCCACTACCGACTTGTCTCTATTGATCTGAAGCCCCGAGATGTCTCCAACAATGTCCATAATCACAGATGCATGCCTAGTCTCATCTTCTTCTGCTCCAAAAAAAACGGTGTCGTCAGCGTATTGTAACAATGGTATGGACTACTCATCCTTCCTATATCCCGAACACCTCCTGTCGTTCGTTGCCCTTTTCATCATCACAACTAACGCGTCGGCCACAATGACAAAAAGAAGCGGCCACATAATATTATATTTTAGTGCTTCATAATTTGATTTTTCAAAGTTTAGTTTTAACCCAATCCGATCGGATGAAACTAAAGACCTGCATAACCTCACTCGATTTAATTTGGTTGGGTCATGGGTGGCCACTTAACTCGAATCGAACTCAACTCGAATTATATTGCCCAACCCACCCAAACCTACCAAATGGCCACCCCTATAGGGCGCATAGGTGCTGGATCTTCTTTTGAAACAAGGGTTCCATCTATGAACTCTTCTTCTAAAACAAGGGTGCTTGTAGCACATAGATGTGAATTTAATGAATATCTGAACATCTGAACATCCACTGAAAATTTGATGCTGAGAGGTGTCATTGGAAGCTGATTGCAAATCTGAGCGACGATTTTTTTCTTTAACAGATCTATGGTTCCACAATGGAACTCAAAAACGTACATCTCTAAATAGCAGCAGATCGCTCGCGAATATGAGAAAACTGTAGAGTACGAAAATTGAATAGTTCAAATCAAAATAAAATTGAACGTCAAATCGAATCCATAATTGACTTGCTCTTATACCAACACAATAACAACAACAAAGCCTTTTCCCACATTAAGTAGGGTCGTCTGCATGGATTCTTTACCTCCATTCAGAACTATCTTGGGTCATTCTCAAGCTTAGATCTAAAAAAGTAAGATCCCTTCGTATAGTCTCATTCTAACACTTCTTGGGCCTTCCTCACCCTCTCTTAGCTGGCTCAACATCCCAAAACTCGCATCTCCTAATTGGTGCATCAGCTGACCTCCTTTGCAAATGGCCAAACCACCTTAAGCGGTTTTCTCGCATCTTATCCTCGTTCGGAGCTACACCAACTTTCCTATTGATTGCGTCATTTTGAATCCGATCTTTACATGTGTGTCCACACATCCACCTTAGCATTTTCATTTTTGCTATTGCCATTTTCTGCACATGTTTATGGTTTACATGCCAACATTCAGATTCATAGAGCATATCATGTCTCACGATAGCTTTGTAAAACTTTCATTTGATCTTCAAAGGAATTTTCTTATGAAAATAAACACCTGATAATTTGTACAAAATACTGTATAAAATATTGTATTTTCATTTTATTTAATTCCAAAATAAAATAATAAAGGAAGAAAATAAAAAGAAATGAAACACCATATGTGTTGAGTGACCCTAGACCCCAAGACTCAGTCATCATGATGACTTGGTCGCAAGGAATAAAGTAGGGGGAGATAGGGCAAATGAATTGTACAGAAAAGACATAAAAATCCTAATTTTCATTTCATCTATAATTGATTTTAGGACCTATTCTATTCTTTATTATTTATATGGAACAGTGGAGGCTCCTCTCAACTTTAGCCAACCTGCATTTATTCTATTAGTAACATCTCCATCAATTTCCCCATCATGTTGCAAAATAGATCCCAAGTATATAAAAGAATCTATATTCTGAATGTCATCGTCACCAATCTTCACCTCGATTCCTTCACCATTGCTTCCATCAGAAGTGCTCTCCATATATTCAGTCTTAGCCCTACTTATACGAGAACCGTTAGTCTCCAATACATGTCTCCAAACCTCACGCTTCTCACTAGTCCCATCTCTAGGCTCATCAATCAACACCAAGGCCTTAAATGTCGGTTTCGGTCACCATTTCGATATTGACCAAAACAGAATTTCGCTGGAATTTCGGTGGAATTTCGACCTGAATTTCGGTCATTTCGGTCATTTTTTGTACTAGGACCCCCATATTTCGGTCATTTCGGTCGTTTCGGTCGAATTTCGATTTCGACTGGATATCGATATTCGACAGAAATTCGACCGAATTTCGCTGAAATTTGAGGCCATGATCAACACAATATCATCATCGAATAACATACACCAAAGTATCTCATCCTGAATGTGACTTGTTAACTCGTCCATAATCACAGTAAAAAGGAATAGACTCAAAGCTGAACCTTGATGCAAACCAATGTTGATGTCAAAATAATCAGTTTCCCAAACTGCATCCTTACATAAAATGAAGCTCTATCATACATATCCTTTATGAGGTTAATGTATAGGACATGTACTTGTCTCTTCTCCAAAACTCTCCACAATATCTCCCTTGGGACAGAATCATAAGCCTTATTCTTCCTTATAACTGTATGAATCTCCATTGTTCTCCTCAGCAAGTGGATGACTTCAATAGTTGAGCGACTTGATATGAATCTGAATTGGTCTTCTTTTACTTTGGAAACTCGCTTCAACCTTCTTTCGATCACACGTTCTCAAATTTTCATAATGTGACTCATCAGCTTGATACCTCTGTAATTTGAACAAGAAATCAAGAACACAAACATCATGATTTTTGAAATTCGTGGACGCGGAAATAAAATTCGCGGAAGCGGAATCATAAACAAGAAATCAAGAACATAAACATATTGATTTTACGTGGAACACTACTTCATATGGAGTGGGATGAAACCACTGGAGAAGGCCTCTAAGGCTAGCTATTGCCTTAAGTTTCTCATCGAATACAAGGTATGCAGGACTCTACTTATAGCCCATCAACTTAACAAGTCCCACGACTCATCCACGTGGGACTAAATAACTTCCACTCATAGAGGACCAATTACACACATATCTCTATCGTCTTGTATTGGTCGGAGTTGAGACTTGGTTGTGTCGATCATTGCTATATATAGAGCCCTATACCTCGTATGCATTAAGAAAGTGAACAATATCTATCCCTTTGTAAATTTTATTTCGTTGTTTCTTCCCACTCTTTGGAATAATGGGTTTCATATAGATTCTTTTCTCGTTCTTCTTCTTCTTCTTCTTCTTTAATTCCACGTATTATCATTCAAACTTATTAAACTAGTCATATACAAGATGAAAAAAGAGGTAACTCAACTCTAATTATAAATGAAGTTGTGATTTGATATTTCCCAACAAAGTTTGTTTTGAGTTTCAAGCTAAAGACATGTAATTACATTCCCATACCTAATTATATATGTAAATATACGTATAAATAAATATATCTGTATGTTTGACCGCGCATGCGCACATGCACGCATGTAAGAAAGCTTTCCAATGAGGTATAGACTTTTGATCTTCTAAAAAAGCACCATTCATCCTACGGTTTAATCCGATTGATTTTTTCAAGTTGGAGGTTGAGATGATTAATCAACAATATTTTGTGGGTTATATTTATTAAGGTTTAATTCTATGTATGTGTTCGACTTTTGTGGTTATTGGGAATACTAATGGGATATTGGTTGTAGTTACTGATCAACATGTGTAAAGGGAACTTTGAGTGGAATCACATCTAGCATGCTCAAGATTCCCTCATGTTCCATGGGTTGTGGGGGATGATCTCAATGCCACCAATTTATAAAAGGATTGACCGGGGATTTCAGGTGGGCAAGATTTGAGATTGGGGGGCTTCACATTCATATGGACCATTGCTTTCTATCAGTGGAGATGTTGCATCTATTTAAGCTAGCCTTGGTGACCTAGGTCGTCACTAACTCTCCCGAAGATATGTAGATTCTTGCCTCAGATCTCTCTTCAGTCTACCTTCTAGTGTAAGGCCTGCCATCTTGAGAAGCATCGTCATTCTATCTTTCCAAGTCGTCATGGCCGTAGTATTAGTTCTTTGTTTGCATTTTGACCTAGGTCCCAGTCCTGTTTCTGATCATCAGGGGCACCAAATCTATCATGTTTACTTGATAATTTTTCTCCTTTATCATGGGTTTTCTTCATGAATCATAAATATGAGACTGAAGATATTATGAAAAATTTTATCATTGAGTTAAAGAATCCTTTCTTTGCAACTTTTAAGTATATAGGATCTGACAATGCTCTTGAGTTCTGCACTAGCTTTCTATATATTAGTTTTTGAAGTTGTAGGGGATTTTACATCACACCTCGTATTCTTATACCTCTCAACAAAATGATGTTCAGAGGAAGCACACATACCTTTTTGGATGTCAATAGGATTCTCTTAACACAGAGTCACGTTCCGGACTCTTATTGGAGGGACAATGTTTTTACAACATGTAGTCTGATTAATCACATGTCATCTTCAATTTTAGAGGAACAAGTTCCTTTTTCGGTTGTGTTTTTTAATAAGGATTTGTTTCCTCTAACCCATTGTGTATTTGGTTATGTGGCTTTTATTCATCACTTGTCTCCATGAGACAAGCTATCTCCTTGTCCTATTAATTTCACTTTTTTGGGTTATTACTGAACCTGCACACGGTACTACTGGTTTGATCCTACTCGATGAAGGCACTATGTTAGTGATGACATTACATTCTTTGAGTCTGTTATGTATTTCTCTCCCACTAGAGATATGATGGCATCATCAAAGTTTGACATTAAGGTTTACCTTCCATCTCTTCCTACAGTTTCGTCTCCTGCTACAGTTTTGCCTCATACTCCAGTTTCATCTCCTACTTCCAAAGCCGAAATATTTTCCCATATGTACTTTTCAGAGGCTAAGAGTTGCAATCCCGTCATCCTTTATGCCCTAGGTGAATAGTGAGCACATGTTATCTACTGATGGTACAATTGATGTATCTGTTCAGCACGGTGATGCAGCTCAACCATGCGATATAGTTCAATAGGATGTGCCCTATGATATCTCTAAGGATCTCACTATGCCTATTGCTCTTCAAAAGCGTAGGCATACATGTACCACATATCCTCTTTGGTCACCTCTTAAGCATCTCTCAGAAGACTACAAGAAGATTGTGGTGGGATTGTAAGAAGCTTGTGGTGGGACTGTCAGCTGTTACCATCTCACACACATATCAGGAAACATTACAAAATAGCCATTGGCAAATGACTATGGAAGAGAAGATGGTTGCATTACAGCCTAGAGGTGCCAAGACCTTAGTCGCTACCTCCGCTAGTACATCCTTAGTTGGGTGCAAGTGGGTATTACAATGAAACATCGAGTAAATGGTGGCATGGTTCACTACATAAATCGATTTGTGGCAAAATGGTTGATACATACATATAACATGGACTACCATGACACATTTTCTCATGTGGTACATCATTCTACCATTCAGAGCCTTCTTTTATTGCAATTATCAGAGATTGGCCTGTTATTTCAGCTTAATGTAAAAAACGCGTTCCTCTATGGAGACCTGGAAATGTAAATGTAACAACCACCTGGGTCTGTTGTTGAGGGGGTAGTGTCAGAAGATATACATGCTCCTCAAGGATATTTATGGACTCAAGCAGATCCCGAGAGCATGATTCCAGAAGCTCTCAGACCTGATAGAGCTATCTTGCTTCACCGGATCTACTATTAATCATTCATTGTTAATGCACATGACAACAAACGTGCTTCATGAACCCAAGGGCTTTGGGATATAATGTGGGAAATTCGAGCATGCAAGTTGATGTTAAGGATCCATGAGATGCAATATATATATGTATGTATTATTGCTAGCAACCTCATCGGATGTTGTGGATTATGATAAGTTCTAATTTGTGGCCTCGTATTCAAATTACACATTGTGTATATTTCTAGAGAATGTGGAAGATGATCCCTTTACAAAGGGGCTCATCTTAGTTTTCTTAGAAATTTAAGCTGTCCAAGGTTGCAATACAACAACAAAGCCTTTTCCCACATTAAGTACGGTTGGCTACATGGTTTCTTTTGTTGGGAATATTGTTATCCAGCCCCAACTTGGAGTGGGGGGGCTCTTTAATATTTTCCCAGCAAGTTGGGGCACCCCAATCGGCCCCCATTCCTATTCCCATTCCAGGGAACCACACACAGCAGGGCGTGCTCCATTCATTCCCCATTTTCCAGCAAGCAGAGAATGCCGAGTGCAGCAGCGAGGGTTTTTGAAACCCTTGTCTCTTCCAGCCATGAGAGAGAGAGCCGAGAGGGAGGGCAGCTGGGCTCCTCCTCCCTTCTCCGTCTACCGAGGTGCCGCGGGCTGAGGTGCAACATGGTGAGCAGTTGCTGGGCGAGCTCGAGAGAAGCTGTGGGCTGTGTGAGCTCAAGTTTGGGATCAAGGAGGTCGTTGGGAACGACCTCAAGAAGCCGAGCATCGTGTTTGGGTCTCCATCCAGGAGCCCACAAGGGAAGATACTCCATCTCCTTGTTTTGAGCACATTTTGGTATTGTTAGATACCTAGGGATAGTTGACTACTTGTAGAAGAACTATCCATTGTGTGTGGCTTGTACCTCGGTTTTGTGGGCAACAAAATCGGGAAGAACATTGGCTCCATTTTGACCGTAGTGAAATCGTTGCCGGCAATGTTTAGAAATGCGGCTCATGCGACCGCATATGCGGCCGCATATGCGCATGCGGTAGGGCAACTGCACCGCATATGACATATGCAGTAATATGCGGGGCACACACACATGCGTGCCGCATAAACCTCATATGCGGCCGAATAAGCGGGTCCGATATGCGGTATGACCCGTTAACGAGATCCGATTAAAGCATATTAAGATCGTAACCCCTTACCCGAGAAGCTCCTGCACGCAACAAAAAAATCCCATCTCGATAAACCCGAAAGCATCTCCAGTGCCTCCTCCGTCGTGAAGCTCCGCCAGCATCTCGGGTCTCGGCCTTCCACCTTCGTCGCATAGCAGGTCTTGCGCCTCTACATTCTGCGTCTAAAAGCTCCTACGGCACAGCTTTCTTCCTCTGGCTGATCTTGCGCCATCTCCTTCCCCATACGGTAACCTCCTGTCCTGTTGTTGTGACTTTCGAAATCTTCCCTGCAGTGCTTATCTATATTTGGTGACGCAATATTGAAGCTTGCTCGTTTCTTTCGTGAACAAAAAAAAATCTGGTCAAATTAATTGGAAACAACTAGGAACTTCGAGAAAGGGCAAACATTTCTGGCTTTGACACACATTTCTGGCTTTGACATCGTTGTATCCAATTGTACTATTAACGAAAGCCACCGTTGACCATTGTATGTATCCCATTGTAATATTAACAAAATATTTTTAAAACATTTCTTTAGAGATATATGGTGATATTTCTAAGTTTGAGTGTGGCTATACAGAATTTAAAATATGGTGACATTTCTTTAGTGATATATGGTGATATTTTTAAAGCATTTCTTTACCGAATTTATTTTCTAAGTTTCAGTGTTGCTTGGGATGAAGTTAAATTGATATCTTAGATTAGAATCTCATTAGATATTCTCCAGACAATGATTAAAGGTTCAGAAAGGATTTCCCATGTAAAAATCTTTATCTCTTGGCAATCATTTATATTATCATATTTTTTTCATGATTAAAGATATGGATTGTTTTCTATCATTGTGTTTATAATCAAATTATCCCTTTGAATAAATGGATTGCATCATGTATTCATTATTTTTAATGACACAATTTTTGTGTCATCTTTAGGTGTTTTGATATGGCTACCCCTTCCACTCCTACTACGGATTCCTCCACATTTTATGTTCCACCTGGCTCTACCGATACAGGGTGGAAGTACGCATACCTTGTTGAGAGGACGGATTCGAACACGGTTGCGTGTCGTTTGTGCGGCAAGGTCATAAAAGGAGGAATCAATAGAATGAAGCAACATCTTGCACACATAAAGGGAAACACGAAGGCATGTCCAAAGGCCGATGATGTTGTGCAGAAGGAAATCAGAGATTATGTGGAAGATATTATGAAGAAGAAGAATGAGAAATTTGTTAGTATGAGAGAACTGCGCGAGGAAGTGACAATCAAAACATCCGATGGATCTTCTAATCATCCAGCCTCAGAGAGTGGTGCAAAAAGACCTCGTGTTTCTGAAGATGATGTGTCTTTTGGTGCAACAATGCGACATGCGGTGATTAAAGATGCTTTAGCCAAAGAGGAGCGTGCACGCGTCAACAAGTTTGTGGCGAAATTATTATGATGCTGACATTCCCTTCAACGTTGTAACCAAGGATTCCTTTATCCGAATGTGTGAGGCAATTGGACAATACAGAAGCGGATGCAAACCCCCTTCATACTATGAAATTGCAGAAACTTTGTTGAAGGAGGAAGTTGACGAAACAAAGGAATATTTAAAGCGTCACAATGAATCGTGGAAGAGCAATGGCTGTTCAATAATGACCGATGCGTGGACTGATATGAGGGGAAGGAACATTATGAACTTGTGTGTGAATTGTGACTTGGGCACAACTTTCTTGAAGTCCGTTGACACATCTGCCGATTCTCACACAACTGAATACATCTCTTCTCTGGTTGATGAGTGTATCAAGGATGTTGGAGAAGACAATGTCGTACAAGTTATTACTGACAATGCTCTTGCAAATATGGCAGCTGGGAGACTCCTTAAGACCAAATATCCAAGGATATTTTGGTCTTCATGTGCGGCTCATTGCATCGATCTTGTACTTGAGGAGATTGGCAAGGAATTGAAGATAAAAAATTGCATCACTAAGGCTAGAACTCTCACTCTCTTTATCTACAACCATGCAAAGACTTTGAGCTTGATGAGACAGTTCACACAAAAGGGTGAAATTGTTCGTCCAGGGCAAACAAGATTTGCCACCACTTTCCTTACACTACAAAGCGTACTGGACAAGAAGGAGAAATTACGGTTGATGTTCTCTTCTGATGAGTGGAGAGAGTGTAAGTGGTCAAAACAAGAAAAGGTGAGGTGGCTGCATCTGTTGTTCTCAGTTCGTCATTTTGGAGCCAAGTATCCTTGACGTTGAGGATATTCTCTCCACTTGTCCGCTCTTGCATGTTGTTGATGGAGAAAGAAAGCCGTCAATGGGATTTGTATATGAAGGATTGGAGGATGCAAAAAATGAAATAAAAGCTATTTTAAAGATGTTGAACATTCCTACAAGCCCTTTGTAGATGCCATTACCTTGAAGACGAAAGGAAGATTGGATAGCCCCCTCCATCTTGCAGCTTTCTATCTCAATCCCTATTATTTTTACAGGGATAGCGATGCGAAATCTAAGGATAGTTTCGTTGTTGATGGTTTAATGGAATGCGTGGAGATTTTTTATCCTGAGTTGGAGATTCAGGATGCCATCACAAAGAAAGAGATTCATATTTACCGAAGGGGAGAAGGAGCGTTTGGAAAGCCAATGGCTGTCAGACAAAGATCCACCAATGATGATGATTTCAATCCTGGTAATATATCTCAAGCTTATTATCAACTTTAAAGTTCTTAAGTTAGATTTACTATTTTACAAGAAATTAATTGTCTAATCTCTTGTAGCTCATTGGTGGTTGTTATATGGTTCTCAAACGCCTTATTTGAAAGAAATGGCTTTGAGAATCCTAAAATTGACATTCTCTTCTTCTGGCTGTGAGAGGAATTGGAGCTCATTCGCAGCGGTATAACTCTCACCATTTGGATGTAATATTCAATGAGTCATTATGATTTATAATTAACCAATTTTATATATTCTTAATGCAGATTCACAACAAAAAAGGAACAAACTAGAAACCAAGAGATTGAATGATTTAGTTTTTGTGAAATTCGATTCAAAGCTGAAGGGGCGTCGATCATTAACTGAGAGAGATCCATTTGTTTCAAAGGACAAAACACATGTTATGGATTGGATTGGTGCCAGTGAAGAAGAAGAAGAAATCTTCCAAGGGTCAGGGCTCACGTGGAACTTAGTTGCAGAAGCAAGTGGGGCAGAAGAATTTGTTGAGAATAGGAGGAGCCAAAGGAATGCAGAAACTTTGCCAACTTTGGGTGAAGAAGAATAATTTATGAGTGATTCAGAACGCGATGATGATATTCCAACAATCAATTTTGAAGATGATTTAGATTAGAATTTAGAAGCTAGTTTATAACTTTATATATTTGAACACTCTACATTCAGAAACACATTTTGATATCTAAATAAAGTATGTATCTTTTTATTGTGGTGCCTTTTTTAATTTTTCAAAGTATGTTTTTGTAGGAATCTACAGGAACCTGTTGTTTTTTGTCTCTGACATCACAATTAAATATATATCTTTAATATTTTTAATGAAAAAATGCAAACCGCATAATCCGCATATACTTCCGCATATACTTCCGCATATCCGCTTACTCGCTCGGGATCGCCTGACCGAACGAATACCGCATACCGACTTTCTGAACCTTGGTTGCCGGTCTTGCCCCGTGTTTTTTCCCTTGCTCACATCGAGTAAGGGTTTCCATGTAAAAATCTTTGTCTCTTGTGGTTGCTTGTGTGCTTGATTGCGATTGTTGCCATTAAGTTCCCGTGTGGGGAACATATATTGTGTTGTGCCATCTTTGCTGCAGGACAGTTTTAGAGGGGATACTCCTGGTTGATTGTTGTGCCACATATCCCCAACATCTTTACCTCCATTCATATGTATCTTGGGTCATTCTCGAGTTTAGGTCCAAGGTTGCAACGAGTTATGAAAATAAGGATTTATGGTGTCACTTGGATGGGTGTCTCTACCTAGTTTTTTCCTTATGATTGATGTCATGCTTGATATATACTTGCAATAATGAATGATATGGTATGTATTTCTATTGCTATGACTCTTACGTTTCAGTGCTTATAAAATATGCTATATGAAGTGATGCTTCATCGTCTCTATCTGCAACTCACATAGAGGTCCTGTACTTAAAACCCCTGCAAAGATTCTCACATGATCTATTCTATCAGGATGAGGGGAGGTGGCGAAAGAGGGTAGAAAGTGCAACAATGGCGATTGGACTGAGGTGGCGAGGCGTAGTCGGCACGCTAGGGCCTCACTGACGACTGCGATAAGGCGTCAGAAGGAGGGGAGTTCGCGGTGCTTCCAAGGGAGATGCCTTCGGTGTGGGGACTAGGGAAATCGTCCAACGGAGTGTCGAGACCCAATGAGGTGCTTCACATGTGGAAAGAATGGTCATCACAACTTTCGATGTGCCCGAGGCTTTGTAAGTGACTACTAGAAGCTTGGTGGGGCTGCGAATGGGGGGGGGGTGGTTGGCCAGGTTCTCGTCGGGGTGTGTAGGAGAGAGGGGAGATGCTTGGTAGATGCGATGGATGACCTTGGTGCCGCAATAGGTAGCAGCTTTGGGGGGACATCATCAAGCTCGATGGATCCATTGTTTGTGCGTGGGATCTCACTGAGGAAGAAGCTCGGAAGCTCCTTGAGTTCTCTCGCCGGGCAGTGGGTGGGTCCACTGGCAAACCCCCCTAGTGCGAGATGGGATGATGGACGCTCATCAGGAGTGGAAGATTTCGATCAGAGGCCTTCCTCTGCTTAGAAGAAGCGTGGAGGCGTTTCCCTCGATGTTTGTGTTGGCGATCCGCGTCATGAGCATCGTCTCTGATGTCTACGACGGGGCCAACTACCCTTGGTGGTGGTGACAGGGGCAGAGATCGTTCGCCCTCTACCATTTTGTATTCAATCGACGTTCATGGGGCGCTCCTTCCGTCTGGAGGTTCGGGAGGTTGGGCCAACCGTCGATGTTTTAGGGAGGTTGTCAGAGATGTTCGACATGTCATAGGAGAAGACCAAGCCATGACTGGAAAACATACCTTTCCGAAATTTTGAATTCTCACATCTGATTTCGGCAAGGGGGAAGGAAGCTTCCGGAGTAAGGCGTAGACCAGCCCTCGAGTCTGGTCTGTTGAATCGAGGAGGCAGACCGTTGTATGCAGATGTGCTTTCTGAGTCGAGTCCGAAAGCGTGTGCTGGTTATGCGGATTCGAATGGGCACTCGAAAGCTTCAGTTAGGCAGGTTGGGTCTATGGCATTTGCGGACCCCTAGGCGGATCCAAGGGATGTCCTCGAATCGAACCGTCTGCGCATTCGGGACCAAGGTTTAAAAAAACAAAAAGCGGAATGAGGCAGTTACTATGCAATGAAGGCGAGGCGTAGACTCGAGGCGGTCGAGGCGTAAGCCTCAATATTCCGACCAAATTATGTAATTTAATAAAAAATATTGTAATAATATCTCTCAAAAAAATAATATCAGTAAGACAATATTATCTAAAAAAATTCCAATGTTCCAAAGCAATTAAAGCATATTTCAAGTAACTTTTCAATACGAAGGGTAACAAACATGACTGCTAGACTACTTGGGCTAATGTAAAAGTCTAAAAGCTCAAGACAAAATATTACAATGATTACAAAACAAAATATAAGTTCAACTATTCTACTTCTAGTCCATGTCCAGTAGTTCAAAAACCCCAAAAATAAAATAGGTAACTTCGCAATATTCTAATCAAGGTTCCGAGCCTCCAAGTCCAACTGCAATATCTGCATAAAGATTAGCATATGAAGAACTGCTGCTTGTTGGATTATCCAATGAGTCATCCATATACTTCAAATTTACTTCATCTTCCTCTTCGTTGCTAACTTCATCGTCACCGTCATGAAACTCCTCATCAACGTCCACTACTACTTTACTTAAACTAGATAACACTAATGTTACTTAACTTACTTCTATTGTGTTTAACATAATCAAATATATTCGAGAATCAAAATAATAGGAAGCCATTACCTTTGTCCTTCCTCTTCTTTCGACGTGAATTGTCTTGTTGATCAGCTTCATCCTCGGCTTCTACAACCACATCTTCAATGGGGGTGTTTGCATCAAGTTCTTGATACGCTTCAAAGTCACAACTTTGGAGCTCCGACACCCATTCATCACTAGAATCCACGTCATCCAACCATAGAGGATCCTCCACAGTCTTTCTCCTTATCTATCTATGCTTCAACATTAGATTAAATATCACATAGACCAAATCATTCAATTTGACTTGTGTTAGTCGATTCCTTCTCTTTATGTGGACCTAGTGATCGATTTCCAATATAATTAAATATGTTAATCATAAATCTTAATATAATATAATTGTTAGGGATTTTTACACCCATAACCCTGAGTAATTTTGCAATAACAATCATAACCCTTTATAATCATGAATTACGTGAGAAACCCCGAATAGTCACTCCGTCTCACACCCATAACCCTCCGTTAATTTAATACGTTAACTCAACCATAAAGGTGAGTTAATCTAACCAATCTACCATCGAACGGTCAAGATTAGTCCAAATAAAAAAAGAGAAAAAACTGCTATGTTCATTGGTTGCATGTGCTTCCAGGGGAAGAAGGGAAGCTCGACGCGGGGAGAGCTTCCATGAGGGGGAGCTCAAGCAGGGGGAGGAGAATTTGGACCCACGCGGGGTGCGAGGCTCCATCGGTTGGGGGGGGGGGCTTCGAGCAGGGGCGGCTTCGAGGCGGGGGGGGGGGGGGGGGCTTCTCGGCAGCGACGAGCAGAGAGGGAGGAGCAAGGCGCTGGGGGGGGGGGTTCGAGGTAGGGAGGGGAAGGATCGGGGGAGGGGGTGGCTTCGAGGCATGGGGTTACTTCTCGGCGGCGGCGAGCAGGGGGGTGGGGGAATTCGAGCTTGTGAGGGGAAGAGTCGACACGGGAGGGAGGGACTGCTCGGGGAGGAGAGGCTTCGAGCGAGTCGTCGCGGGATGCAGGGGGGGGGGTACGCTTCGAGCTTGGGAAGGGAAGAGTCGGCACGAGCAGGAGGGGGCTGCTCGGGGAGGAGAGGCTTCGAGCGAGTCGGCGCGCGCGTCACGGGAAGCGGGGGGGACGCGCTTCGAGCTAGGGAGGGGAAGGGTCGGCACGGGAGGGAGGGGGCTGCTCGGGGGGGGGGGGAGGGAGCTTCTCAGTGGCGGTGAGCAGGGAGGGAGGAGTTGCTTCGGGGGGGGGGAGCGGGTGTGGGGGGGTTGTCAGCACGGGAGGGAGGGGCCTGTTCGGGGGGGGGGAGCTTCTCGGCGGCGGTGAGCATGGAGGGAGGAGCTGCTCGGGGAGGGGGGCTTCGAGAGAGTCGGCACGGGGGTGGGGGGGGGTGAGGAGCTGCTCGGCGGCGGCGAGCAGGGGGGGGGGGGAGCTGCTCCAGGGGAGGAGGGGGGAGGATGTCATGTTTTATAAATAATAATAACCTTTAGGGGTAATTTTGTCTTTGTAAATAGAAACCGTCAAATATAACGTGTATCCCAAACGGATTATAACACGGGGTTATGTCATGTAAGAGTTAAGCATTACTCGGGATTTCTCGCGTAATTCATGATTATGCAGGGTTATGATTGTTATTGCAAAATTACTCAGGGTTATGGGTGTAAAAATCCTTAATTGATAATATTATTGAAATATTATTTGATTAAAATAACTTCAGTTGCGCTCGCAACCCGATGTACTACAAGTCAAACTCAAAACTCGGATGACAAATTTTTGCAATTCGGGACATTCGTCTCCAAATCGTGACCACCAATCCGCTGAAAATGTTATATTTCACAAACACAGTTAATGTTAGATAGTTATCAATTGAAAGAAATAAATAATAAAACAAAATACATACTAACCAGGATTCCTCTTCTTGCGTGTACTTATTGCGCTTTCCCATCCAAAGAAGTCTCTTGCATGCTTATAAGCATCAATCTGTAGATCAATTTTCTCCCTTGCAGTTCGATCATCTATCATCCTCACTATGCAATCAAACAAGCCTTTTTTATCTTAAAATATTTGGAGATGACGACCTGTATTGGCATCGGGGATTCAGAATGTATGCTGCCACATGCAAATTGGTATGGAGCTGGCGATCCCATCTGTCATCCACAATATCCCACAATATTCGGTACTTTATTTCGTCATTGCCCAATGCTTTCACGATTTGTTCCTCAGTTCTATCCATGGCCTCATAGATGAAACCCATTGGTGGATATTTTTTGGAATCCACCATCCGTAAAACCATAACCAACGGCTTCGTCATTCGTATCACATAGGCAACACCAGGCCAGAAAGTTTTGCTTCTTAAAATTGTTTGACGTACACTTTTCCCTTGAGGCTTAGAAGCATATGGACTGTTCTTCCATTTACTAGAAGTAAAAAAGGACTCTAGAAGATCCTTCATACTCATCAACTTTTGTAACGTGCGAAAAGCCGTGGCAAAACGTGTGACAACTGGTCGTACAAAATATCCTCCTATTTGCTTCCTTACCATGGCTAAAACCCATCCATACGCATAGATGTAGTTAATAATCCTTTTTGCTTGCTTGAACACACAGGTAGGTAGAGGCAATTTCAAGATATCCTCCAACATCAAGTCTATGCAGTGAGCTGCACATGGAGTCCAGTAAAGGTGCTTCCTTTTCTCCCTCAATATTTGTCTAGCCGCCATGTAGTTCGATACATTGCTTGTAATAACCTGCAAAACATTGCATTCGTCGACCTCCTCCACAATCTCATCCAATAGTTTAAAAAGCAAGGTTGCATTCTTTACATTATCAGATGCATCTACAGACTTCAAGAACCAAGTACCTTTCGGATTGTTCACCAAGAAGTTGATTAAAAAACGACCTTTTACGTCTGTCCAACCATCTGACATTATGTTGCGGTCAGTTTCCGCCCAAGAAGCCCTTGCCTCACCCATAATGTCCCCAACACTTCTTTCAAAATCCAACTCTTTAGCTCGTAAGACAATGGAGGCTTCAATCCCCTTCCAAAGGAGCCGACAACATGAAGCATGGCCGGAAAGGAAGGGCTACTAGCACAATTGAATGGCAACCCATTCTCGAAGAAGAATCTGCCAATGGTACAACAAACACGATTTCTCTCCTCTTTCTTCCATGTCTCGTTCAATGTAGTTTGATGATCACTCGTCCCAATCGTAGTTGTTGGATTTGGACTTTCCAATGGCGATGAGCCGACAACAAAGAAGTCCATGAGACCTCTTGCCCTCTTCATGTTACTAGATCCAGATGGACTGGCTGCTTGTTTTAACCACCAAATGGATTTTGCACCTCAAAACTACCAACTCTACACAGTTCTTCCATCTCCATCGTTGCTCTTCCATTTTTCTCTTCGTTGGAAGATAATATAGCCTTCATTTCATTCAACACTTCAACAGGAACTTGTGCGCAACCTTTCACATTTTTTCCAGTCTTCGCGAGATGTTGCTTTAGTCTAGCGACTTCACCGGTAATCCTCTTACCTAAAAAATCCTCTCGATACACATATCCTTTAGCTTTTTGAGTCTCCTCCATCTCAAGTTGAACACAATATTTACATGCGGGATCATTGCGGTTTCCTTCAGAATTCTTTGGGCCTTTGGTTGACTTCAGCATCTCTATGTTTTCGAGTAACAAAAATAAACAATCATCATATGGTTAAACAATATATATGAAATGTTAGTTGAATAACTAGAAGACAACCTAACCAACTTTGTAATATCAACTGTTAGTTAGATGAATTGTAAGATAACCTAACAAACATTTTAATAAACTATTATGTAATAAAAACTGAAATGTAAAATTTGTAAGACCTAACAAATTAGTGATATTATGAATCTGGAAACAGAATATAACCTAACCTAATTTTTTAGTAAAAGTTACAACTCTTTTTTAGAAAATTAACCAAAATACAACTCTTCTAAGTACATAACAAAATCTCGATTACAACTCTTTTAAAAATTACAACATAAAAAATGATGATGCATCAAATGAGTAGTAGCTACTGAAATACGACAAATACCTACCAATAGGTCGTTGAATTTTAATGGGATTTTTTGAACCATGGTGGTGAACTTGGAACCGGCAAGTGTACGTATTTTTTATTAGAAAGAGTCAGCCGATTTCTTTATAAGGCCATTACTCTTTTCATACCTTGACCAGTGTTTACAAGATGATGAGATTAACTTTCATTTTCAAAATTTAATGGGATTGTAAATATACAACCTTATTTCATAACAGTTCCACCAATACCTTGTATTTCATAACCAAAATACAACTCTTTTAATAAGCTAAGTACATAACAAAATCTGGAAGCAGCTGCAGGAGGGGGCGAGGGCTTCTGGAAGCAACTGCAAGAGAGACCTCCAACAACACGATGTCGGCGAAGAGGAAGATGGAGAAGGGAGGCGACAAAGATCTTGATCCGATGCTTCCCAACACGCATGCGACAAGCGATGAAGGTCTTGTGATAGGGTTCCAGGATGACCGATGGTATGTTTGGAAGTCACCCAAGGAAATGGAGTTATAAGTGTGTCACGTGCAAAGCACGTGACCCACTAAACCCCCAATGCCTCAAAGGTGCGCCTCGACCAATGCCTCGCCTCAGACCGCCTCGCCTTGCCTTCGAGGCGATCGCCTCGTAGCTACAGCCCGAGACGTGCGCCTCTAAACGGTTTGGCCACGCTTACGCCTCGAGCATCTCGAGGCGCGATTTTTTGAACCATGTTCGCAACCCAATTGTGGAATCGGGTGAATGTTCTTAACGAGGGGTATCGGAGATAGCTTCTGCTCGGTTGGAGGGAACTCTCGATGCTGCGCCTTCTCCATCGCACTCGGGCCCCCACATACCTATGGATGCAGCTTCGTCATTGGATCTCCCTTTCGATGTTGCACATAGGCGGTGGACGAAAGGGGATGGGTTGGGCGATTTGGGCTACTCGGGGGCTCCACCGAGGTGTTTCTATCGATGGTTCAAGGTAAGATGATCTGTAGGAGGGGGAAGGTTTGGGTGGTGGTACTCCCATTACAGGATAAGGGAGCGGAGGAGGCGGATGCGCCTCGAGATCTACCACAGGCTGGAGGTGCTCGGAGGGGACTGAGATCGAGAGCTCGTGCACAAGTACTCCTCTGCCGAGGAGGGGACTCTCGTGTACATGAGGTTGCAGGGGCGTGCGCGTAGGGGTGCTAATCGAATCGAATACATTCGAATCCACTTAGATTCAGATTCAATTCATTATAAAATTTTCGAATCGGAATTCGAATCGAATATTAAACGAATTTCTAATCTAAATTCAAATTCAATTCGTTTGGAGTTTCGAATATTCAAATTCGATTCATTGTATATCGAATTAAAATTTTATTTTATAAATTAATTAATAATAAAAAATTATATTAATAATATTTTAAGTTTCAAAGGATTGAATAGACTTTGTGATACTAAGTGAAAAAATAATTGATATAAATAAAAAACTTTCAACATAAATGGTAAAATTCAATAGATAATATAAATTGCATTAAAGTACCAAACTTTTGTTGTTCGTGTATGTCCCTAGCAATCCTCATTTGCTCTTTTTGTACCTATGGTGAATTGAATATATAAAAAATAATAATTATTGACATTTTGATAAACCATTGATCTTTTCTTTTTGTACCTATGATGAAAATTCAATCAATGCATCTCCACCTTTCAATCGACACTCCACTAACTTTCTCATTCTCTTTAATAAATGATTCATAAATCATTGATCTTTTCTTTCTATCAATCTTATTAATTATTTCAGGAATTGATCTATTTCTTCACCCTCTTCTTTCACTTTTTCATTAATATCATCATGATGCCTAATGACCCTCTCATGGACACTATCTTGAGAAAATGGTATATTTTAATTAGACTTCTAAAAATAAAATGAAAACACATGCTCAAAACTATATATCAAATTCTATACCAATATAGAAATACAAGATATAGATTAATAGATATACATGTCCAAAATAATAACCAGAAGATTGTGTCCCACGTTTCTCTGAAGAATCCTCCATATCTTCCCTCCCATTGTGACCTATCTCCATGATATCTGAGAAAAAATAATCACTAAATTCCATCAGAACCATAAAAGGTCGATGTGAACTGACTTATGGAACTGAATCCAACATCTGAGTTGTATAAAAATCGACAAACCAGTCAGTTGGTATGACTATGATCTTCAATTTTCTAATATGTAACATTTTTTCTACATCAAGCATTAGTTCATGCTTACCTCATTTGCATGCACTCTTATAGGGGCATAGTTGAGATTATTAAAGATTATGATGATATTTCCTTCTTAATAACCTAGTCCCATTCCAATCTTGATGAGAAATGGAATTTAGTTGTAGTTATGATCTTTTGCACATTTAACCATTTAGGCAAAGCTCAAAATCCATGGAATCTATTCATACCATAATTGTCTCTAAGATATTATTTGTATTCAAATGCTCGGTTATCCTTATCATAAGATCTAGATATTATGATGGACGGAAGGATTAAGAGTGTGATTAAGGAAAAGCTTGTTAGAAATTTGAAATCTATGACCTTGGGATGGTTTTTAAAAATTTAGTATGTGTTTGTTTGCAGATGATGTATTTTAGAATCACATAAATTATTTGGATAGGACCTAAATCTTAAGATTTTAGGGTAAAAGGGGGTGGGGGGGGGGGGGTAATACCAGTAGTTGCAGGGGTGATGGAGAGATGCTAGTGTGATTGGTGAACCGTTGTTGTTGTCGACGGCGGGCGAGAGTGGGAGCTGGTGGTGGGGTTGGCTACTGGGAGGGTGGTGTTGTCAGTGGTGGAAGTGAGCAGGAGCGGGAGACTGGAGCCGACGACATTGGAGAGAGGGAGCAGGAGCGGGAGGCTGGAGCTGGTGGCATTGGAGAGAGCGAGTAGGAGCCTGGAACCAGCAATGTTGGAGAGAGCGAGCAGGAGCAAGAGGTTGGAGCTGGCGACATTGGAGAGCAAAAGCAAATGTTAGGATTTTTTTCTCATGAATGACGAGGGAGGGGGGGGGGGGAGAGAATTTGGGGGAGTAAAGATGGGATATGATGTATGCAATGGGCATCCCAAAATTATGATGTTTAGAATAGGATGATGAAAATTTTATTTATTTAAGTTGTGTATCATGCGTGGGGATTCTACAAAATATATACTACATTTATTTACATATATATAGATTCATATCATATCATATATGTGTGTATCGAATCGAATCGAATTATTATCGAACGAATCCAAGTGAATTCATATTCGATTCATTTGGGAATCGAATCCAAAAGTTAAATTCAAATTCAGTTCATTTGATTTCGAATCGAACTTTTTTCGAATTTTTATCGAACGAATCCTAATCGAATTCGAATGATTCAATTCAATTAGCAGCCCTACGTGCGCGTGCCAGCGGTCACACGTCATCAGCAACAGTGTTTGAGGAGGGGGTCCAACCAATGCAGCAAGAGCATGTAGCCAAGGGGGAGTTAGACGGAGAGAAGGTTGTGCGAGGGACAAGCTTCGAGGAGGGGGATGTGCAAGGGGCAGACTTGGAGGATGAGGTGCTGGCTTGTATTGGATTAGCGCCGCTGAAGGGGGTCTCCAGTGTGTCTTGATGAATATCTTCACATGGAATGTCAGAGGGTTGGGGCGACCGAAAATAAGGGCGGTGATGTGTCTAATGCTGATGGATCATAGGGCAGATCTGGTCATGTTGCATGAAACCAAAATCATACAGGGATTTGACGAGGCATGGAGAGAAATTGAGGGCAACAAGCTAATGGAATTCAAAGCGATCGAGTCTGAGGGGGCTTCTGGAGTCTTAATGATGGGTTGAAATTGTGATAAATTTGAGTTAGAGGTGGGCGAACTGCAGGGCGTGCATTCTCTCACGACGCTGTTGCAACATAAGGCGGACGGGCTCAACGTCTTGACTACGAACGTGTATGGCCCATGTAATGGGATCAACATGGTTTACTTGATGGAGGACATGTTCTTGGCAAGGGCCACTTCACCCAATGCCGCTTGGATCATCGCTAAGGATTTCAACATGACTTTGCGTTCGGAGGATCGTCTTGGAAGTCGTGAAGGGAGAGACAATGGCACGACAGAGCTGACTGGGTTGGTGGAGGATCTTGTTCTTTAGGTGGTAGATGCTGCGGGATGCCTATACACTTGGCGGAACTCGAGATCCAGGTCTCGTCTCGACAGATTCATGATGTTTTCTGAGGCGCTAGTTGTTTTTCCTTGGTTGGGGCTCGAGCTCTCCCTAGGGCGCACTTGGATCACACATCGTTGCTTTGGGCTTCTGAGGAGGAAGTTCGTCCTCGGGCGTTCTTCTGATTCGAGCGAGCATGGCTACTTGAGGATGGATTTCGTGAGTCTGTTGTGACGTTCTGGGAGGAATGCCAACCTAGAGGGTCGACGACGTATCGGCTTGCGGGTAAACTGCCTTGCTCAAGAGACACTTGATGGAGTTTAGTAGAGTCAACTGGGTTCAACACCGATCTAGAAGGTGGAGGGCCCAAGAAGAGGTTTGCGGGCTGGACATACATGAAGATGAGAGAGCTCTGACGACAGAGGAGTCAGCGGTGCATGGGAGGTGAGATTCATTTGGAAGACAAAAAGGACGAGGTCGCATGGAGGCAACGATTTAAACAACAACAACCGAGCAAAGGGGACGCAAATACGAGATTCTTTCATGCCATAGCCAGTGGGGAAGGCATAGGAATCTCATACGTTTGGTTTTTATTAGCGGGGTTGTTCTTGAAGGGGATTGAGCGTTGGGAGTGTCGCTACATTCACACTTTCAGTTTCAGACCTTTAGTAGGCGGTGTTTGCGACCAGGGTGAGGATGGAAGGCAAGAGGCATTTCACGAATCTCTGATTCAGAGGCTGGATCTCTGGTAAGGGATTTTATCGAGGCGGAAACTAAGTGAGCCCTCTTTCTGCTCAACGCGGACGGGGCCCCGGAACCTGATGGATTTCCTATGCTCTTTTACAAGGAATTTTGGGATGTCGTAAAGCGGGATGTGATGGATGTGCTGGAGAAATTTCGTGAAGGGAACCAGGGATTTGAGAGGTTGAATATGGCTCTTATCTTTTTTGCTTCCTAAGAAGGACACACCGACCAGGGTGGAAGATTACATGCCTATTGCACTGTCTAATACCGCATATCTCATTGTTAAGAAATTCTTGCTAATTTCTTAAGGGAAGATTTACACGGGATCATTTCGCTCGAGCGAACACCATTTATTCCAAGGAGAGCTATGGCTGATGGGCTTGTGATGCCGGCTGAAATGGCGGCGGAGTATCTATAAGTCTCTGGAGCATCCGGCCAACCATGACCGTCGGCGTTTTAGAGAATCTGCTGGTACAATAACAATGAAAATGGCTCCCTGTGGATGGCTCAATGGCTTAAGGCCCACTAATATATCCAAAGTAGCTACTATCTTGCTTATGTCTAATTCCCTACTTGACTTTCTCTTTCTCGTCGTCGAAAGCCGCTCGACAAAAGAGAGAGAAGGGCAGAATAGTCCCCTTGCCAGTGCGCCTGCGGGAATTCCGCCTACATTGGAAGAGAAGTATGGCCAAAGACCTGCTATGGAAGGTAGATTTGAAATGGTGTTGGAGTGGTTGTTCATAAGGATTTAAAGGATTGTGTGGTTGAGGTGCAAAGATCTGAGGATCAGATTATATTGCTAAAAGTGGTGCTCGAAGAAGAAATTGTGAATATCATCTCAGTTTATGCATCGCAAATTGGTTTAGATGATAGGATTAAACAAGCTTTTTGGGAGGATTTGGATAAGATTATGCAATGAATACCACAAAGAAGGATTATTTGCCTAGGTGGAGATCTTAATGAACATGTGGGAAAGGATGCTTCAGGGTATGCTAGTGTTCACGAAGGACATGGCTTCAGGAATAGAAATGAAGAGGGAAAAGTCTTTCTGGATTTTGTAACGGCTTATGATCTTTTCATCGCAAGCACTCTCTTCAAGAAGAGGGAGGAGCATCTAATTACTTACAAGAGTGGCTCGACTAGAACTCAGATAGATTACTTTGTATTGAGAAGAAGAGATTGGTTGTGTTGCGAAGACTGCAAAGTAATTCCAGGAGAGAGTCTGACTACACAAAATCGCTTGTTAGTCATGGATGTGCAAATAAAAGGGCTACTAAAGAAAATGAGGGTTTCCAAGATCACTAGAACTAGATGGTGGAATCTTCAACTGAAGCAATCTAGCTTTAGGGAGAAGGTTTTAGAAGACTTATCTTCGGATTGTAATGGAAGTGCTAAGGAGATGTGGGAGGCAGTAGCATCTTATATCCGAAGGGTAGCCAAAGAGATGCTAGACGAGTCAAAAGGAGGAGCATGCCAAAAGGAGGCTTCGTGGTGGAGTGGAGGGGTGCAAGAGAAGCTCAAAATTTAAAGATCTTGCTTTAAAGCTATGTCTAAGGATATAACAAATGAAACTGCCACAAACTACAAAGTAGCGAAGAAGGAAGCAAAGAAGGCGGTAAGCAAAGCTAAGTCAAATGATTATGAAGTTTTGTACAAAAATCTCGACTCTAAGGAGGGTTAGAAGGATACATTAATGTTAGCTAAAGCAAGAGAAAGAATGACCAAAATTTTTTCTCAAGTGAGATGCATTAAGGATGAGGAAGGTTGCGTGCTTGTTATTCAGAAGGATATAGAGACTAGATGGAAACAAAACTTCCATAAGCTTTTCGTTGGGGAGGGAAATAGAGAGATCACTTTGGGAAATCTAGCAAGCAATGAAAGTTACTTGAATCGTGCAAGTTATAGTTGAATACAAAGGAAGGAAGTAGATGAGGCTTTGAAGGTTATGAGACATGGGAAATGTGTAGGACCTGATGACATTCCTATAGAAAATTTGAGAGTTTTAGGTGAGCATGGTTTGACTTGACTTACAAATTTATTCAATGTTATTTTACGAAGTAAGAAAATACTTGAAGAATGGAGGAGAAGCATCGTGGTGCTGCTTTATAAGAACACATGAGACATTCAAAATTGTTCAAATTACAAAGGTATCAAGCTGATGAGTCACACTATGAAAATTTGAGAACGTGTGATCGAAGGAAGGTTGAGGCGAGTTTCTAAAGTAAGAGAAAACCAATTCGGATTCATGTCAAGTCGCTCAACTATTGAAGACATCTACTTGCTGAGGAGAACAATGGAGATTCCTAGAGTTAAAAGGAAGAACCTCCATATTATTTTTATTGATTTAGATAAGGCTTATGATTCTGTCTCAAGGGAGATATTGTGGAGAGTATTGGAGAAGAGACAAGTACATGTCCTATACATTAACCTCTGTTGGAGCATAAGTTGTGTGCGCCCATTGAGTTGTAACAGGGTAAATGGATCCTGGAGGAGATCCATTTACCCCACCCAGTTGTTTAGTCCCACATCGTCCAGTGGTGGGACTCGGAGGCTCTGGAGAGGCTATATAAGGAGCCCCAGACCTCCTGTACTCATTGAGAAAGTCAATAGACAAACACGCCCAGTTAAGGGGCTTCTCCCGTGGTTTCATCCCGCTCCTCACGGAGTAGGGTTCCACGTAAAATCCCACGTTCTTCTTTCTTGTTATTTATCTTTTCCATGTTTACGCTTCCGCTTCCGATTTTCTAACATGGTATCAGAGCGGGTTTCGATTCTTGTGGAATCATGTTATTTTTTCTCGAGATTCGATTTAGTTTTCCGATTATTTGATTAAAGTTGAAAGAGTATTGTTCGATTCATCAAGTTCGAGATCATCATGTTCTAGGGTTTCTTCTTTGAAACCCAAATCTCGATTCGCTGCTCTTCAAATCTTTAGTTCTATTGCGAATCAGAATCAGATTTTGTCGCTGGCCGAACAACAACTGGTGAAAGGGATCCAGGCATCCAGATCCAGAATTTCTGAAGTTGCATTTCTTCACGCACGCGGCGTATGAGTGAATCCCTCCTTCATCGCTGATCTCCTTACAGAGGCGTCACCGCACATCTTCTTCAAAGTGGCAGCGCTCAGATCTTCTCCTGCCCGATCTTCCTTGGGGCACAGGCGAACCCCAACAGGCGGCACCCCTCCCGATTTCACGCACCGATCGACCCGCAGACGGTTCCTCCAGCCTCTGCCTTGGCTACAAGCACATCATCGGCGTCGGATGCTCCTCCCCAGCCCCATCAGCCCATTCGGTGGCGTCGAATCATCAACAGGCCGCTAGCAGACCGTAAAGAGAGGTGATCCCCAGAGGTCCGATGTGCGTGACCTCCAGCCGCAGTGCCTCGTGCAACCGGCGCAACACTCGGGGGGCCCAAAGCCCTGCTGCAGGCGGCGGCGCAGATTCCTACGCGATTCCCAGATCTCCTTCCCGTGCGCCTTCCAGATCATTCCTTGTGCCTTCCATTTCGTTCCCTGCGCACAGACGCACACCCCTGGCGCTCTTCAGCTCATGGCGGCTCTCCGTTCTCAGGCAGCAGGCGCAACAGCGCCATCTCCGGCGCAACTCCAGGCGGAGATCGAGTCTTATGCAGACCCGCTCCCCTGGCGCAAATGCAGGCGGCGCAGAAGAACCCCATCGTGGGGGTTGCGATTCCAAAAGTGGATCATGGGAACCCTAAAAATAACCTCGCGTGGGGTTTGATGCAAAGGGTACAGGTCCGGTTAAAAAAAAAAATGAAAAATAAGGGGTCTGCCTGCGCTTTAAAAAAAAAAAGAAAGGAAATATCGTGAGGTTATTTGAGCCCAAGTGGGCTTACGGTTGTGACGGGCCCAAGTGAGCTGATCATATTTTGAAAAAAAATGAAGGAGATTGGGAGATAGGGGCAGGCGATTGAAAAAAAAAATGAGGTTTTGTTCAGATATGGGCCGTGATCTTTGGGCCCAAAGTGGGTTGTTTTAAAGCCTAAAAAAAAGGATGTTGTTAAAAAAAAAAAGGGGCCTGTTTCTGAAAGAGAGAGAGAGAAGAAAAGAAGATGTGTTTTGTAAGCCCAATTGGGCTGATGTATGATTGGGTCCAATTGGACCACCTTTTATTTGTAAAAAAAAAAAAAGAAGAAAGAAAGAAAGAAAAAGAGGTGCGTACAAAAAAAAAAAGAAGGCCGTACGCAAAAGAAAAAAAATGAAGAAAAGCCGTAAAAAAAAGGGGGGGGGGGTTAAAACGGCTTGAAAAAAATGGTGTTAAAAAAAAAAGGACGGCATAAATGAAAAGCCGCAAGATTCATGTTCAGGTTATTTTACCCCTATTTATCTGGTCTTCTCCCAACTTTGTCGATGTTCATGTTCCGACAAGTATGGGAGAAAGGGGGAGTATGTGTAGAGTCACAGGTCATCTCAGATATCTTCTCCAGTTCCAGAGTGCAGATTCTCCAGACCAGCCGATTTTCAGACTCTACTGTTTTCAGATGAAGATTTCAAGCGCAAGTTTCCAGACTCGACGTTCAGATTCCGGGTCTCAGTTTGAGGCGCAGTTGTTCAGACTCGACGATTGTCTTCCGAGTCTCCAGTTTCAGACACGCACAAGTGTGCGGTCATTTTCAGATGAGCATAAGTTGCCATCATTTTGTCAGAGGTCCCCATCATTCTTCTTTGTTGTCAGGCTAGAGTTTTCATGTGAGCCATAGGGACTCCAGAGCAGAGGACCATTCCCTATGCCATTGAGGGCAAGGGTTTTCATGTGGTATCATAGGTACACCAGAGCAGTGCACCATTCTCTGAGCCAGATGGGAGAGACCAGTTCTCCGACGAGGAGACTTCAGGCGCAAGTTCAGACTCGATGGTCAGATTCCGAGTCTTCTGTTGACTCACACTCCAGCCCGTTCGTCCTCCTCACCTGCACGGCATGAGAAGCAACGTCCTCAACTGCAGCATGTGCGCGTTGGGTTGATATTGTCCGTAGTGTCCTGTAGCGTTGAGTTGAGTTTATGTCTGTTTGTCCAAGCTGAGCATTGCATGCTCCAGCTTGAGGGGGAGTGTTGGAGCATAAGTTGTGTGCGCCCATTGAGTTGTAACAGGGTAAATGGATCCTGGAGGAGATCCATTTACCCCACCCAGTTGTTTAGTCCCACATCGTCCAGTGGTGGGACTCGGAGGCTCTGGAGAGGCTATATAAGGAGCCCCAGACCTCCTGTACTCATTGAGAAAGTCAATAGACAAACACGCCCAGTTAAGGGGCTTCTCCCGTGGTTTCATCCCGCTCCTCACGGAGTAGGGTTCCACGTAAAATCCCACGTTCTTCTTTCTTGTTATTTATCTTTTCCATGTTTACGCTTCCGCTTCCGATTTTCTAACAACCTCATAAAAGATATGTATGATAGAGCTTCATCTTGTGTAAGGATACAGTTTGGGAAGACTGACTATTTTGACATCAACATTAGTCTGCATCAAGGTTCAACTTTGAGTCCATTCCTTTTTACTTTGATTATGGACGAGTTGACAAGTCACATTCATGATGAGATACATTTGTGTATGTTATTCACTGATGATATTGTGTTGATTGATGAGACTGGAGATGGAGTAAATGAGAAGTTTGAGGTGTGGAGACATGCATTGGAGACTAAAGGATTTCGTATAAGTAGGATTGAGACTGAATATATGGAGTGTACTTTTGATGGAAGTAATGGTGAAGGAATTGGGGTTAAGATATGTGGTGATAACATACAGAAGAGAGATTCTTTTAGATACTTGGGATCTATTTTGCAACATGATGGGGAAATTGATGAAGATGTTACAAATCGAATAAATGCAGGCTGGCTAAAATGGAGAGGAGCTTCTACTGTTCTCTGTGATAAGAAAATTCTTTTGAAATCAAAGGAAAGTTTTACAAAGCAACTGTGAGACCTGCTATGCTATATGGATCTGAATGTTGGGCTGTGAACCATAGACATTTGCAGAGAATGGCAGTAGCAGAAATGAAAATGCTAAGGTGGATGTGTGGACACACACACACACGTAAAGATCGCATTCGGAATGATGCCATCAGAAGAAAAGTTGGTGTAGCTCCGATCGAGGATAAGATGCGAGAAAATCGCTTAAGGTGGTTTGACCATTTGCAAAGGAGATCAGTCGATGCACCTGTGAGGAGATGTGAGTTTTGGAATGTTGACCTGGCTAAAAGAGGGTGTGGAAGGCTCAAGAAGTGTTGGAATGAGACTATACGAAGAGATCTCAGTTTTTTGGATCTAATCCCGAGAATGACCCAAGGTAGATCTGAATGGAGGCAAATAATCCATGTAGCCGACCCTACTTAATGTGGGAAAAAGGCTTTGGGCGTCCTTGGTTAAAAGAGGATTTCCGAGATGTGGGTAGCCTGGATCAAGCAGTGTATCATAATTTCATCCCATGATGTGCTTGTCGATGGCAGACCAGATGGAGGTTTCTTTTAGCCTCAGAGGGGACTCAAAAAGGGTTGCCCATTGGCTTCGCTTCTCTTTGTAGTTGGGGGGGACGTGTTGGCGATGATGATGTGGTTCGCAACGGACCGAGAATGGTGTTCTGGTTATAAAAAGGATGAAATCTCCATCCCTATCTTGCAATATGCTGATGACACTGCCTTATTTCTGGGGTCTGAAGCGGAACAGATACAACAGACGTCGCTTAGCATGAATATCTTTGGGGATGTGTCCGGACTCCAGATCAATAGGTAAATCGATGGTGGTCCCTTTCAACCTTCTAGAGCAGGAGTTGCAGCGCACAACAATGGTTTTGAGATGCCCTATTGATGGCTTGCCGATTTCGTACGTGAGGCTTCCTTTGGTAGCGGGGAGACCGAAATCCAAGGACTAGAGATCACTGCTGGAGAGATTGGAGGGTCGGCTGGCGAGGTGGAAGGCGATGATGCTATCTAGGGGGGGAAGCTAGTTCTTCTGAAGCATGTACTCTCTGCCATCCCAATTTTCTTCTGTTGCACGCATCTTTTCCCCACGTGGCGCGCAAAGATTGAGGCTTTAATGAGAAAGTTCTTCTGGTCCGATGGGCGACAAGTAAAGAGGGGCTTCCACTTGGTGGATTGGGGCAAAGCCACAACTTCCAAGAAGAAGGGCAGCTTGGGAGTGTTTCGAATGGAGGAAATGAATATGGCTTTCATGGCAAAGTGGTTAGTACCCCTCTGGGGGAAATCCAAGGATCAGGCATGCTGCTTGCTGAAGAAGATCTACGGGTGTCCATTTCATTGGAGGTTGTTCAGGGGCACCTTTTGTCCTCTTTGTGGCTGGGGATTAGGGCAAAGCCACAACTTCAAAGAAGAAGGGTAGCTTGGGAGTGTTTCGAATGGAGGAAATGAATATGGCTTTCATGGCAAAGTGGTTAGTACCCCTCTGGGGGAAATCCAAGGATCAGGCATGCTGCTTGCTGAAGAAGATCTACGGGTGTCCATGTCATTGGAGGTTGTTCAGGGGCACCTGTTGTCCTCTTTGTGGCTGGGGATTACCGGAATTCTTCAGAGATGGTGGTCAAGTTGAGGCCAATGCTTGGGAACGACATCGGATTTCATTTTTAGCTTGATACCTGGACGGGGGACGGGGCCGTGGGGGAGCGTTTCCCATGGCTTATGCAACTGGCACGTAACAGGCATGGGATGGTTCAACAAGTGTGGGATCGAGGATCATGGACGTCGGTTTTCTTATCAGAACTGTCGGATCGGAGTATGGAGGAACTCCTTGCTCTGCAGACCGAGCTGACACAGATCACAGGTCCGTCTTTTGGTAGGGCCATTTTGTATGGGGAGTTGGGAGGTTTTCAGTGAAGAAAGCATATCATTTTTTCGTTGAGGACATGGTTGAGATCCAAGAAGAGGTTGGAATTGACACGGATATGATATGGAGGAGTAGAGTGCCGAACAAAATCAAAGTTTTTCTCTGGCTGTTCATACTTGATAGGATTCTCACCAAGGGTTGTCGACAGGTGTTGGGTATGGATGATGCCACTTGTGATAGATGTGGGGCGGCTGTGGAAGACGCGGACGATTTATTTTTTTCCTGTCCTTGCTCTGTGCAGGTCTGGAGTAGAGCCAACATCACATGGCTTACCGGGGATGATTGCTCCACCTTTCGGGGATGCATTAGATCGGTTTGCAGATATAGGCATGAGGACAATTCTTATCCTTTTGTGTTAGTGTGGGCAATTTGGTGCGACAGAAATGAGTTCATTTTTGGGGGGCAAATATTTTATACTGAAAATGTAATTGAACATTGTAGGGCACTTTGTGTTTACTGAAGAATGTAAACCGATGTATATATCTTTTTAAATCATTAAAATATATTCTGAGGTGGGTCCCGGTTTGAGATGCCATCCTCCATTCTTCTAAAAAAGTGATTTCCGTATACTTGGTGTAAAATTGGTTAGTGCCTGGGGTGCTTGTGGTCATAAGAAGGTAATTGATTTAGGCACTTCTAGCAGTTGAATTGGTTGTAAAACGGAATTGATATAAACGCCATCTTGGAATTAATTGTTGAAAAGAATTGTTAATGTTGTAATCCCGAATTATATAGTGCATGCATTACCATACTTCTACAAAAGTACGAGATTAGAACGGATTTTGGAATCCATGAGGAATCTTTACGAAGTAAAATTACAATGCCTGTCATATACCCATATCCTTGCGTGTGTGTCTATGTATATTGTAGATTTTCTTATTGTGGTCCATTGTGAATGGAAGTATATGTACATACATGTTGGTGGATTAGGATGGGTGTTGGCATGTTAGGCCTTGCTAGAATAATAAGGGCCCGTCCGGGTCACGTTGGAGAGTTTACCCCCCTTAACCCACTTTCCCTCTCTCATGCGTGGGCCCCACTTTATTTTTTTAAAAAAAATTAAATAAATTAATTTTACATCATCAATCCTATCAAAAAATAATATATTATACCATCATATCATATACAAATTATAAATTACTCCACTTCTACTCATTTGTCAAACTTCAATACAATCACATCACAATAACTACTCACTTTTTCAAACTTCAATACAATCATATCACAACAAACCCACTTCTAACCCACCCCCAGTTTAACCCTCTATCCAAACACAAAAACCCAAAAACGGGTTACCCTCTACCAGTTTAACCCTTTTTAACCCGCTAACCAAACACACCCTAAGTTTACTTCTGATTGTATCTCTGATAGTCTGGTCTTGAGATCCAATAATGCCAGAGATATTACTCATTGTTTGCTGCGAGCCTGGTATTGTCTTTTTTGTCAAATTTCACAGCTATGCATGCAAATATCTTCACTCATGTGATTGCCGGCTGGCTATTAGCCATTTGCTACGACTCATATGCTACTACTCATACTGCAGTTCGTTGCCTTTATAAAACCAATCATTTTCATTTTTTGTCTGTTACTTGAATTGATTTGTCTGTAATCCTTATCCTCGGTATGTAAGTATAATATGCGTCTTTTATCTATCTGATACTACCAAATAGTGATGGATTAACTGTCCTTTGATATGCCCTTTTTTCATTCAGGACATTTTTCTTTACCGTACTTTTAGGCTCTCCATTTCAGCTTTCATTCTCCAACTATTTTTGTTCAGTGTAATTGCGGAAATAGCAAGTTATTAATGCCAATGAAACCACCGTGCACATTCTTAATACATATTTGTTAATACTGTTTCTCAACCGCAGGCTGGATTTGCTATGCCGAAAAGACTCTCGGGTCCTATATTCTACCTTATATTTCTTCTGTAAAAAGTCCTCAACAAGTGATTGGAGCTGCGGTCAAACATCATATTTGTAACAAAATGGGTCTCATGTAAGTTTGAAGGTGTCAGTGAGTCGTTGCTATAACTTGTCTTTTTGTTGGCATCTTCATTTCTTGCTTTGTGGCTTGATTTATATAAGCTGCTTTGAAGGTTCACATTTAAATTGTTCTTTCTTTATGTAAAAAACGTGTTTAGCATTTGATCTCGACAATTCTATTATTTGGTGTATTTGTTTGCTCTTCTTTAATAATTGGGATTTTTACCCGACAGACCCTATAATCTTTGTCAATTACCTCTACGACCTTTGAATCATCCTAATTCCTCCCTCACCCCCGTAAACTTGTTAACCTTTACCCAATAAACCCTATGGTTAACCTCCATCCATTTAACCGTTAAAACTAACGGATTCTGTTATCTTCTTTTATATTATACCCATTTTATTTATCAAATTTACTATAGGTGCCACTCCCTCTCACCCATGTCAGATTTGCCCTCCAGAACCTCCTCTCCGCCACGACGACGGCCACGGACACGGCGGCATCAACCCCGTCCCTGTTCTTCGACCCCCCTCCCCCAGCCCGCCGCCTCCCCTTCCCCCGGCTCCCTGCCCGTCCCGTCCGATCGAAGCCCTCCCACTGCTTGAAGCTCCCCCCCGCCTCCAGCTCGCCGCTCGCCCGCCCAAAAGCCCCCCGCCACCCCCTGGTCGAAGCCCGCGCCACCCCTACGACCCCCCTGCCCCGCTCCCCCCAGCCTGCCGGCTCCCCTGGGAAAGCCCCTCCTACCTATAGAGAGAAAGGACCCCCCGTCCTGTCCGATCGAAGACCCTCCCCATGCTCGAAGCCCTCTGTCTCCAGCTTGCCGGCCTGCCTACCGCCCCTCTTCCAATCCACAACAATCTCGGAGAGGCCACGACCAAGCTGTCCGCAATTTGCCTCCCGGTACGAATGCCGTATGAGTAGGGGAAATAATGTGCTCCAGGACTCTACTCAATCTGGTCGTGAAGAGTCGAAGAACTTAGCAACAATCAAATACAACGCATTGGAAATTGCGATAGGCCGAAAGTCCTCGTTCCTCTCCGCTTCGGCCCTCTTTGGAAGGAGCACAATCAGCGCCTTGTTTACCCGCTCGAAACCTGCATTGCCATGACAACACTCCACTACATCAAGCACCTCCCTGCCAACCAAGTCCCAAAAGTCCTTGTAAAAAGAAACAGGGAAACCATCAGGGCCAGGCGCGCCATCGCCGTTGAGATTCCACACCGTCGTCTTCAGCTCCTCTAACGTAACCGACTGGGTCATGCTAGACGCATGAGTGTCCGACAAGCGCTCCACACCCAAGCCAGTCCGCCTCCAACGCCTGCCAGCCCCCCTCGCGGAGAACTCGTGAAAATGTTCCGCAATCGCTCTTCCCAGCTCCCTGTTCCCCTCAACTCTTACCCCGTCAATGAGCATCGACCTAATGAAGTTCTCCCTCCACCTCCCACTGGCAACCCTGTGGAAGAAAGTCGTGTTCGTGTCCCCCTCCCTGAGCCATCTGTGCCTGGATCTTTGCCTCCACTCGGTGACCCTCTTCCTGTCCTCGTCAAAGATCTTCTTCTGCGCCTCAGACCGCCGCCTCAGTTCGTCCCCCAATAAGGGACGCTCGTCCTCCAATTTGTCGAGCATTTGGTTGGCAATTAATTGATATAGATATATATCCGTAATGATTACAATTAATATTAATTTGATTTATATTTATTATTAGGATTTATGTGAAAGAATATAGTAATTAGCGTTGATGTTAATTCGATTCACATTCTCCATTAAATAAATGTAGATTGGATTTACATTTTATTTTGGACGAATGAATTTTATTTAGTAATTGGTAGAATGACTTGATAATTTTTCCAAGATAATTGATGGTGATTATCAAGAGAGATAATTTCATAATTATCAAAGATCAAGTCCTATTCGATATTGAAGAAAGAAGAGAGAGTCCTAAGCCTCTACTCCTCTATATGATTATCCATCCCAATGCTATATAAGGAGGGATTTGCCTCCCTTCTCATTTATTCAATTTCAAATTTTCTATAGTCATGATTCCAAGAGTAGAAAATTAAAGACAGATCAACTCTTTAGTCTCTCAAGTTGGCGTCTCCGTATTCACCCCACCACCTTGGATGTCCACCATAGCCTCTTCTACTTTCCATTGGCGTGTCCAATTGCTAGGTAACCTTTCTTCCTCTTCGTGCTTTGTGCCCGAGAAGTTAATTTCGTTCGTGAGACTAGATCAGGAGCAAGGTGATCTATCTAGATCACTTTTAGCGTAGACGATTAGTGGAGAGAATCGTCTCTCAAGTTCAATAGAAGATCATTGTTAGAGACATCTTTGTTCTATTATATTTAGTTGTAACCCCTCAGGGTACTTTTATGTAATTTCCTGTTAGCGAGTGCTTTAAGGTGCGTTTGGTTGCCGGGCTATCTCGGGGTAAATTGGGGGAGTGTAACCTGTTTTTGTATTTGGTGTTTGGACAGAGGGATTTGGGTTGAGTGGGTTTGATGTGATGTGATTATATTGAAGTTTGAAAAGTGAGTAGTTGTTGTGATATGATTGTATTGAAGTTTGGAAAAGTGAGTAGAAGTTGAGTAACTTATAATTTTTAAATGTTATGATAGTATAATATATTATTTTTTGATCGAATGGATGAAAAAGAAATGATTTATTTAATGTATTAAAAAAGAGAGGAGAGTGGGCCCCACATGAGAGAGGAAGTGTGGGTTTTGGAAGGTTACCCCCCCCCCCCCCCAAAAAAAAGGAGGGTAACCCCCTACACGAATGACCCCTTAGGGTTTTAGTCTATATAAGAATCCCTAGACCTCTTGAATAGAATCAAATATTCTGTTTTCTCATCTTTCTCCACATGGTATCAGAGCAACGGTCCTAAACCGTTGTTCTGACCTAGATCCCACCGTTACCACCCGGCCCCGCCCTTCCTTGCACGCAAGGCATCGCTGCCACCATCCCTAGATCTCTCCTCGCATGCGAGGCACAATGCAACCTGTACGCCTGTAGCCTTTCCTTGAGCAGTGCATCATCACCTTACTGTGCGCAACATCGTCGCTGCTGCAACCCTATCATGCAGTGCATCACCGCTATCGAGCATCGTCGCTGCAGCCATTCTAAGCATCGCTGCTGCCGAAGCTCTATTGCAGCCTTCCCATGGTTCCTACAACGGTGGCCTAGGTCGCCCATATGTTTTGATTGAAACATCATCATCTTCTTGTATGTCACTTTTTCTTGATCTTCGCGACCACGATGGCAATTTTCTGAGACAAGCCTATACCTGACTTCTTCTATGATTGTACAAGACACCTTTATCAAATTGAAGGCATGGAAAACTTTGTGTTCTGGCTTCCATCATTCAAGGTGTTTATTGATGGTTAGCACAAGAATCATATCCTCACCAAGTATCCACTCACGGAGACGGACAAGGAATATGCCACCTGGCATGCAAACAATTGCCAATTTATTACTTAAATGACCACTAGCATCGGTCCAAATATTGCGACGAATCTTCTCTACAAAGACTTCGCAAAGGCGATGTGGTTGAATCTGGAATGAACTTACTTATAGAAGACAACCAAGTCTCGACTCTCAAATGTTTATATACGGATCTGTTGTACTACTCAGGGAGATTCTAGTCTTATCAAGTACTACATGCTTCTAACTGGCCTATTTGAGGAGCTTTCGGTTTTCAGCTAGCCTGTTGTGATAAATAGGTGGGAGAACGATTTGAATGGTAGGTCTAACGATTCCTTTTTGGATTACTTTCATGGTACACGCATGCGAAGGACCGATTTCTTATGGATGATATATTGTCATCGATTGGGACCATCTTTAGTCGTCGACAAGAAATCGAGACACTTGTTGAACGCCCTTTTACCATATCATCTGCAGAGACTTTTGCTCACTATGAATCGTCCAGGAAAAGAGGGCAACAGAGCTTCCAGGGAGGTCGAGGCTGTGACTTTGATCGTGGTCGTGGATGTGACTTAGGGCGTGGATGTAACTTTGGTTGTGGCTGTGGACGTGATTTTCCTTCGTCTTGGTATCCAGTACACATCCATTGTGGGTGTTGGAACCCCCTATTCGAGTGCTGCTGGGCAAAGTTTGGCATACATTCCAATGCCAACGGTGCCTATGAGATGGCGTATCCTTTGCAGTATCATAAGATGTCTCATAAGGCACTGCTGAGCGAACACATCCATTGTGGGTGTTGGAAACCCCTATCCGAGTGCTGCTGGGCAAAGTTTGGCATACATTCCAATGCCAAAGGTGCCTATGAGATGGCGTATCCTTTGCAGTATCATAAGATGTCTCATAAGGCACTGCTGAGCGAAGTTTGGTATACATTCCAATGTCAACAATGCCTATGAGATGGCCCGGTGCTTCAGGTCTTCTGTAGGGCCTTGTATAGCGTGTAGATCGTGCTATGACTGGGGCCTGGAGAGGAACCCTCTCTTCTTCTTCTTCGGGTTTGGATTCAAACCGCTTGCTGCTTCAACAATACTAGGGGTTGCGCAAAAAGGATACAATCTTCACGATTCCTGATGAATAAAGATCGACGCATATGTTTTAAGGTTTGGTGAGCTCAAACTAATCCTGGAGATTTGATCAAATCAGTGTTGGCATCGACAGTGACCTCTCAGAACTTTCATGCGAATTAGGATTTTGAAAGAAATTCTAGAAATTTACTTAAAAATGAGCAATTTCAAATATGAATAGATCTTCGAACAATAGATGAAAATAATCTTCAAGAATATAATCAAAATAATCTCCAAGAATTGAATATGCTCGAATCTCGAACAAATCACGAACTAAAATAAATCCACGAGAATCGAACCCTCTCTGATGCCATGTAGACAATGAGAATGCGGAGGCGCATCAAAGATAAAGAAATATAGAATATGGAAGAACATCGGATTTACATGGAACCTTACTCCATAAGGAGCGTGGTGAAACCACGGGAGGTCTAAGGACTGTATAAGTATATTAAATTCTCTCATCTGTTACTGGTGATGTGGGGCTTCTTATATAGCGCCACCAGTAAGACTACGTTCCACTCATAGTAGATGTGAGACTATATCTGTTGATGTGGTAATTGGACTATGAAAGGATCCAATTACTCATCTATACATGTGACACATACTCTAACAATGTGCACTTGCATGGTCTGCAAAATGGACATTGAGTAGCTCATCAGAGTGCTTGTGGTCTCTGAAATAAAGTTCATCTCTTATCTGACAATTTCCATCCTTGTGTTTTGTCTATTCTCCAACTTTCCTGCCATGAGTCCTATCCTTTGACCTGGACTGGATCTCTGATAATATATTTAACACCAAAAAACTAAGATTAATGTTTTTCTAGTATCCGTATCATACCATGGTGATAATTTTGGTGAACGTGTGAGCCATGGAGGCAATCTAAGGAGAGGGATTCACATAGAGAACATTGGGTACTCATGGAAAAATGGATGGACAATGTTGATAGGGCCCTCCGGGGGAAAGGGGTTGGTTGCTTGCCTGGTGGAAGGGAGAACTGAAAATTTGTCAATTAGTTCTATATTTTTTGATGATAAGTTTGATACGATGACAGATAACCATTACTTGAAACTAATATAGTTGGAAAGGAGACATGATGTAAAGAGACAAATAAAGAAACAATGAAAATGTTAGGGTAAAAGAATACTCAGATGATTATTCCATAGAGCCCTCGGGTCTCTTATATAGGGAGAGAGCCCTTGGGTAAATTACAGTGACGTACAATATATAAATAGAAATTGTGAAACAGTACGCAACATAAATAAGTCTCTACACTCCCCCTATGTGGAGCATAGATATCTATCATGCTCAGCTTGGAAGAACATCTCTGGAAAGGTCCTCTGAGCAATGGCTTAGTGAATATGTCCGCAGTCTGGTCCTCTGAACTGACATGAGACGTGGAAATGAAGCCCTTCTGAATCATGTCCCTAGTATAATGACAATCCACCTCGATGTGTTTTGTTCTCTCATGGAAGGCTGGATTGTTGGCAATAAATAATGCTGCCTGATTATCACATTGAAGGTTCATAGGCAAGGGGACATCGACATTCAGATCTTCTAAGACTGCTTTAACCCACATCATTTCTGTGCTTGCCTGTGCCATGGCTCTGTACTCGGATTCGGCACTGGATCTCGCCACAACAGTCTGCTTCTTGCTTTTCCAAGAGACTAAAGAGCTTCCTATGAAGATAGCAAATCCAGAAGTAGACTTACGATCCCTTGGACATCCTGCATAATCTGCATCTGCACAAGCTGAAATAGACAAGATCTGTATCTTTCTTGAATAGCAACCCTGTGCCTGGGGAAGACTTCAGATATCTTAATATCATGTACAAGGCATCCATATGAACTTGCCTCGGCTGCTCCATGAATTGACTCACCCGGTTTACTGCAAAGGCAATATCCGGTCGAGTTATAGTGATGTATAAGAGCTTACCCACCATTTCTCTGTACCTTCTCTTGTCCACCTCCTCGGTATCATCATCGTACAGCTTCATGCTCGGTCCATAGGTGTACTTGAAGGTCTGCATCCAGTCATTCCTGTTTCAACTAGCAAATCGGTGACATATTTTCTTTGAGTCATCACCATTCCTTGTGCATTTCCTGCAAACTCTATCCCCAGAAAACATCGTATTGTGCCTAGATCCTTTGTAATGAACTGGCTTCCCAACATGGACTTGGTTATCTCAATCCCCTGTGCATCATCTCCAGTAACCAATATGTCATCAACATATACCATAACAACAATGGTACCTCTAGGGGTCTTCCGGACGAACAGTGAGTGGGTCCGCATTTGACCTTCTGAACCCCTGTCGTTCAGTAAGCTGGGAAAGCTTCTGGAAACCATGCTCGAGGACTCTGTTTAAGGCCATAGATAGCCTTATGAAGTCTGCACACCTTCTGAGTCTCCCCCTCAGCAGCAAACCCGGGTGGCTGCTGCATGTAGACTTCCTCCTGTAGCTCACCATACAAGAAAGCATTCTTAACATCAAGCTGGAAAATTGTCCAGTTACGTACCACAGCAACAGATAGGAGGATGCGAAGGGTAGAGTGTCTCGCCACCGGTGAAAAAGTATCCAAATAATCTACCCCATATGTCTGGGTAAATCCTCGTGCTACGAGCCTGGCCTTGTATCTGTCTAGACGACCATCTGCATGATATTTTACCGTAAATACCCACTTGCAACTCACCACAGAGGCACCTGGAGGAATAGGGGACAAGAGACCAAGTCCCTCTAGATTGCAAGGCACGCATCCTCCTCTTCCATGGCTAGACGCCAGCATTCAGTCTTCATGGCATCCTGATATGTCCGTGGATCTCCACTGACGATACGGCAGCGGCAAACTTCTGGAAATCCCCAGTGAGACGATGAAAGGAGACATGAGAGGTCAGGGGATATGAGGCACACTGTCTTCGTTGCTTCCTATGAGCAATAGGCCGGTCAAATCATCCAGCGTGTGTGGACCGGTTGATCCTCCTCCTGTGGTAAAGGCTCATGTACAGGTGCAATATTTAACCCATCATCAGTGTTAACATCAGAACATACCTGAGGCGTGTTGGATGGTTGACATGTAGCTTGAGCAGGGCCTGTTCGCCTCGTATAGAACTTAGTAACTGGGGGTGGTGGCGGGGGTGGTGGCGGGGTGATGATGTGGTGGTGTCGGTGGAGTAGAGAATGGGCCCAGGCTTGGAGGTGGTGGAACATAGACATTGGAATCTGGTGATGTGGAGGAGACCAATCTGTCACCTGCAGGGAGAAGTACATGACAGGTTCGAAAAATGTAACATCTGCACTCACATAGTACTTGTCATGAATAGGGTCATAGCAGCGGTATCGTTTCTGTGTCCTGGAGTAACCCACAAAAACGCACTTGATAGCCCTAGGAGATAGCTTATCAAGTCCCGGAGATAAGCGGTGGACAAACGCAACAGTGCAAAAACCCGAGGTGTCAGTGTAAACAAGTCTCTGTCGGGAAAAAGAACAGAGATTGGGGGACTTTTCCCTAAGAACAGTTGTAGGCATTCGATTGACCAGATAACACGCTGTAAGTATAGGCATCCCCCCAAAAGGATAATGGTGCACAACTCTGAATAAGTAATGTGCGGGCAATATCAAGAAAATGTCGATGTTTTTCGTTCTGCAACCCCATTTTGTTGAGAGGTGTAAGCACATGTGGTTTGGTGAACAATGCCTTTAGAAGAAAGGAAGCTAGCAAGAGAGCGAGTGCAGAACTCCAATGCATTGTCAGTTCGCACATACTTAACAGTAGATGAAAAAACATTCTGAACTTCATTAATAAGATTTTGAAGAACATTTCCTGCTTCAGATTTATTCTTAAGAAGAAAAGTCCAAGACACTCCAGAGAAATCATCAACCACAACTAAATAGAACCTGTGCCCCTGATGATCCGGGACACGACTTGGACCCCAAATATCTATATGGAATAATTCAAACGGGGAAGCTACTTCTCCGACTCTGACGATTGGGGAAGCTAGACCGATGGTGCTTCCCTAACTGACATGCTTCACAACGAAAAGAGGAACTCGGAGAGATCTGAGGCAGGAGGTGACGCATCTTCTGTAGCGGCAGGTGACCGAACCGAAGATGCCAGGTGTACGGAGAAACGGAGCTCTGGAAATGCAAGGAGACGCCAACGTAAGAGTTACGAATGAGACGATAGAGGCCATTATGCTCAGAACCACAGCCAATCACCCTGCCTGTTAGTATGTCCTGAAAAATAACAGACGATGGATCAAAAATAGCACGACAGTGCAAATCACGTGTAATCTGGCTAATAGATAAGAGGTTCATAGAAAATTCAGGAGCATGTAGCACATTCTTTAAGTGCATAGAGGGTAGCAAAGCCGTCTCCCCCTGACCGATGATAGGGGAATGAGTGCCATCAGCAATGAGCACAGAGCGACCAGGCTGAACAGCTCTGTAGGACTGCAGAATATCTTTCTCACGGCATAGATGATGGGTAGCTCCAGAGTCGACAATCCATCCTGTGAGGTCATGACTATGAAATGAGACTGAAGAACTACCTGAGGCACTGGCTGAGGCAGATGTACTAGCTGACGCCGAAGCCGCAACATCAGAAACTTCAGCACCCTCTGATGATGATGTGGCATGATATCACGAAGTCGTGCCACCAACTCTTCGAACCTGTGATATGGAGTAGATGCTGGTGGACCCTGAACATGATCAGCTACTCGTGCAGAAGGAGGAAAGCCATGCTTGGAATAACATGTATCCTCTGAATGACCAGTGCGGCGACAGAATGAGCACGTAGAGCGTATGCGACCTCCTCGGCCACGTCCACCACTTCCTCTGCCACGAAACGAGGACGAACCACCACGTCCCCTAGAAACTGCCATTGCTGACGGAGATGCAGTCGCTGTATTGGACGGAACATGTACACGACTGAGCCTTCTGTATACCTCTTCCATCGGCGGGATGGTGGCATCTGCTAGGATCTGAGAGCGTGCTGCCTCGTACTCCGGGTCTAGAGCAGCGAGTAAGACGCCAACCATAGTGGCGTTGCGGAACGTCTTCTGCTGTTCCGGCGTGGCTGTAAGCGGAATGGTGCTATAGAGCCTCTCGAACATGCACGAAGCGACGTGTACAGGAATGAAGAGGCCTCCCATTCTGCTTCGTGGTAAATATATCGTGCTGCAACTGGAGCATCTTCGTCTCGTTGCGTACCTGAGAATACGTCATGGCCAAAATATCCCACATCGCCTTAGCGGTGGGCTGGTGAAGAACATCATTCGCTATCTCCGTCGTGAGCGTACCTGAGAGCCACACCTTGGCGTACGCATCATCAGCCTCCCATGAGGCATAGATCCCTGTCTTCTCCGGCGGTTCATTCTCGGTAAGAATATGCTTCTTACCACACGACTTCATGAGACTGAGGAACTGCATTGCCCACAGTTCGTAGTTTGTCCGTCCATTTTGACGATTGGTGCCGAACCTTTGAAAGCACCTATGGCGGGCATATCGAGCTTTTGTTCTGACATAATGCCGGAGAAGAACAACTACTGATAGACCAAGAAAATGTGTCTACCAAGACCTTTTAGGATTAAGTGCATATGTAGACGTTATGCACTTGAATCCAACATCTATCCGAGGCCGAGTGAAGAAGCGGTACCCCGGTGGCGAGTAGAGGCTTTGGAAGCCTCTACCAACTCGAGACGGTGGCTGGGAGAGGTCCCAGCAGCGGCTGGGGGTGCTGGGCGGAGAGAAAGGGCTCCCCGGCGGCGGCTGGAGGCCGGGGAAGGGGCGAAGAAGGGCCGGCGGCGGAGGGCTGGGGCCCGGCGGAGGGGCTGGGGCCCGGTGGAGGGTGTTGGCGGAGGGGCTGGGGCCCGGTGGAGAGGCGGAGGGCTCGAGAGGTCGGCGGCGGCGGGGGTGGGGGGGCGGTGGAGAGAACCCTAGGTTAGGGTTAGGCTCTGATACCATGTTAGGGTAAAAGAATACTCAGATGATTATTCCATAGAGCCCTCGGGTCTCTTATATAGGGAGAGAGCCCTTGGGTAAATTACAGTGACGTATAATATATAAATAGAAATTGTGAAACAGTACGCAACATAAATAAGTCTCTACAAAAAAGTATATGCTGTTCTCAGTTGTGAACTAAGACAATATTATTTTTTTTTGACGCTCCTAAGACAATATTATTGATTGTAAGATTTGTCCTTTCTTCTCATTATTCTTGCATGTACAAACTGTACTACATGGCAATTCATACGATAGTGACACCCTTTTTAAATTTTGCTAGGCCAGATAATATCTACCATGTAACTGTGATGCCTTGCTATGATAAAAAGCTTGAAGCCGCTAGAGATGATTTTGTCTTCTCAGTCGATTCTAATGTAGGAGGTGATCATGAGGCTGCAAAGGTTGCTGAAGTGGATTCCGTATTGACATCGGGGGAAGTTTTAGAGTTGATACAGGTTTTGATAATTATGTCTGTTGCATTTTCATAATTATAGGCCGTCCTCCTCCATTATCTTTAATTGGTCTCTAGGAACTTCCTAATGCTATGTGCACTTGTTATGATGTGTTTTTCCAGGAAAAATCCATTAATTTTATGGACTTGGAAGAGGCCTCTCTTGATAGACTGTAAGTGTTGTGTCATGATGGATGGCCATGTGTTTATAAAATTAAGAAAAATCACGCATTATATTACTAGACATCCATCATGTTTTATTACCAAGTTAAAAAGTTCTAATCAGCCATTTTATTATTGCAGGAGGTTATTATTGATAATTACTCACCACTCCCTGTGTTTAGTTTCATATTGTCTATAGGCGATACTTGGTCTATTGATTGGGCTATATAAAGGACCCTATATCTCTCTGGTATTCATTGAGAAAGTTCATAGGAACTAGGAAGATTCCACCCTATATGGCTTTTTCTGTGCAGTATGACGGTCCTTCAGGACCATTTGTTTCTTCAATTTATCAAAGTTTATGCAGATTAATGGGCGACATTGATGCTGCTTCAGCGTAAGCCAGGGGCAGCAAATTAGCAAGACAATGCGAGATCTGTGTCCTAATGCGCTTGGAAAGTAAGAAGAAGAGGCTAGTGGCAACATCTTGCAAGCACCTCAGGATGCGGAAATCACCACACTGCATGAGCATGCCAACCTGTAATTAGATTAAGGCCGTCACATGTACCACAAGCATGAATATGTATTTTATAGCGACATCACACAATGACATGCCATCGAGGAGGGCTACAATGATGATCAGGCGAGCACATGTACTCGTACAAGGTGTATTTCTACAGAAGGCTGTAGCTCTAGCATCCATAAACGTGTAAAAGGCAAGCATGTCAGGGGCAATCCGGAAAGGATTTGCGTGGATCAATTGATCATGATGGGATCCACGAGGTGTAATGGTTGCATCCCGTAGAAATTTGGGTTTGTTTCAAATTTTGAACCCCACTAAGATGAAGGTGACAACACGGTAGATTGGTCCCTCTGCGAGGCACAACAAAGTAAGTTGGTGGCACAACATAGCAATCTCAAGGAGACAATGCTTAGGAGAAGGTAGTATCATCACATGCACATCCTCAAAGCATTTTAGAAGGTGCAAGCGGCGTACCCGTGATCATTTGCTTTGCATGTGTCCCCAGGAAGATCGCGAGAGAAGTCGTCTAATCCATCTTCGAAACCTTAGCGAATGAAGAATGAAGAACAACTTCCAAATATTTTGAGAACTTGGTGCATAATCATTACTATTTTGTTTTAATCATTTGGTTTAAGGCAATAGGCCATTGTCAGAACATATGAAACATGGAGAACAACAACAAAGCCTTTTCCTACAATTAAGTAGGGTCGGCTACATGTATTATTTGCCTCCATTTAGATCTATTTTGGGCCATTCTTGGGCTTAAATCCAAATAACTAAGTTCCCTTCGAATAGTCCCATTCCAACAGTTCTTAGGCCTTCTTCACCCTCTCTTAACCGGCTCAACATCCCAAATGTCGCATCTTCTAACTGGTGCATCAACTGAACTCCTTTACAAATGGCGAATCTTATGCGGTTTTTTCTCATCTTATCCTCTATCGGAGCTACACCAACTTTCCTTCTCATTGCATCATTCCGAATATGATCTTTTCATTATGACCATACATCCACCTTAGAATTTTCATTTCGGCTACTGTCATTCTCTGCACATGTCTATGATTCACATGTCAACATTTAGATCCATAGAGCATGGCAAGCCTCACGGTTGCTTTGTAATACTTTCTTTGACTTTCAAAGGTATTTACTTATCACAAAGAACATAGAAGCTCCGCTTCACTTTAGCCAACATGCATTTATTTTATGAGTAACATCTCTATCTAATTCTATCCTATTGCGAAATAGATTCTACGTATCTAAAGAATCTTTCTTTTGAATGGTATCATCTTCAATCTTCACATCGAGTCCTTCACCGTTATTTCCATCGAATGTGCACTCCATATATCCAGTCTTAGCCATACTTATATGAAATCCCTCTAATGCATGGCCTCAAACCTCCAGCTTCTCATTTATTCCATCTCTTGTCTCATCAATCAACACAATATCAACGACGAATAACATACACCAAGGTATCTCATCATGAATGTGACTAGTCAATTCGTCCATAATTAAAGTAAAAAGGAATGGACTCAAAGCTGAATCTTGATGCAGACCGATGTTGATGTTAAAGTAGTCAATCTTTGCAGACTGGATCCTTACATAAGATGAAGCCCCATCTTACATATCGTTTATTGGATTAATGTACAGGACATGACTTGTCTCCTCTCCAAAACTCTCCATAATATCTTTTGTGGGATTGAATCATAAGCCTTCTCCAAATCAATAAAAATCATATGGAAGTTCTTTTTAGCTCTATAAATATTTGTTCTCCTCAACAAGTGGATAACTTCAATAGTTGAGCTACCTGACATGAATCCGAATTGGTTTTCAGTTACTTTGGAAACTTGCGTTAACCTTCTTTTGATCACACGTTCCCAAATTTTCATAGGTTGACTCAATTTTTGTAGGTTGAATCATTAATTTTTCTCTTCATTTTCTATCCCTGAAGGCATGGCCTCCATGAACACTAACATACCCTGAAGCATCCTTTCCCACATGTCCATTAATATTTTCACCTGGGCAAATCATCTCTCTTTGCGGGATACCTTGCATAGTTTATCCAAATCCTCCCAAAAAGCTTGTTTAATCCTTTCCTCTAAACCAGCTTTCTGCACATAAACTGAGATAATATTCATAATTTCTTCCAGCACCAATTATAGCAAAATACTCATATCACCAAATCTTTGCACCTCAACCATATTACACTTCAAATCCTTATGAACAACCACTTCAACACCATATATACCCCTCTCTTTATATGAATACCATAAGTAACCAACAAAATAGGGAAAAAGTAAAAAAAAATGAGAATGCTGAAAAATAAGTAAGTTTGTCAAAAAAGGTGGAGCCTTAGGGGGGGGGTTAAGGAGAAGGAAAAATGGAGAGAAGAAATGAAAAAGGAGATTTGTTTGACCTCTCTTTCAATTACTTCTTCATAGTTGGTCAACTATCTCCGTGCATTCAATAAGTATGTGAGAAAGGAGACCGAGAGATGGATGTTACGTTATAAGTTACTTCCGTCGGATGTTTCGTCACATTAAATGCTGTGTTTGGCGTTGGTTGGGGACTAGTGTTGCGTCTATCTCTGAGATCTTGCAACTAATGATGGATTTCTCTTCGGTTGAAGTGTGAGTAACGGTTATGGACCTAGATGGAAATGAGGCCATGCATGGATGGTTTTCCTATTTTATTCTTTGTATAGAATCTAGTGATATTTTTAATGATGATTTTATGGCTATGGTGATAGAGTTTACTATGAGAAATTATGACTTTGAGCATATCAATCGATCCCTTCTTATCCTTTTTCCCAAGAAGGTATTTTCTGAGCTGTTAGAGAATAACTAGCCAATCACAATCTCCAACGCATTAAAGGATGCTTATGATTGACATTATTTCTCCGATCCAAATGACAACTGTTAAGATAAATATAAAGATAAATATATTGTTATGTCTCTCTTATGTAATTTCAGTTTCTTTGAGTACTTATCATGTAATTAACGCAAGGGCTATTCTCCTATATAAGAGAGCCCTCGGGTACGTCTAATGGAAGTAATCATTCTTTCCTATCATGGTATCAGAGCAACGGTCCTAGACCGGGGTCCCGGTATCCCACCCAAAAACCCTAACCCTACACCCCCCGCCGTCGGCGCCTGCAAGCCTTAGCGGCCCCAGCCGCCGCCTGCAGCCCTAGCGGCCCCCGTCGCCATCCCCAGCGGCACCCGCAACCGACCCCAGTGGCCCCCGCCACCAGCCCCAGCGGGCCCGCAGCACTGCCGCCACCTCCAGCGACCTCCGCTGCCGCCCGAGCAGCCCCAGCGGGCCCCACCATCAACTCCAGCGGCTCCCGCTCCATCCTGCGGGTGCTGATGCCGCAGCCGGCACCTTCGGGCAGCGCCGCTGCAACCTCCGTTGGCTTGTTCGGGTGCCTGAACAAGGTGTAGGGATGGTCGTATGAGTCTACACATACAACCTATCCCTCATATGATTCTGTAGACCGTGTATTTCTTATTCCTCCGTCGGTCTGTGGCTCTCTTTCGAACATGTCAGAGAACAACGGTGACGTTTTCACATCTTCAGGTGCCTTCAAAGGCCCGACCCCTATAGTGAAGATGGACGGTACCAACTATGAACTATGGTCCATGCAGTTTTCGTACCCTGATGCAGTGCCATAATTAAGGAGCATA